>KZ505699.1:1138563-1154346 GCA_002844005.1 Limosa lapponica baueri
TCTTTTTTTTTTTTCCCCTCAGCAGAAAATAAAAAGGGTTTTGATGAATCCAAAGCAGCACAAACATCACAAAATACTTGCCTGCGAGTGCAAGTGTTTAACTGAGCTAAATAATGTCTGGTCCTTATTTTAATTCCTACTGATTTCCGCTGAAGACTCTACCCTTCTAGTCCCACAGCTGGAAGGAGGAGGAGAGCTAAAGATGGGAAGGTCTTTGGCCAGGCTGTTTGATGTTAGACTCCTATTCCTTTACCATTGCGGCAATAACAGTCCCTAGAGGCTTCATGATGCGGAGAGATGCACTAATCAGTAAATTTCCACATCCGTCAATTCATTACTCTTTCCTGAAGCATCCACTTTATGATTGCACATAGGGCATCTCTGTCTACTCTTTGCCCATCCCAACAACAAGGTAGGAAACTACCCAGGGCTATATCACAATCGGGGCCTTCTTTGCCCACAGCTGGTAGCAGAATTTGGCCCTGAAGTCAGTAAGCATACACAGCACTCAGTAGTTTTGGGGGTGCATCCAGGTGTTTCTGCCTAGAAGTTTGGTGCCAATAATGAAGAGGAGAAATGGATTACTAACCTTCTGCCTGAATGACCATAATTTTTTGCTCCAGATCAATTGAGGGATTTACAAGACACAACCTTGGCTCCTGCTTCTGAGTCATGCAGACTCCATTCTGGTTTACCACCATCCAGTTTCGGTCATAGAGCAAACCCTGGTTTCCTACTGGCCATTCTGTAACCTGGGAAAATAACAGGAGGGGATACAAAGGTTTAGAGAATGTTAGCTGCATTAATAGATTCATGCTGAAAAGAGAGGGACGAGAAACCTTTAATGATTTTTTTTTTAAATCAGGAAAACTTGTGCAAGCCAATGTCAGCCTTTATAAGAGAAACCTTAATTGCAAATCAAACGTAAAGATACCACTGCACAAAGCTGACAAAACAAAATGTAGTTACTACAATTTGTTACATATTATCATACACTTTGATTTAACAGGGCTAAGAATAGAGTAAATGATCTCTGAAACTGAAACACTCTGAAAACTGTTTCTGGTTTTGTACTCATCCATTTTTAGGGTATCTCCTCTGAACAATTTTCTTTTAATTTACAAAGCACGGACATTTCATATGAGTTGTATGAATTAAGGAAAAAACCAAACAAATAAAAAGCAAGGAAAATGTGAAATTCAAAATTCTGAAAAAATATATTTTTCGTAAAACTGGAATCGCTTTATCAATGAATCCATTTGATCAAACCTCCACCACTGAGGCTTCTGGTTCAGCTAGGAGCATAATAGTTTCTCCAGATACAGTTACAACAAAACACATTGTCTACTTTGCTCTCTATTCTTCCATTACTTCTACAACACTCTTTACATCCAATAGCCTACACAAGCATATTGTCCTTGCTTTCATGTACATTTTTCTGGTGAAAAGAACATCTGTTACTGATGCTACACAGATGGTAATTTTGAAATCCAAAAAGAGAACAATTTTAGTAATGCCTTTGGGTGATATTAATAACTGCTTTCTCCTTCAGAATGTTAAAATATTAATACCATTCTTTTAACATAAAGCTGGGCATTTAAACTTACTGCTGCAGCTCATGTATGCTTTCTAGTCACAGTCGAATATGGAGAAAAGTTAACTACAGCTGAACTTTGTTGAATTCTTGTAGAGAAGCTTAGCACAGCTCACATGAATTAACTGGCAAAAGACTAGCAAAAAGTAGTGAGAAAAAGATATGTCAGGCACAGCCTGATGCTCTGAAGAAAAGCATGGCTGGAAGCACTGGTTAGATTAATTAAAAATCACATTTCTGTTTAGCATGTGTTCTATGCAAAACCCCACAGAATCCACAATATCCAGTTGTTATAAACTTTTCCAGGTTATACAAGGGGCTTGCAAGGTAGCTTGACACTGATGGCCTGACTAGAGAAAGCTGAGGGCAGGCACTCTGGAACTGAAAATTTAAAGCATTAAAGCTGAACTATAAATAATTTGGCCATAGTGCTTTTAACTGTATTGAATACAGAAAATACATGGAAACATTGTAATGACAAGAAACGTATTTTATCAACCTACTTGATATATAATATTCTTCGGCAGATTTTTAAGTGAGCACAGATGAAAAAATCAGTGAAAAATTGAAACCTTAGGTCTGACAGTGTCATCTGAAACTGTGCTGTCCAAGCACCTGTCAGCACCTCAATGATGTCAACCTTTGCCCTGTCTCTTTAGGAGAGGAATCATAGCTCAAAACCTGCAGTATCAGCTAAGAACAGACTTTTGTCCTTGCTGGAAATTATTCTTTGGAGAGGCCAGTATTTTTTGGTCATCCTGTATAATTAGGTTACAAAATGCATTTGGAACAGCTGGTGATCATCTGAGAACTGCAAGAATTTCCTGCTAACAAATCTCCCCTCCAAAACAGAAGTTCACTAATCGGTAATACATCCTCCCATGGATGCAACAGATCTTTACAGAATTTGCAGTATATAAAGAGCAGAATAAACTAAAAGAGCAGGAGAACAGAAAAAGAGCACAAAGACAGTGATTCCTAGCTCCCAATCGTAACATTAAGTTGTTTTGGTTCCACTTCAGGACAGCAATCTTATTCAGGAAATAGCTTAAGTGTTTCCTTACCCTTCGCTGAAGGCGAGAGGTTTTATGAGCAAAATAAAACATTCTTTCTTTAATCAGTGCTTCAGCTAATTCTTACATGATGATAGGCATTATGTAGAAAGCCCAGCTAAGTACGTAGCAAATATTTGGAAATGATCAACACCTTCCATTCAAAATACCCCGGTCCAAAATAATGGAAGGTAATAATGCAGCACACAACTTCACGTCCTCAGCCCATTTTCCCCCATCCTCGGGGTATTTGCCATTGTAACAAGAATCATACATACACATGCCCAGCAGTGAGTCCCTGACCTCTCATGGGTGTCCCCCGTACACTGTCAAGTGCCCTACTTCCCCTCCACTTTGCAGCTTACTGCATTTCACATGTTGCTAGGACCCCAATATATAAAGTTGCAACAACAAAATAACTGTGTACCCTGCCTAGACAGAGAATCACAGACAATCGTGAAACAGTCAGAGCTGGTTTGTTGCTAATACCGACACTGGAGACGAGCATGGAAGAACATATACATTTCTATTCTCAGTACTTAGGCTTGAAACCTGTGCAGACCGTCTCCTGTCATTATTTCAAAGAGGCTGAACGGATTGCTAAATGATTACAAGCAACTGAATTAGAGAGTTCAAGCCTGCTCTGCTTTCATCTGAAGATGAAGAAGAGTGGTTCAAGTCAGCTCCCTCAGATTATGTCTGAGATATCTGCCCAAGGCCAGCAGATATGACACAGGCTGCAAAGATGATCCACCTCCCGGTACACCAGCAGCAGGAGGTCAGGCAGGGCACTCAAATGTCACTAAATACATATATTCAGGCAACCAATACAGTGAAGTAAAGCAGCCAGTGAAGCTTACTGTGAAGTAAAATAACACAGGTTAGCATACATCACAGTATGCGATGATGTGTTGCATAGCTTCTAACTTGATTCCCTGAAGTTGTGTGACCATCTCTGACTACAGAGACAAACTAGAAGTGGGAGGACAGAAAGAAAGCAGGGACACCATGATTTTACTGATAGATCCTATCATACACCTTCATTCCCAGCATGGCAGGTGAGCTAATCATCCAACATGATTACCATGAACCTGTTGTGAGCAAGGATCATTGCATAGTACAGCCAGCACATGGTATTGCCCTATCTGCTTTAGCACATTTTTCTTCTTGTAATGTAAAAATATCCACTGCAAAAATATGGTTTTTGGGTTTTTTTCAGAATTTTCTTTAAAACATTTTGGGCTGCATTTCTCCATAGTTCACAGTCATGTCATGATAAAGGCCAACACAATTTTGAACACATTAAAGGAATCACTGAATAGGTTTTACATTATGCAAGTTCAAAAATATTAGTGGTATACGTATAATTTATCCAGTGATCACTAGGAATTTGCATTGTATTTTAAATTAAAAGCTAATTTGTCTTCTGTGTTGAGATGCAATTTTTATACTCTGAAATCTACTGCAAGAATAATAAAGTTATTAATGTTTAAAGTTTGCCCTTTTTCACTGGGCACACTGCATTATGTAATTATGCAAAATTCATTGACATGAGAGATGTTCATATTTAAAAATGCATGTTTAAAACACATTTTTATGCTGGAAAAGAATAAAGAAGTGGTCTGGGATAGAGGTTACTCCTCTTCTCTGCTTCTCCCCATTTAATAAAATAATTGTAGGGAAAAGAAAGTGCATTTAAGAAGCTGAGTTAGAATATTCTGCCCTCTGCTTTCTGTGCCATGTGTGCTAAGCCCATGGAATGACACTGAACAGAGACCTTCCCATGGCCAGGAACACTTTCTAAAATGCTGTAGGAACTAACTGACCTGCAGTGAGCTGATGATCTTCATGTCAAGCTTCATCCTCCCAGCTGCCAAAGCACTCTGCACTTTGGAGGTCAAGCACCTCCCATACTAAAGCACTTAGAATAGAACAGAGAAATCAGAGTTTAGGAGAGGAGGAGATTATGTGACTCTAAAGAGGAGATGAAACAGCTGTGAGTTTGTACTCACATCCTCATCGAGTTTGTCCTCCTGACACTAATCAAGTCATCTATCCTGCAACCAGTAAAGTCAGTGGGCAGATTTCACTGGCAGATGGGGTGCGTCCTGCACACACAGTCATTTGGAATTTTCCACTGCACATATTATTTTAGGCAAACACAAGTGATCATGTACTTATAATAAGGCCTATTTACTACACATACTAAAGGTCTGACCTCCCCTACCGGCTGGACGCCTGCGCTTGAACTTACAAATCTATGAGATTCTGATCTCAAGTATCCAAGTATCACAAGATGAGTGAATTTACTGCTGCCCAATATCTGAGCCACTTTCGCATTTTCACATCAGACAGCTTAGAGCTACTCTATAGTTGATAAAAATGGCGATAAAGTTTTTAATTGGGAAAATACTTTTCTAAATTTCCAAAAACTACAAGGCATCTAAAGGTATTTTAGATTTAAAACAAGAAAGTGAATTTCACCTCTTGTATTCTAACCGAAGACCAAGGAAACTACAAGCTACATGACTATTACTTCAGAAGTCTAAGAGTTTAATAAAGTAAGGAGATAATATAATTTTAAGTGTGAAGTCTGTATTACAAAGACCAATAATAGAATGGCAAAGGAATCATTTTTCTATAGGATTCAGTCTTTTCATGATAAAGTCTGGTATAATCAATATTTTAGAAGGCAAAAGGATTTTCAGGATTTCATTCCATTTAATTGTGGTACCATTTCTCTAGCATGTCTTGCTTCAAACTCCAGTGCATATGGCATGGGTTATTTTCCCCTTTCAGGGTGATAAAGGCTGAAGTTCCAGTAATGACATATGTAGATTTGGGGGGGGAGGTGCTCTCTGCAGTTAGGGATGGTGTGGGTTCTGGCAGAGATGGCTTCCTATTGAACTCTTAGCCATGGGAAGAGACCAAGCCACTGCCTGATTTAGGACAGGAGTAAATGAGTTTTAAAGCTCATTACAAATGGTGGGCTGTAAGTTGCCATTTTTACCTCTTCTATAGGCAGACAATGAGACTGACAGATCTTTCAGAAGCTGGTTATAAATGTACGACAGGTCTAGAAGTGCCACTTGGACTTTTGGGAAGAAAAAAAATGAAGAATGCCTGGTGGACAGGAAGAAGATCACAAAAGCAAATGTTTTCTTTGGGGAAATACTTCAATATAGAAAATCCTACTCATGTATCTTCTATGAACTAAGTGGAAATGCACAAAAAATGCTCTTTGGGAAGAGGAGGAGAAGAACTAAATGCTATTTATAGTGAATTTCCAGTCCCTTCCAATACTATATACTAAATCCAGAATATATTTAATTGTATATTACTCTTTGGCAATACAGGCTCTGACAGTACTTGGCTGACTGGGTGCTAATGTGGCTGATGCTTTGCTATCAAAAAATACCAAAACACATTTTGAAAATGACTCTAGGCATGCAAAACTAAAACTCATAATGTAGTTGCAGCATTAATATCTATTTTTAAACTATTCAAATCAGCTAGTGTTAGGTGTGTAATCCAAGTTGCCTTGGATTCCTCTTGTAGTCAATGGAAAGAGACAGAAATATCCAGGAACAGTTCATTTTTCCTCCTGCAGATGCCTATTTTACGATAAAAGGAATTAGCAGGCATCCATCTCTCACCGCTTACAGAATAATTATCTGACTTCAGAGGGGTCAGTTGAGGTAAGATGAACCCTGCTTTTACACTGGGGCTATTAACATACGCCTGGCACAAGAAGTATGCATGAGGCATGGGGATTTTCCCTCTCCATATAAAACTGCAGCTCTGTCTGCCATGGAGTACCGGTTTTGTCTGAATTTATCACCCAGAGTTTTTTACCCTCAGAAAGCTTGAAGAGAAGAAACCTGGCTCACATTGTGAGGAACCATAAGCTTTCTTTCATGCTTAGGTACATCTTACCGGCTCCTGGCCACAATCACTTCAAAGCACTTTCCTAGCACTGAATGTTGTGGTATGTATCTCACAACAGCATCCTGCACATTAAAAATAGAATTTAACCCCAAAGGAGCCTGAATACTGCTACAACATATTTCAGCAGCTTCTGTAGAGGGTTTCTGTAATACAGCTATAATAACTGCAACACATAAACAAAGGTTAAAATATTTTCACATGAAATGTGGGATCACTTTGATTTTCTAAACAGTTTGATTTAGTGGGAGGTTAATAAGGGGTGGAAATTGTTTGTTCAGGTCTCATTTAATGCTCAAGATGGTGCCTTTGAATTAAAGACATCACAAACCAAACCAAATTTAAAAATACAGAATTTTTTTCATCATTTTAGTGTTTGCTTTAATTCCTCAGCCTCTTTTTGCATTAAGAAAAAAAAAGAATAAATCATGATCAAATCAGCCGAGAAGCCATATTTTAAATGCAGGTGATTTGTCACTGGGTTTGACCCCAATTTTCACTCAGATGTGAGACAATGACATACACCAACAAATTTTCATAGGGAAAGTTATACTGTTATTGACATTCATTAAATGACTTCCCAGTATGGTACTAAGCGGAGACACATTCTAGGTCATGTGTGAGCCATACACCTATTTCATCATGCATTATTTAAAAAAAAAATTCACAGCTAAGGTGACGATATTATTAACTTGGTAAAAAAGCAATTAAAATCTTCAAAGAGTGAACTTTCAAATAGTGCAGCAACACTTAAATGTCATATTTCTGTTGCAAATGTATTTTTAATGATAACATTTCTTTGTAATGTAAATCAGTCTCCTCTCAATTATAACATGTTAATCAAGTTATTTCTCAATTGCTGCCTACTCGTCAATGCCTACAAGTCCATCACATGTCATTCTGTAAAAGCATACTAATTACTTGATTATATTTTAGTCAAGTTTTGCAAATCCAACTATTTTCTTCAAGTTTGCATATTATGTGCAGATTTGTCTGTTGGGGGACAGGGGGGAGAGGAGAGCAGAAGACACATTTGCATCCTGTAACTTCAGCCTAATTGAAAATCCTTCAAAGTACTTTAGCATGCAGGACTTGATCCTAGAAATTGGAGAAAAGGAAAAAAGGGTACCCACATAGTGCTTCCTAATATCTCATCCCCAATATTTCAATATCTCACATTCTACTCCTGGTTGACATGTCCAACAGGGGTAAGAAAAAACACAAGGCTGAGAAATAAGAATGATTCAAAGCATATACCTCAAACGCAGAGCAGGATTTGATTGGGTAGAGGTAAATGTTGGTGACAGTGATGGGCTTGCCACCTCTTCTACATGTTGGTACTGCAGTCTCAGAAACAGCTGCCCTTATGCTTTCCTTCTCAGCCTCCGGTGGCTGCCAGTTGACAGTCGTCATTGTCGCAGATGAATTTTTCCTGAGTTCTCTGTCCGAGATGTGCAGTAATGGAGACAATTTATCCGCACTGTTAAAGGAAGGGTGGTCATCTGGGACAGACTCTCTCGTCAGCTTTGTAACAGAGGACTGGAAGGCATTCTCAGTGTCTGACTTAGAGAGTCTGGTGGCTATGATGAATTTCAAAAAAGTCTGTGCGTCTTCAAAAGAAGACATGTAGCCAAAGGATATTCTCACAGAACCAGTGGGATGTCCATCAACTAGGTCTATATCATCTCCACAGACATGGCCAGCCTAGTTTGAAACAAGAAGAAAAACAGAGAGCTATTATGACAGACCTTGTTTTATTTCCCTCCAGTTTTACATAGTTATTCACAAGCCTCTTAATCCCAACCTGAAAAACTGTTTTCCAAAATACAAAGTTAACTCATGAATACAAAAAAAAAAATGGAGAAAAAAATCCCAACTATCTTATTATTTACTCAAGCTGGAAAGAAGACAATTTTGAGATGCTTGTCTACCCTAAGGCAAGAGAGACTTCTCAAAAACATGTCAAGAATCAGAAGAAGTGTGTATGTCCCAGGATGGCCTGGTAGCTAGGGCAGTCTCCAGGTATATTCCAATCTCATCTGCATAGTTTACTGGGATTTAAATCGGGATATTACATTCAGATAAGTGAACAAACCACAAGACTGCTGATTTTTCTGGGGCAGTTTTCTTGATATTTGCTGTCAGAACCGTTTCAATTTATATTATCAGTGGCTTATTCATGGCTTGTGTTAAATAGTCCAATGGATAGCTACACTGGGATATTAGCAAAACAGAGGCTTGAACATAGACCTCCAACATCCAAAGTGACTTCCCTCATCATTGGTTATGCAGTAAATCTGTCTTGCTGATCCGGTCAACACACTGCTTTTAGGATGGAGGGAACTAGCCTTCCTTCGCCCTAGCACTTCCTCCTTTGAAGAGCACAGGTTGCCACTCATGAAAAACCTTTGTTGAAAAAGGTTTCAAATAACAACCTCCACATAGATACCTCTCCATCTGATATGTCTTTCATACAGCATTCTCTGGAAAACTCTACTTTAGTGTAAAAGTTCTTCCCTCAGTAAGTGGGTCAGGGAACACTGCCACTTACCTCTAGTAACATAAGCTAGAGACCCTCTTTGCTCATCCATCTAACATTAGCTCACCAATGGACACAAGATTTAGTCCTAAGTCAGCATCCTTATTCCTGTAAGTGCAGTGGCTTTTTTTTTTTCCCCTCAGAATTTCATTTATTTACACATTTCTGTTATATAAAAATGGAAGTGTCAATAGATTATTTACATGAGGGCTTTTTAAAGTAAGAAATGTCACAGTTCAATGAATTTATGCAGGAAGAAATTAAAAAAATCCCCTCTATGCCAAAGCATACAATACAGTAGTAGTAAATATTTTAATGCAGTTTCATGTAGTTTTTATCCTTCACAATAGAACAGAAGCAACATTTGCAAAATTAGGTTGCATCTGTTAATATACACGTAACTCTTCTGCCAAGTATTGATTGACTGACTGAGGAGAGAGGTTCGTGCTGTGCAAATAAGTAAATGAGTTCCTACCTAACATCCTAAGAAAACTAACCACATTTCTCCAGGGACCCTTGGGAACAAGAAGTCTTCTCCCACAAGCAGTTTGAACATGGAAATCTTCATCAGGGAAGGAAGAATACAGTCAGTACCCTGGGAAAAGGCAAACTCAAAGTATATGTGCAAGTAACATGATAAAAGATGCCTTCCCATACACAGTAACGTTGTCAGTAACTCAAGTAGATCCTTCTCAAAGGACTGATGAGAATGTCCCAAAGTAACAACTGCTTGACTCCATCACCTCATCATACTACTTTTGGCACATGAAGTGTATCTTTATAACTTTGGGTTTTGCCTATCCCTGTTTAATTCTTCAGCTTTATTAACATCATACAGACCTATAAGAGGCCACCCACTCCTTAGCAAAGTCCTCCTTATATAAGGAGATCCAAGAGTGTTGCAACTGGTCATTTGGCATTTTGTACTTCAGAAGAAAGCTGGACCTTTTTTTCCGTTTCTTATGAGTATCCTGGAGAATCTGCTTCCCCTCAAAAATTCAAGCATCATTCACCTGCCCATAAGCAGATTATGCATGAGAAGACTATGGACATGGAGCTTTCCATAGTAAACCAAAGCATCATTTTGCTAAGGAAGGTATTCAAGAGCTCTTCCCCTTTAAGAACTTGTGCTATTGGTCTTGCATATAAACGTGTTTGCAAAAGTTATCTAAATGTCTCTGTGAAATTATAAGGGAGTTATAATATCAACAGAGCCCTTATAATTTTTTATCTTTTGAAGAATACCATTAATAAAATTTTGGATTGTTCAGTATTAATTTACTGTAATTTCAAACTCTAACAAATATGCAGACATGAAGCTTCCCCCACTTCATTGTAATACGTCCTGTTACACATCTTTCAATGACAATTTATGGAAAATATCAGTAATCTAGAAAACAGTCTTTACATTCATGTTCTAACAATCTAACACACCAGTAATCTAGGTAGATGTCATCTAAATTTACTTCACTCTCTGAGATTCGCTGTGCATTCTCATTTATTGTTTCTTGCCCAATTTTTGTATTTTTTTAAAAATTGTAACATCCAACAGCATAGGACTATAATACTTGAACATTACTAAGTACAACTAAGAATACTTAAGGAACAACAGGAAATTAATTGTCCAGAACTTCTATTCTGCAGGAAGTCTGGATTTCATGTAATTCCAAATCAGAACAAGAAGCCACAAATTCATGTTTTCCAATGAAATAAAAGCAAGCAACACATACTGCTTTGGGTCCATGAAATTATTTTGTTTCAACACCTCTTTTCAATGGATTGAATTTCAATTCATTTATTTCTTTAACTTGGCAATTGAGTTGAAAGGTCAGAGAAAGCAAATCAAATTTACCTGCATTCTTAAAGTTGCAGAGACTCAAAACCACAGGACATGATACACCTACCTTATCCCTTAACTACTTAGGGGTTGGTCTTTTTTGATACAGAGCCAGATTTTCTTCTCCCCTTAAAACCTCCCCTCCTTCAGGAAATTCAGAACTGATAGCCAGAAGATGTCTCCTGGGTCATGGAATCCAGGTATTTTCCATGGGCAATATATCATGTAATCTCATTAAGAAACCAACCTGCATGTTCCTTTGGATGTCCTCATTGCTTATACCCAAATGTATCTGGCAGGCTCCTGTGTTACAGAAGCAACCTGTGCGGACATGTATGTTGTAGAGACTGGCCATCTTGTCCACCTTTCCAATTCAGCAGGAGATAAGACATAGGAGAACAAAAAAAAGGACATTTTACAGTTGTGGTAAACAAGACACAATTTTTAAAGGTACAATTCAATTGGAGGTAAATTACTCCTCTAAATTATTAAAAATTTGCTGGAGCTTTTAACATTCCCATACATATTTCGGATTTCTCACCCTTGTCATTTAAGCTGATAGAAAACAGTGGTGGAAGCAGAAATGCTTACCTTGACATAGAGAGTGCATTCAACACACACACACACAACACACACAGAGCATATCAGTTCAGGTCCTGATCCTGTTAATGACAGTATATATGTTTCATTTTAAACCTGTGAACAGCTTCATTTCCTTCAGTAGTGCTCATTATAGGCCTGCAGTCAAGTATCGTTCAGTGTGTCGACAAACTGGTCACCTACAACTGCATATGCAGAGATTGAAAAGGGGCCTGGGGCACCCCCTCATTTAGCTGAAGGAAACCTTGTTCTCCAAGAATCTGAAACTGCCAGTCCTCATTACAGAAACTGACTGTATCTGTGGAATTTTGGCACACAAGTGCTTATAGAATCAGCCTCACAGTAAGCAATAACATCTGACAAGGCAGGGACTAATCTGGAATACCTCCTTGAGTCTACCAGATATGACCACCCAGTCCACCAACTCCCTGATGTACTTCTTCCTCATGCTGTGCTGTTTTGTGCTATACTATTTCCTTATTGTCCACTAAATAATAAATGGGCAGAAACACAATACTTGATAACAAACTGGCATGAATAAATTATGCGAAGGAATGGAAAAGATGCACAAAGAGAACAGAAGCACATGTGTATACGTGCCTTGGAAGGAGATGCATATATGCATGCACTGGCAGGATGGCACTGCAGAGAAGAGATATGGATTGTCAGGGTTTCATAGCACAGCTAAGAAACAATGGAAGCACACCATAGGGATCCTCTTAGCACAGCTAAGAAACCATGGAAGCACACTGTGGGGATCTGAAAATGCTTTATGTGGATTTCAAAAAGCAACAACAACAGCTGGTGAGCTACCACCAGTTATTTCTTTGACAATAAATGATGAGCACTCATTCCCAGTCAGATGGTCAGAAAGGTAGCGTGAAACCTGGCACATCCTATTTCTACCGCAGACTTACAGAACAACCTCGCAGAAGCTGCATTAATCCGTGTTTTTGCTCCTTTTCTGCAAAATGGAGAGCTGTGAGCTCTGAGAAGGACCCTACCATGCTGGTGACACAATCCTCCTTGCAGGGAGCTCAGGCTCAGCCACGTGCAGAGCCGACAGCTCAGCCTAAAGGTGCAGGAATGGAAGTGTCAACTATTTCAAACTAACCATTTTCCTAACTGTGAGCTCATATTTTATATGACTGAGGTATCAATGTAAACATTCAACCTAGCTTTTCTAGCTGCCTTAATCTCTATTGGCTTTTACTTTTTTCAACATAAATTCTCTTTGCATAGGATAATAGCCCAATATATGTAGCAAGTAATGTCTGGTATAATTCAGCTTATCTTCTGTCTCCTGTCTTTTGACATCATCAGTCGTCTGATGTCAGCCTATTTTCTGACATTTCTGAGTTTAACTGTGTGAGATACCAAGCACCTTTAACTTTATTATCTCAACAGCTTGAAAAACCAAACCCTCTGTTAGAACTTAGTCCAAGTTGAAATAATTCAACCTAAGTAGTGTTTAGCTCTCCTAAAAGCAGTTCAAATGGCATTATTACTTTTTTTCATGTGTGGGGTACAAGATACTCTGCACAAAAATGTGCTATATAGACAGAAGAAATCCTACATCGATCTAGTGTACAAGTTCTTAAGTTCACACTTAAATATATTCTGCCCAACCAAAATGGTTCAGTTCTCAAATGGAGATACAATCAAAACAATTTCATATATCCAGACTTGGAAAACAGAGAATAGAATCAGTCGCCGTATCCCTATTAATGCCTTCAAGAATATCCTGTGTTCAAAGCATGTTTCCCAAATCAAAGTTATAGTAAAAGGCATCTGTTGAGAAAGACTGTCGTGGTGTCATTAGCTTTGTTTTGTCAGAAGACTTCAATCTGAGAACGGTGACATTTTCTTGACTTCTTTTTTCATTTAGATGAGCAAAGTTATCATCCTGGCATAACACAGTTTGTCATGGTGCTAGTGACTCACAGGTGGATCTATTGTTCTGTTAATGATGACAGGCAAGGCAAAAATCATGACAGATACTTCACTACTGAATTCGTACAGTGTTTGGGCTTATTTCCTCAGTATACAAAGAGCTTTAAAATAGATAATATTTTTATTATTATTATTTTTGAAGAAACATTCCTAGCCAGCCTTGCTTATCAAATGTATGCAGTGTAATGAAGTTTCCATGACCCAACCTCAAGAAATTGCTAATAAGAATTTTTTATACATCTGTTTCATTTTGTCAAATAAATTATTACTGTTCTTTAACGAACAGTAATTTCACTCTAGCCTTGTGACGCAATACCCTTTTCCAATACCACTTTTAATTGCGATATATATTAATCTGTATAGTAGAAAAATATTATTGATATAAAAAAATGTACAAAAAGTAGAGGAATATAGGGAATTGTGGTTCAGGAGAACAAAGATAAGTTAGCCATAGCTTTAGTATTGATCGAACTCCATTATCACCAGTGTGATAACACACACAGATGCCCCATAGATCTTGGGAATGAGATGCACACTTTTCATTGCAAACAATGACACCATCTAAAGAATCAGTAAAAGTAGCACTGCCAATCTATCTGTCCCTGGAATGCATGCTTGACTTTCCCTTGGACATATGCTTTGATTTCTTCGTCTGTAGTTTCACACTAGAAATATACTACTTGGGGAGTTAACTTAATCACTATCTGCAGTGTTACCACATAGCAAAACAAATAGAACATAAAACATTTGTTACAGTTATTTCGATGAAGAAAAGCTTATTTAAATAAAGCACATCTTTAAAATTGCCATAAGGAGCAATAACGGGTATTGAGCTCAGGGTTATGAAATACAAAACTCCGCTTGCAGTTCTGTCCGTAACAGCGGCAGCTGACTTTTGGGAGCCAGGAATATGTTCATCAATGAAGGCACAGAAGCATGAATGGTACTAATGGTAAGTACACAGCTTAATGTACTCAGATTGTCAGTTTTGGTGACTCCCTGGATGGGATATTTGGAACTATTGTGCCTTGGTCTTTCAGAGCTTAAAGACTACAATTAAACAGCAATACACAGGCAGAAATCTTGCAGTAATTTTACTCAGTCAGTGAGGATACGGTAATTAAGCCATCACGACATCTTGGAGTCCCTTCTTTCCCTCAGAGGCTCTTGGCATTCATTGCCTTTTCTGAAGCTCTTTACTGTGGGTCAAGCCCTGTAGGTTGCTTCACGCCCCAACACTTCTGATGTCAGATTGTCTTGATTTTTGACAAGCAAAAGGTGCTTTTCACACTTCCAGACTGTGGTCTTCAAGTTTAATAAACACACATGAATGAAGTCCATCTAAATCAATTTTTTAAATAGTTTTGTTTTTTTTTTCAGAGATAATTTCTATTTTAAACACAGCTGCCTTCCTTAGTGAGCTTTCCTTTAGTGTTGACAGACCGACCAAGTGCTCACATCTAGGGTTTTTTTCATAGTGCTCTATCTGATAAATACTATACATATATATAAAATATTGAGTTGGAGAGGGCTTTTTTTCCTACAGTAGTCCCCTCCTGGATACCTGGTATTTGAGCTCCCACTTGGGAGCTGGACATCTCCAAAAAGAAGGGAGATTCGGGTGCGTTCTGATTTCCCGTCCCCTGTCACATGGCTGCAACAGGAACTTCTCTGCCTGTGCTAAATGACTGACCTCTGCTATCCACCCACTTCAGGGCCTCTGGGGCGGTCAGCTGAAAGGTGTAAGCTTTTCTCTGACTTCAGGCTCCACTGAAATAAGCCTGAGAACGATGCTTACTGTAGGTAGATACATTCTAAGTGATAGTAAAGATTTACAAATAGTGTATAATTTTGTGTTATTTCTAATCAACTAAGTCTATGATTTTCAGTAAGAATGATGGATTCTTTAGGAATCCCTGCTTAAGTCATTCCCAGAGGATCCAATTCTGTAGCTCTTATTCAAGCAAGTACTTCTTATTTGTGCAAGTTATTTTACTCAGTATCACACGAATTATTCACATGAATAAAGGAAAATTTTATAATAGATCATGAAGTGTCCCAGAAAAACCAAAATCATATAAGTCAATATGGCAGGTACTGTCCTTCGGGAATTGGGATTGGGACTTCTCATTCCACTTTCTGCAATGCCCAAATTTCAGAGCAGTTTGTCTGTCTGATGGATTTGCTCATTACATGAATTTCACTGCACACCACTGATGGCTGGTTATAAAACCGGCTTCATGACACCATTCTCCACATCCAC
>KZ505699.1:1155236-1225294 GCA_002844005.1 Limosa lapponica baueri
TTCTCTGTAGTACATGCAGTGAGTTAGGGCATAGACTTATTTGGATCATATATAAACTTCCTGAGTCCAAGATTCAGTTACTTGAAACTGAATAGGCTGATGAGTAGGCTTAATACCTTGCCGTTCTTTGATTTGGCATCTCAATGGCCACAGGTCTCTCCAACCAATGGCATTTTCTCTTAGCTTTTTCTTATTTTTTTTTTTTTTTAAACTGCATTTAGTGACAATGAAAATCTGGTCTGATAAAATTACATCAGGGAAAGGATGGATTGCAGGAAGAAAAGCAAAGCAAAGGAACCCAAGTCCTCTGTAGCTTCCTACCTCTGATTTCAACAGAGCATTCCCTTGTAAGTCATAGAAAAAGGCCAGTATCTCTGTATCTCTACATCTTGTTGTGCATCCCTAGCTATTTTGTAGGCTAAAGGCTTTGGGCCAGACTACTACTAGTCAGAGAACTGGAAGCCAGAGGCAAACAATACAGAAGACTAAGCCATAACTCATATCAAGAAGGGATAAAGGGGAAACATAGCAGACTGATACAATTGGAAACAATGCTTAGGAATAAAAAGGAGCAGTGCATGATACTGAAAGTCTAGTGATGTAGATTTAGTTCATGTGCCAGTCAAAATCCTCTCCACCTTTTTGTCTTTCTTTTAAATTGCTTAAATCCTCCTTTGTCTGCATTTATCCCCTGAAAATGGGGATAACAGATCACAGGGAGGTTGTACAGTAAAAATCCCATGAGGGACTCTGTTGAAATATTACTTTAATTACAGTCATACAGAGTCAGTCCTATACAGGATTTGTGTATGGGCAGGAATATGCAAGGAAGGTAATAGAGACGGTGGAGCCAGGCTCTCTCTGTCTTTGGAGGATTCAGATGGGGGACTTAAACTGGACACTGCATGCATTCAAAGGCAGCTGATGTGCTTTTACCAAGATGAAGAAAAAAAGAATCCAGCAGAGGCTGTCAAAAGTGCTGTTATAATGTGTTTTCTTTTCACATTTCTCCCCTGTGTGTAATGAGCTCTGTAGTTTAGAGCAACAGTTTGGCCCTGTTACTAAACAGAAAATATTTAGCCTCCCTCATTCATCTGAGATTCTTTTATCTGAACAACTATGAGCATCTTTCTTTTATCTCCTTTCCTGTTTCCTTAGCAACATGCAAGGACACTCCAGAGAAGCAGTGTCAGGCAAAACCTTCAGTCTAGGCTTTCATGAAGCTTTCTAACCTTGACCACCTCTGAAGAGCAGTTTAATAGTAGGCAATTTCAAGCATACTATCTCACATGCCTCTTTGTCCCCCAACAATGAGATATTACAGAAAGCAACTCAGCCTGTACTCTGCCACTAATTCCTCAGCAAGAAGAGAGCTTCATTACCTACTAACTGGGTTTGCAGTTATCACACTGAGTCTCTCAAGTACAGGATCTCCTTATGCTCAGTCAGTAATCTCCTACCTAGAGAGCTCTATGTAAGTGCTCAGTGCCATGTAACCAAATGTAAGGAAAGATTGAGATTGCAATGTCATTTCTTGACAGTTTGAAGCAACAAGGTGCAATTTATTGGCAAGCCAGTGTGGTTTGCTGCATTGCTGCTATCTCCCTGCTTACTTGATACCTCCAGTGTAACTGGAAACTAATTGGAACCAAGAAAATTAGTGGATGTTCAACAGTAATCTTCACAACAATCTTTTTCTCCTTGTAATCCTGTTTGCATTCTATTGTGGTGGTCCATCTGCCATCCCTGGCTTCCTGAAATCAATGGCTAAATCTATAGCTAAAATCAATACTGAGCAATAACCCCAGCAATTTTTAGGTAGCTATTGGGAAGATGGCCAAAAATCCCATTAGGCATGTTAAGAACACTTTTCTTTTCCTGAGTCATCAAAATTAATATAATGAGTGGATATATTTCTAAAAGCATTAGTGTAACTAACTCGAAGCTGTTTGGCAATCTCTGCACAGACGTTCTTAGCTGGAATTAAGAAATGATGGATTTCCATTTTCTCTGGCCCAGATGATAAAATGCTGCATTTCTCCACCTGCAAAACTGAATGACTATTCTACACAAAAGTAAAAAGTACCAGATGGAAAGAACATAAAAGGATTATGGTTTGAAGAACAACAAAGATCTGCCGCTTAATAACTTTCTATGAAGATTTATTTCACATAGATTAAATAAAGTACAAATTATCCCTCACTGTTGCATAATAGCAACCTGCTTTCTCCTGTAGGGACATGGTGTAAATTTCCAGACAAGTACTGATAGCTACTACTAGGCTCCAGTCAGTAGTCTGATCAAATTGACCTGGTAACACTTTCCTGTGCATGTGACGTGCTGTAGCTCCCTTTTTCCCCACTCTTCTAATTCACATGTTGTCATTGTTCTAATTCTGTACCAGTGCAGTGGCACTAATCTACCAGTACCGAGGTGCTGTCTAAAACACAAACAGCAATTATTTCAAGAAATCTACCTACTACAGGTATTGTATAGTCTCTTTTATCCTGTAATGATAAGTAGTGATATGAATATGTATTTAATCAGCTGTGTGTATATACAAATGTATCCGCCACTTGATATCTGAAGATTTGCCAGTATTTAACATATTTCCTCTCTGCTCTGTGAGATTAGAGTAAGTGGGAAAAAGAGACATTGAATCCTTCAAGGTGACACTGAAAGACTACAGCAGAAGCAGAGGATTCCACCTGGCCATTGCCAGGTCCTATCCACTGATCTAGGTCCACCTAAGCAATTTATTAAAACATTACTGATGGAAAAGGAAGCTCTTAAAAAGAATATTGTGAAACTAAAGTAAAGAAAGTGCACTCGGAATACGAAGGTGCTTCCAGAACTGGCTATTACCATTTTATTTACCTTGAGCAACTGCCTTTACATGCATTTCCCACCCTGCCTCACACCACTTTGTCCCGTGTTACTTCTGTTGGAAGACTTGTCCAAATGCAAACAGACAGAATAACTTCTACCTGCTTATACTGCTTTGTCTCTTCCCTGGTCACACCTCTCCCATACAACACCATTTCAGACTGCTTGTCCAACTCTTCTCTGCCTCTCAGGGCTGGAATCTCCTTTTTTCCTGCCCAAACTGGTGTCTCTTTCTTTGCCTAATCCATATAATAATGGACTTCGGCTCCATTATGGAAAATTTAGCTTAATCATTAGGAAATGTTTTGCAATAGTGAATATAGCTAAGGGCCAGAATGAACTGCCTCCAGAGGCTGCCAAAAGGTTCAGGTAAAGACGAACCTATCTTGGCACACTATGACAATGGGTAATCTTGCATAGTCCCTGCACTCCTAAGATGTATTTTCTGCCCTCCACATCTTATCAAACAACAGGGATGAATTTGGCTTGGCTGCTAGGTTGCTTATAAGACAATTCACTGCCATAGGATGCTTTGGATGCAGAAGGACAAACAGGGTCAAAAAGAAAACAAAATTTGTTTTTTGGGGGACCCATTCTGGTTTTCTCCTCTTCTTATTCTGCTAGCATGTGAACACTGGCAGAAAGAGGCTACCAGGGCAGAGAAGGTGCCAAGGTGAGATCCTGTGTAGCTGTTCTTACATCTAAGTGATTTGGGGCCACTCATTCCGACTTAAGACCCTGGTCTTCTCTTCAGAATGATAGAAAATAAAGGCAGAAGAGGAAAAAAAAAAAAACAGCAGTGGGTCATCGAGTCTATCCTTACATTAACTCAGGGGAGGCTGAGACAGAAGGAAGGTGGATGAGACAGTGGGCAGATGCCATAATAAAAGCAGTCATCAAATTGCAATATAGATTTGTGCTGAAGGGACAAACGTTGGAAGTTATATGCTGAGAAATGTTGATAGTTTTTTTTCTTGAGAAATGGATGAAGAAAGATAAGTTCAAAGTCTAGACTTCCCTTTACTCTATCTGGGTTGATGAGAGTGAGCCAGGACATGCTAATGTAGGCTCCTAGACAAAACTGATCATAATCTATTTGAGCAGGGTTCTCAGTCTGGAGAGGCAAAACTCATCCATATGCAACAGTACAGAAAAGCCTTCCTCAGGCAAACCAAAATGTTTATATTCTCCATCTTTGGCAGCTGATTCCTGTTATAGCAGTTTGTCTATCACACAGAAGTGTGAAGTGGCAGGCAAGAAGGCTGGCTGCTAATGGACTGATGCTTGTTCCCTTCCTGACAGGATTTTTAGGAGGCATGGCAAGCGCATATGGATACCAAGGGAGCTTTTGCAGGTGAGACAATCATGACAAGTTACTTCTGTTTAGCTTCAGGCTCCAGGCAAAGGAGGAATGTGAAAAAGCAGAGTCGGAAAGAGAGATGGTAATCCACAACTGAAATGATGGCCATTTTTCAAAAGACATCTGTGATGGTTTGCTCACCTTTTTATGCTCATGACACACAGGAGAAAAAATACTGTCTCAGGAGACCAGAATGAAAAAAGAAAAGGTTTATAAAGGAAGTGCTATTTTCCACTGTGGGGAGAAAACACTGAACTGGAAGGCGTTACTGGGTAAGAGCTCTCCAGGGCATACAGTTCAAGAAATGTTTCAGGAGAAATTCCATCTGCCCATCTCTGCCTATTACTCCTTTCCCCTCTTCCTACTCCCTTCCCCTCTTCTAGCTCCCAAACTGACTTTACAGAATGACATGAGAAAGGATTATAAAATTACTCTGCAATTATCTGCTGAATGTACAAGGAACATTTCACTGGTCTCTACTCCTGATCAGAATTAAAGAGGAAAACTTACAATAATATTAGCAAAAAAGGTCCCTCATAGCAGAGATGGTGACTTTTTTTCAGATCTGCAAATGGAAGGGAACATACAACTTTGCACTTTGACCTGAAATGTAAGAAATCCACTTTTTTGTGTGGATGATTGTTGCTTCAAATCAATGTTTTTCCCTTACAGCTGCTCTGTCTCCTCTTTGGCATTCAAACCAGGCTGGAACCTCACAGAGTCATATGCAAGCCTTTGATAAAAAAAATGGCAAGGATGCAAACTGAAGCTGAGTCATTGCTGTCAAACAGTGCTTCAGAGATTGGAAGGATTTGGGGATGTATAAACACTTGACATTCATATATGCTGAAGACTACAGATATTCACTATTAATAAATGAACCAATGCTGATTCTCTGTGTGAAGTCTGCAGTATCAGCTCAGCATCGAGCATATATGTAACCCCACTTTTGTGACATCACACCACCCCTTTAATATCTAGGGTGAATTGCTGCTTTTCCTGGTAGCCTCACAGGGAAGTAGAAGATTGATGGCTTGCTGCGTTACTGTCAGCTCTGCTGCTTCCATCCTGCACCACCAACTTCTCAGAGGTCCTTCGTCTCTATCCCTGCACTTTCTCACCTTTCAAAATCACCAGCTTGTCATCTGTCCACACTTCATTAATTGCAAAAACTGTAATGCTGGAGAATTATCCATTCTAACTAGACAAGTATATGTGAAGAAGCTGTTTGGCATAAAGGTCATCTTTATGTCCTGGACATGTCAAGTACTCATCATAGTTTAACCCCTGTTCATAACCAGGGCTTTTTGGTCCTGCAGTGCAAATAAACACATAAGATAAAATGACAGACGTGCTACTGCAGAGGACAGGCAGCTTGCGTGAAAAGAATACAGGCATCCTCCCAAGTAATTTCAAGAACAAATTACCACCAATAGTAGTCTACAAGACAGCTGTACTGAAGGAAATAATTTTCATGGGAAGTATTAGATGCAGCTCAAATAAAGAATTTTAAGGTCGTTTTAGTGCCCAAAGACAAGAGTTTTATGGAGATTTCAAAAATGCAGTAGTTTTACCCCTAGATAAAGAAATTTTTCATGAAAAATCTGAAGAAAAAGCAAGGCTTTTGAGTGACTATTGGCGTTTGGAGCCTGCAAGTCCCTCTTCTTTAACTGTTTTAATTACCATTTCAAGCTAAATAACCAAACCAGTAATTAAACTGTCAATTAAACCAGTGATACATATAGTATACAAAGCAAGTTTATTTCAAATATAATACCCTAAACCAGCGATAACCTTCAACAACCACAAAGAAACATTTAAATGAAAAAGCAATACCAATTCAACTTCTGTAATTATTTCACTCCCACCTTATCACTTCTTAACATCCGAGTGTTCTATATCATATATACTGGGACAGGCTGTCAAAAACACTGCCATCCTGAGCTTACAATCATGGTACAGTTTCGTTTGTGTGTCTCACTTTAATGAAATGCTCTCATTTGATCTTGAGTGCTGCAATGAAGGTTTTACTCAAGGATGAACCTGAGACTGAGGCTATTTCCTATTGGTGCAATTGACCCTCTGTATGTAATTCAAGCATGTTTGTGGTTAGTGGCACAATTTTGTTAGCTCTGGTAATTAAACTCTGATAACAGTGAGAAATAATAGAAGCAGGTAAAAACAGCTTTTCTCCCAAATACTACACAGATAAAAGACATCGTTTTTTCCCTGCTTTCCCTTTTCAGTGTCAGTATTAAATGTCATGTATTTCCCTACATGCCTTTCACATCCTAAATATCTTGGACTTATTTCAGAGTTTTGAATATCATGTAAATTATGTAAATCTTGAGGCTTAAATGTAAGCTTGGTATCCTCTGAAGACACTGTCTACTTATGAAGCCTTTCTTGCCAATCTCAAATGTTCCCAATAAACTGCTCCAAACCTCGTCAAAATATTTTCTCCAAAATCAGTTACTCAGATTGTCCTTTTCAGGCTACCAAATGCTAATGTCCAGCCACACTGTGCCCTCTAATAGGCAATGGGCACATAACAATTGCCTGTCAGAGAGACAAATAGAACTGATTGGATGCCTGGTTATAAGTAATTAATTATAGATGGAATATCATCCATAAAGAAATAGTACATTCTGTCATTTCTTTTTTAATATACTAGCTGAAATACAACCCGAGTCATTAATCGGTGTCCACTAGTAGTAGGTATGTCAGATAGAAATGTCATCCAATTTTCCCTTCATTAAAAATTCCCCAAAATGTTTTCTGGGAGCCTTCTGAAACTGTGCTCTCCTAAGGCCACTAGACTGCATTTGAAGACTGATCAGTGAATCCACATGAATGTGCAGATCACAGATGTGACCAAACTAGAGGACAGTATTTAATTTCTAGACCATTAATGGAAGTATTTGATTTAACTTTGATTTGAATAAACCTATCTAATTTTAGACATCCATACAGGTATGAAGATGAGATTATATTGTCAGTTTGATGAAGCTTCTCTCTGCTGTATGTATTTTATTTGTAATCATGAAGAAGTAGTAAACATTTTTCTCCCCCACAACTGCTATAAGATGTCTATGAAAGAATTTAATTCCATAAAGAAGCCAATTATATATATATCACACATATTATAGCTTTGGAAAGAATAGTGCTGTTGCTTGTTAATTTCTAAAAGCCATTAAATTGCACATTATTTTAATTAAACAAAGTAATCTAACAGGCACTGCAGATGTGACTAGTATGTATTTGAAAATTTTATAGTTTTTCATTCTACATACTCATGCCAGAAATTACGAGAATCTGGTGAATAGCACAATCCAGATGACACAGATCAATAAAGAAGCTTTTTATGAGCAGCCACTTCAGCAAACAGGCACAATGGAGGCATAAGACTATAAAATATCCTTTTCTTTGAGAGTACAGTTGAGTTTAAAAAAGTTTAAAAGGCAAGAAACATTCTTACTAAGAAATTGTGAAAATCAAAAGTGCAAATAAAAGTTTTAGTTTTAACCAAAGGACTGAAGCAACAGGGTGTTTATGGAGTGCTTTACCAACTCAGTTGTGTTAATATTCCTCCAGTCTTTTCTGAACATTGCCACACATACTCAATGTGGCATGTATACTCATACCATGTGTAAATGGCTAATTCACTCCTAAAATGTGGAATTCTTTGAAATGAAGTGTGGCGAATATTTGAGACTATTTGGTAGCATAGTCCAAAAAAGATGTATGGGAAGAATAGCTTCTCCAGCACTTAACATTTACCCATCCCATGTTTATCAATGTGGTAAGTGCCTTACAAAAACCTGTAAAACTCCATATTGACAGGCTACGAAGTAACTGCTTCATTTCTATTCTCCCTTGTGTATATATGGATCTCCTCTTGTATTCTCATACACGTCTCTACATTTCCCTCATTACCCAGTTCTTTTCTCCGCCAGAGTGTTGAGGAACATCTTTTGCAGTACTCCCACTCTGTCCCTAATGGTCCAGAATTATCAGCTTCCAACAGCAACGCAGCTCTGCCACTACTGCTAGCAGAGGGAGGTAGTTGCTGAGATAGATGGTGCCAGTTATTAACAGCTTTTAAAAAAATCAAGGTCATACACTTGAACTTGACTTGTGGGCTTATTCAATCATCAGCCAATGAAAAACAGAAGAATTAAGCAAAACACTAGAGTGCTGTGTTTTTTTCTGACTTCTGCTGATTAGCAAGTGAGCTACATTACCCCACGTTACTCACTGCCTACATGGTGCACAGTCACACACGATTATAGTTGTACAACGTTACCTCTCTAGTGAAGGTAGAAAAATTTCACAGTTTTGTCTTAAAGATACTCAGTACACCCAATGTATAAAGGCTAGCGAAACCCATTGAGAAAGACAGCATTTAAGGATTTTTGGAGCTTGAATCTCACTTCTTACACTGATCATTCAACTATATTCAATGCTTCCTCAGGAATATTACAAGAATGTAATTATTCAAACTGAGGGAAAAGAGAATTCCTCTTTCATGGGTGACTGAAATATTTCGAGATTTGATTTCACTTATATATCAAAGCTCCAAGGCAGTGTCTTGTATCAGCTTCTCTAGACTTGCTCTTCAATTCACGGTTTTGAGTACTCTAGAGAAGGAAGTCAAAAAGAAATCAAGCTGCCTACTCAATGCATCCTGTAGAATAGCCCACTTTCAAACTTCCTACATGTAAAGTATTAAATCTGTTAAGATATTGGCTTTGGCTATTAGGTACTTTGCATTGTGTTAACATTATTTGTTGGATTCTCTTTCTACTACTTTAAAAATAGTGTGTATATATTGTGCAGAGCTACAAAGAAACAAATCCAAAATCTCAAAAGGGACCACTATGAACAAAATATTTCCTTTAGGATAGAAAACTCATTGTGAATATGCTTAAAATATAAACGTAACACTCAGTTAAGGTAAGAGAAAAACATACCTCTGAAAAGCCGATAACCTCTCCATTTTCATCGAGCACATTAAAATTAATGATTGGACCCTGGACATCAGGATTGCTGAAATCTGTATCGCTGTAAATACGTACGACAGGAGCCCCATTGGCATATTTTAAGGTAGACAGCACAGTATAAGTGTAGTGAGCTAACACAAAGGTATGCTGTTTTATTTTCTCCATTCCACCTACAAAAGAAAAGTGCATGTACATGTCAGATACCTTATTTTTATGGAAATGTAAAAAAAGGATGACTTTTCAGAATGGCGTAGCTGGGAGGTAACCATTGGTAGTTTGGGGTTCCTTTAAATGAATATACAATTTGCAAAAGTTTCTTTCTTCATACAAAAGCTTGGAAGTACTGTTGCACTGAGGACTTATCTACAATTAATCTATTGTAGAAGCCTAAAGTTACACTGAAATGGATTCACACAAATTACAACATTGATAGTTCTAGCCTATACATATCATTAAGGTGTTCCGGCACAACTAATTTGAAAAGCAAATTTTGCTCCGGATCTGACTCTGGAAACCACGGGAGCGAGGCATAAATTCTAGCACAGCACAGAAAGCAAATTGCTATGTCTAAGATAAAATTAAAAAAAATAAAATTCTAAATGAAATTACAAAAAACAAGTGTTAGTCTACAAGGAATATACTTGAAAATTGAAGAAATATTCTTCCAAGCCTACTCTTGCTCTTCTTTTTGCAGAACAAAAAGAAAGAGGATGTTGTGAACACCTCTTGACTACACCCATGCAATCTATTTGATCCAGAGAAGCTTTGCAGAGAAGTTTTCACAGAACTTGGCCTGGAAGAAGCATAAAGAGGAAATATGTTGTCTTTCCTTGTTTTTTTTTGTTTGTTTGTTTGGTTTTTTTTTTTGTTTGTTTTTTTTGGGGTTTTTTTTTTGTGTGTGATTTTTTTCGTTTTGTTTTACTCTTTTGCTACACTGAGGAGTTTGGAAAAGAGGACTGCTGAGTTTTCCTGACAGTCGGACTTCTCTTCAACATCTCTGCTTTCTGAGAGGAGATTGTGTCTCTGTTAGATGTCCCCACCAAAACAGCTTCTAATTCTTCTGTTCAGAAGATATACTATAGGATGACATGCCATGGTCACTGAAAACCTATGAATTTGCATCTTTATGGAAGTCAATTAGAAGATAACAATATGATCTCAAAGTATTGTTAGAAACACAGACAGATACCTGAAGGCTAACAGCATGTTTAAATCCCATCAAAATATCCATTTGAGACAGCTGGAATTTTGGTTGAAAATCCAAAGTGGTTTCTATTACGTATACTATGTGTTGCACTATGGTGGGCCTATATCATGTGGGGGAAAAAAAAAAAAGGAAAGAATAATTTCCTCAAAAGCCTCCTGAAGTAGAACGGTATTTTTCTGCCTGGGTTTTAGATCAGAGTATTTTCTGTAATATTGAATATCTTATTTGAGGTATATGAGCATTTCTGTAACTAAAGATATGTCTGGCATTTTATTTCGCTTTCTTTTTTAAAACTGTGTAACTATGAATCTCATGCTGCTTCGCACACCATTTTTATATCTGAGTATCTGGAAACTTCTGCAGTCTGATATAACCTCCCTTGGACAGAAATCTTGTAATCTGCTTGTTGACTTTTGTGCCTTTACCTGTACAAAGTTTGTGTCATTTATAAATGTATATAAAGGAAAAAAGAAAAGATATCTTTCTCCTGACACAGAAGAGTAACAGCAACTTCTGTTATTTCACTTTTGTTCAAGTTTCTACGTTACGTGCTATCTCCTTTAGATAAGCCAGGAGAGCAGACAGTAAAAGCACAGAAACAGATCAGACATAAAGTGGAAATACATTTTTTGGTGCTAAAGAATAATAAAGAGGAATAAGATATTTAATGAAATACTAACACACACAAAGCACTTTCAAGGAATGTTGCCAGAAGCGAATCAGTAAAATTACTAGATGTTAGCCACATTAAACTTGGCAAGCATCTCTAGAACATTTTGGTCTGAAAGACGATTTGTATTTTTGGAGTCTTTGAGAATAAAAGATTGCCTACTCAGAGATGTCCTAGTCATTATTTGGTAGAAGTTAAGAGTCTTGAAATAGTGAGGGGGTGGAGGGTGGGTGTAGGGAGGAAAAAAAGTTATTTCTCAGCATTTGCCAGAAAGTAGCTGCCTTAAGAGAAGTGACTGCCTTGTCAGCTTCTGAGATGTCTGTAATCTCCTGATTCAGAGCTTTTCCAAATTGGCAGGAACCTTTTAATGGAAGATTAAACTACTGCCCTCGTGTCTTGTTGAAGAAATCTCTTATTCAGAAATTTCAGTCTCTCATTCACAGCAATCATCCTGCTATCATTTCTATATTGTCTTCAGCCATTCTCTTTCAAAGTTGCTTAATCACATTTCCTTGTTCATTAGTGAGAAGCTGATGAGCCTCTTAATTATTTATTCTGACAAATCCAAATGCAATAGCCTGCAGTTGCTTTACTGCCCCATGATTGGAGAGAGGAAGCCGTGTTGCCAGGTCCCATATTTTTAAGTAGCAGAATAGGTTGTGATTAGGCCTGATGTCACAGAAAACCCCGTGAAACAAATGCTGGCAATCTGAAGTTTGTTCTGACAGCAAAAGTGGTATATTCAGAAAATAGTTATGATTTATTTTTATTTTGCTAAACAAAATGATCTGTACTATATACTGCATAAATCTAGCGCTTACCTCATCTCTCTCTCCCTACTAGGGAAAAGAATATGAGGAGGTGAAAATAAAAACCAGAACAAATCTTTGGTCTCTAATACGATCTAAGAACTTGCATTATTGCACCTAGTCTCATATTTGTGGTTACAAAAATAAAACTCATTTCTTGACTGAGCCTGTCTAAGATAAAGGAGAAGGTCATCTTCTATATTATGGCTGAATTGGTATTTATTACCTTATTGCATTCATGCATTTTATCTTCTCTTTATACATAACTCTGTTTTTATGCCAAGTTCCTTAACTCTGATTACCTGGAGACTCTTCCCTAGCTGCCTGCTTGGGAATAAAAGAAGTAGCACACCTTAAGCCTTTTGGAAGACTTACAGCTTGGAAAAACCATCAGTACTTCATCTTGAGAAGGTGTTGGGAAGGACTCAAGTGCCCTGACTCCCTCTCAATTTATGGATTTTATTCCTTATCACTGCATTGTTTCTAGTTGCTCCGAAAAATTATTTTAAAATGAAGAACAATTTATATGCTCTGTAATTGGGCTCAGAATGAATCTGATGTAGTCTAAATTACACCAGTTGAAGTGTATCTAATACCATTCATCGTATTTATGTGTGTAGGAACACATTCAGCACAAAGGATGCTCTCATTAATTGCTTACTTCTTCCTATGGTAGAAATGTAAGGACTTCCCTGTCAAAAGGGAAACTCCTGCATTTCTGTGGGTTAATAAGCCTCTTATTACTTTGTCCCCATGTGTGTGTTTTGACTTTACATTAAGCTAGACATGATAATTTAATTAATTCTTCTTCCCAATAGCACCTAATTTTTCACACTATTTGTTGCCACAATGATTGCCATATATTTTTGCAGTGGCAAAGTTATTGAGGAGGAGAGATTGACAAAGAAAGCTTGTACTTTTGTGTACAAATTTCCTTGACAAAATACTCTAGTAAACCTGTGGAGATGTTGTGAAGCCTCATATTGCTGATGCATGTTTGTACACTACATCCTGACAGATTAGCACAATCTCAGACCTACCATTCCATCTTATACTTACATTTGGGTACTATTACAGAAACTAATACTATTTCAGTATGGAAAATTCAGAGTGCCAGTGCACTGGATAACCCACGGATAAATTTACAATGTCAGCCCTTCCACAGGAATTGCACGTGTGCATGTGCCTGTACATAGAGGTTGTGGGATAGTTCAGGTATCTGAAAGAGAAGGGTAAATTATCTCACATTGACAAGAGGGTTCAAACTGTGTGCATTCAAACTATGCACAATTGTCACTAGAGTACTGTAAATCCACTGCTTGGCTTGCCTGGT
Organism: Limosa lapponica baueri; assembly: GCA_002844005.1. Classification (NCBI taxonomy): domain Eukaryota; kingdom Metazoa; phylum Chordata; class Aves; order Charadriiformes; family Scolopacidae; genus Limosa; species Limosa lapponica. Next base: position 1,168,505 of record KZ505699.1, read on the forward strand.
GAAAACTTCTTGTATTTGCAGTACCTCTGTATTATTATCTGCTTGTTATATGCAAAAAGCAGTAATTTATTTTTTTTTCCCAAAGGAATTTTATCTAATCAGAGAAATATGAGCTACATAGGTGTCCAAAAAGTATTCAGTAGAGAACGCTTTTGAGTCACTATAGACCTGGTTTTGCATTACGTAAATGGCAAACATGTAATGGCATACAATCTCCTCTCTGGAACAACCAGGATTTCAGAAGCTCAAATGTTCAAATGTTAGTTCTTCCTGAAAGAACTGTAGACAGATAGGCGTATGTCAACATCTATAAAAGATTTTGAATAAAGAGATTAAGATAAAGCAGAGACTGAAATTGAGCCTCTAGAATAAAATCTCTGGTGCTTAAGGTTTTCAGGCTGTACTCAGAAGCCTCTGTGATCTGCACTCAAATACATTTCTTATCTCTCTTATTATGAGAAATTACATACTGGAGATAAGGAAGAAGAGAACCATAAATCATATATACAGCTATTTTTCTAACTTGCTATGAAAAAAAACACAGAAATTGAGGTTTACATGAACAAATTTTGTGTTACTCCAGGAAATCCAAACTCACGTATATCTTCGGATAAGAAAAAGACCAATGTGATTCGTTATTCTTTAACATTATCTAACACATAGCAACGAGGCAGAGAAACGATGAGCTGAAATCTCAGCAAACCAATCAGCAGGAAGTGAAACCTAGATGTAGCTACCTTCTAATAAATCCCAAACAAGACAGATCACCACGTGGGACCTGTGAGTCAATGTGCTAATGAAGCCGTGGAACTTGTAAATCCTGTCAAACATTTGGAGTCTTTCCTTCACTTCCTCCAAGCAGCATACATTAAGATTCATTTCTGAGCTTTTTTTGGTGTTCTTTTATGCGTAGAACTGAATGTCTCTGACTGAAGTCTGTCACCTACTTGCTGTTATTCTCCCAAAGAACATCTCTTGGGGATGAACTTGCTAGTGGTAGCTTCATACATCTCCTTTGCAAATTTTAGTGCTTTGGGTTAAAACCACATTAAACAATGTATTCCAATCACTGCTATTTTTTAGCAATCTTGCTTCAAACAAAACACTGCAAACACAAAAATGAAATATTCATATGATGATCCAATCCCCTGACCCCAAAGTGCAACTCTGAAACATTATGAATACAATACTAGAAAAGCAAATAATGCACAGAAAATATAATCAACTTAATAAGGAACCTTGATCATGCATCCTCTGGTAGGGCTCCTACGTTCATCAATAAAACTATTAAATATATGTCTTCCTGGTGGGTTTTTATCCCTAAATCATGAGAACAGCTGTCCTAAGTCAGACCAAATCCAGCTACTGCCTGTCTCTCAGAGTGAGGAGTCGCAGACGCCTAGAGGAAAAAATATGGGAAAATTATGTAACTTCTAAGCAGCTACAATTGATAGTTTAAAGATTAAATAAACAGAATATAAGTCAAAAATATATGAAAATGAGCTTACAGGTTGGCTAACAGCAACTAAAAATTACTTTTAAAGACAGACGTAAGGATATAAGAGCCTGTCATGTTACTTAGGCATTAAAATTAATACATTAACACTTCCTTGGAGTCAACAGAAAGGAGCTCTTTTAATTTAATACCATTCCAATATTGGTCATAACCATTAGCAAATAATTCATTAGAGCTCAGCAAAAAACACTGCAACTAACTTATCAGCAAATTCATAAAACCATCCATCATCCACACTCACAGACAATGCATGAAGCATGGACAGATTGCAAACCCCTTATTCACACTGGCTCACATGAACAGCCCAATCAACTTGATCTACAAAACACATGTAATAAAAATTGATTTGGGGAACACAAAGTGAAGTGGACCATGACCCTTTCTACAGCTGATGTGACTCCATTTGTGAGCAAGAAGGGAAAAATCTGTGTTCCCAGATGTCATTTGTACTTCCAAAAAATACATCACCATGCACAGGTTAGAGCAAGTTTCTTTCTGAAGTTAAGACATAACAAAAAGAATGACATAAAAATGAAATTTCAGTTATGAAACTATGTTTTTTTTTTGTTGAAAAGTACATAGTTTTGTTTGAAAGTATATAATTAATTTGCAGCAGTCCATCTCACAAGCTCAGTGTCCAGGTTGAAACCTTAGATGGACTCTTGCAACTTAATTATGTACTTTCTGTGTGTCCACAGCAGAGAGCCATGTTACACTCTCAACACTACTAAATCCATGCAGAATTCAATGGGTAATAGGGGGACCTTTTACTCTCTCAACACTAATTCTTTGCATAATAGCTTAAATCCTTTTGTTCCCCTCCTTCTCCCACACCATCTCAATAGTTTAAGACTGTGGGAAGCAATTGCTTAATCCTCTATTCAGAATGTTATACCAAAACTAAACATGAAACACATATTCGGTGTTTATCTTAATGAACAGAAGGCTCTTTGATGCCCCATCTCCCACTTCTTTAGAGCAGCTAATTCCAGCTCTGTTTTCACACAGTAAGGGAAGTTAAAAGTCTTTGTTCTGAATAAAATGAGCAGCACATTCTGAAAGAAGCAGATCCTAATTTTCAAACGTCGTTATGAGGAATACTTTCCTTTTTTTTTTTTAATTTCTTGGGAGTAGTATAAGAGAGGGAAAGCTGTATGTGCCAGCTAGCTGACTCATTTTTAGTATAACTATTTTAATTACAGGTACAATTCAATTTCAGTTAACTGCTTGTTAGACTGAAAACTATCTAATAATTCAAGTAAGTCCCAAGTAAGATACATTTAATTTACTGTTTGCTATTGTTACGAGATTTCTTTTTTTGAGCGGGGGGAGAGTGTGTGTGTGTCTGTCCATCCTTTTTTTTTCTTCCATGAGCCCAAGCCATACTCTCAGCAGATGAAATAATTTCAGGATGACTTTTCAAACCATAAAACCAGCAACATAAAAGATGAATGGGGAGGCTTTCTTAAAAAGGCAAAGTGTTTTGCACACCTCATGGAAGCAACGTTCAAACTGCATCTCTAGAGCACTGGATGACATGAGCCCACAGAGGTTTCTGTGAGAACAACAGAATCTTCGCATTTATGAGATACTCACATTTTATCTCTAAAGGCTTTATCTCCCAAGGTTCTTCTCAGTCCAGCAGAACAACTTCTGCTTATGGTTCTGTCAACTTAAGGACTAAATGCAAGAGAAGCTTGTACTATAAAAGCACACGAATTCTCCCGGTAGCTGTTAGAAACCTGAATGTAACATACAGGCCTGTTTTCTGCTTTACTATAAAAGTGGCTCTGTCTTTTGTTTAATGGAGCCTGCTATGCACAATTCCTTGAAGTCGGCATATGAAAGCTTTACTACTGCTTGTTTCCTGGTATTTTCAACTCTTGACAGTTAGACTGCTAATATGAGGCAGAGCATAAAACTCTTTCTTTGCCTCAAAGCTACAGTCATAGGGATTTAGAAAATGTAAGATGGGGTAGTAAGTCTTATTTTTTCAAGTCAATAAGTCTAATTCAGCATGACTTTGCATGAACACTTATTTATTTATTTACTTACTTACTTCTTTGAGTCAGCAACAACTTTCTAATCACTTTAACATAGTAGGAGGGAAACCCTTCTCATCTTCTGCTCAACCAGAGACCATGATACTATCATCAGGTCTGCAGTTAAGTACAATTCTCTCCTCAAATAACTTTTCTGTAAGACCCAGTCACCAATATTACTTGACAGTCTCATGCCTTTGAAATGGCTGTGCAGTTCAGTGCGTTGTTTGGTTTTGGTTTTGTTTTCCCCTGGGGGCAGCTGCAGACCAATGGAGACAAACAACTTGCACCAAAAATAAGCTGAATATAAAGATAAATCCAAATGTGTTTTTCTTAGGGGGAAATCTCTCCCTCAGCATCAAGAGAACCCTTTAAAATATTTTGAAAACCCAGCCAGCTCCCTTTTTTTTTCTCCCTAAGATGACAGATCCCAATCTAGAGCCTTCCTAGGATATAAATCAGTTTTGTTTCAAAGCTCACCATACCTGCATTAGGTGAAGGAGAAAGGGTCATCGCGTGTTCAAACCTCACACTTCAGTACCCACTGGTTTGACTCTACCTTCTTACAGGTTTTACATTAGCAATACTTTTTAGCATAACATTTCTGGAATCTCTTTGTCAGTGAAACGCTTTGGTGCCAAAAGCAGCAAATCGATTTGCATTCCAGGTTTTCCCTATCTGATAATATTGGATGGACACCTTCCCTCTTTTTCTCTGACTATCTCTGAACCAGGGCTGTGGCTGTCAGGATATGAGGTAGTAGGGATATACTCTATGTCTGCTCTCGTGCAGCTTTTGTATCCCACTCTTTCTAAGGCTCCACAGAAATTGCCCACCACAGCAATACAGGAAATAACACAAGTTCATTTAATTAAACCAAGAAACAACATACAGAAAAAGAAAAGTTTCCAGACAAGAAATTCTAAGGCATGATGTTGACTAGTGATGGAACAAGGAAAAAATACACTCAAATTTTCCATTCTGTATCTGTAACATTCAGGAATATTGAAAGTTGGTAAAATAAACTCTAGCCATTATTATTAACAGAACAATATCTTGTTTAGTGAAATTTTGGATTTATTTTTTGTTAGGCTGAAAGGAAACGTTGCCATTTGTTTTGCATTCTCAGACTATGTCTCTGCTGGACAATGTTACTGTAATAACAGCTGCCATGGAGGGAACAAGCAGTATCATTCGTGAAACAGAGGTAACAAAGCAACTACAATGAATTTGAAAAAATGCTTTGAAATTTTCTTGATTTGATGCCTTAATCATAAGGAAGTATGCAGTCAATATTGAAAAGTGCTCAGGATTCTTGGACCTCATCCTAAACTGAATTATAGCAGGATTTATCCTTTTTAAACAGGCAAATGTTGTTCTAATAAATATTTACATTAATGCCACAAGAGAGACCTTTAGCTAAACATTTTGGGAACCCCTGAATTCTTTAATTGTTTTCCTGATATTTTTATTGCTCTTCCCTCAAGGTCACAGCATTAACTCTGCTTTACATCACTCACTGTTCTTGTGAGGACCAAAGGGTAACCCGCTGACACACTTTCCTTCATGTGGCCATTTTTTCTGCCTGGATGTGGCAGGCTCAGATCATTGGTGAGGCTTGTGAGATAATGAGATGTGTGAACACACACAACATTTCACAGGTAGTGAAAGGAAAAACTGAGAGCAAAGAATGGCTACTTCGCCACAATGTTGCACGCTCTTAACACACAGAGTTCACTCAGTAAGAGTGAGATGCCAGTACTTCTTAAAGTACAGCCATTGCTGTGGCACACTCAGCAGTAAGCTCTGCATGACAGTCTTTTTATAAGCAGAATGTCCTGCAGTGTTGGCTGGCATAAATTAACTTTTGACAGGTCATCATTACAGTGCTCATTCATATGAGCTTCTGAAATCCATTGCACCTAAAATAATTGTGTGCTCTCCAAGTCATGGGAGTGATGAATAATAAGACAGTGTGGTGGATAAAGACTAAACATTTGTAATTTTGTAAGCACAGGATAGGTATTTTAATCAATTGGAGCTTGCAGATCTACTAAAAAGAAGATTGGAAGAGAAACCTAAGGTAGAAAATATGAATATTATAAAGTAATTTATTCTAGTTTTTACTTCCTTCTAGAGACTGTAGGTAGTGTGCTTCAGAAAGAATTAACCACTTCTGGTATTATATCAGCTTCAATAAGCTATACCACCATAAATGAGTCACAATCTGTGCTTCAGATTCAGTTCAGGAGAGCTGAAGTATTTCAAGACCTAAGCAATTCTTATGTCACTTGCTGTTTCATGCTGTAAATCAAGATCTACAGTAAACTAAAGAACTGCCTCTGAAGACAGAATTAGACAAGGTTAAAAGAAAACACTGATCCAAGTAAAGCATTGGTGAAGGATGAATGCCACCAACTCAGAGGGAGCCACTGCCAGGGAAGAGAAGCGCGGCAGCTTGCACTTAGGAAGCACTGGCCTGTTCCCACAGCAATCCCTTACATCTGAGTTCTGCAGAAGTGAGAGAAAAAGAGTAGGGGCTGCTGCTGTTGTGTCAAGTGATGGACTTTGCAGTTAATGTGTAAACACAAAGATTAACCATGGCTTTAAAAAACCATTTTCCTCATTGTTTCCATTTCAGATATTTTTAACAATTGCAAGGCTCTATAGAAAGTAAGGTCCAATTTAAGCCACCGTTCACAAACTTCCTTTTTCAAGTGAGTAAGAGAAGGCAAGATGGCAGAGGTTCCCTTTCCACCAAGTAGGGATGAAGCTACAACAAACATGAGGACAATCCTCATGAGTCTGGTCTTGCTGGGCCTCTGGTAGTCTTACATCTCTAGGAGAAGATCCTGCAGGAACTACATCACCCTACCATGGTACTTCGTGAGAGATACAAGACATCTAATTCAACACAACAGCTAACTTCAGACCGATTAGGACTGCAGTGATTAATCAAACTGTTCAAACATTTGACTGCAAACCCAAGAGGAAAACTTTGATAATTAAGAACTGTGAATTTAAATGCATGGCAATGCATTTAAAGGCTGCATGCATCAAACATTCATGTCGGTGCATTTCATGCAGAACTAGTATGTTCGTTTACCTCCCTGAAGGTCTTCTGCCTTCTTGCATACAGAAGGATACGGAGGAAAGCAATACATAAGGAATCAGTCTTGCTTCATTTTATGAGAACAATAACAGTATCACAATATTTTGTGGGTTCCCACTCACAAAATCTTTTACTGGTACTAACTGGCATTTTTCTAAGGAATTCCTCAATAATTTTTAAGAGTTCAAGAACATCTTCAGTGTTTATTTTAACAGTTTGAACTTACTGAGCAGTTTTCAACAGGGAAATTTTACTAAATCAGTGAGGCCAAAAGTCAGTTGCTAGCCCATCAACCTTGATGTGCCATTCTATTTTAGGGTGTCCTAAAGTGATCAGATGAAGTTAGCCTGGATGGTGACATGGCATTTCTACCCTTTTCCCTTTCATTTTAATTCCCATTATGACTCTTACCAAAGAGCTTCCCCAAATGAGAAGGCATCAGTACAACTATGAAGAAAGATCAGAAAGATGCAGTATAAGCTGGCATTTTGTGGCCATGGCAAGCAGTCAGCTTGAGCTCCCCAGGAGACACAGAGCACTACTGACAGCTACAGAGAAAGTCCTTTTTCAGCAACCTGCTGAAACTTCAGTGGCCTGGAACTGGTCTGGGACATTTTTTTAAAATGGTCAACGATTTTGCTTTTTCTTGTCTTCTTTCCTAAAGACCATGCTCTCCAGAGTATGAGGAGGCTTAACATGCAATATACCTCTTGCTCCCAATTCTTTTTAACAGTATTGTGTTCTATCCTTTATTTATTATTTTTTTTAGCACTTCTTAGCTATTCTAATACATCCTGCATTTGAATATTCACAAAAGGTTTGACTGCATGGACAGTCAAACATAGTGTGAGAGGTGACAGAAAACCTACATTTTGGTCTCAAGAGAGATTCTCTAGTGTCCCAGAGAGTTCTACTCTTTCACATGCCAACTTGAGATGGACTTTTCACAGGAATAAGATACCTCTTGTAAAGCTGGAGAACAAATAGATAAATAAATAGATAAGTAAATAAGTGTTGACTCAAACACTTCTTTCCTTCTATGTCTCTGAGTTTTCAAGAAATAAATTGATTAATATCCTCAAGTTATGATAAATCACATGATTTTTCTAGGATCAGTAGAGGTGGTGAAGTTGGAACACTTCACCTTTCTTAAACACAGAACAGTAAAGGAAAAAGGAAAGTATTATAAATTGAAGGGTCAGAAACATTGTCATTTTATGGTCCTGCCCAGTCTTGGCTCACCCATAAGGTCAAACTAATCAATTGATCAAAAAAGATAAGTTTTCTTTGTGAGGTCTTACAATGCAAGTCTCACCATCTACACTCATTACAGCTCCTCCCTTTTTCCTTTCTTTATCGGAATGATGCTGTCAAGTTCAGTATGCAATCTACTACAAAAGCCTAGATCCTTCCCTATCAGAGCAGATAACAAGATGTGTTGGTAACAAGACTGTGTGGTGATTATTTCTGACTACAAGTTGAACCTTGAAGGCTCACTTTGTTCAACAGCCAGAGCCTCCATTTTCTGCTGCAACCTACCAAACTTTGACTCAACTCATACCACACTTTCTTGTAACATATGATGAGATCTGTCATGACGGATTAATTTGTTTTCCACATCTTACCCAGCTCTGTCTCTTCTGTCATTTCCACAACTCCTTTTGGATCATATTCATCAAACTTGGGTATGTGTGATACGTTTGTAATTGTATCTGAAAATATTCTGTAAGACAGAAGTTAAACGCATCACTATACTGCTCTGCTATTTTTGCTTTTTGACTATGCTGGTATTAGTTTCCTCCACAGATTTTGTCCTTTGAGCCATACGCAGGGAAGAGATGAAGGTGTGTGTCCGCGGCATCAAATATTTTAACGTTAGTTGCTTGTAAGCCAGGTTAGTCAGTAATGTTCTCGGAGCCTACAAAAGCTGACAGGATCCTTCACAGCTGTAAACCTCTCCAGCAGCAATGGGCATGAATATCTTTCCAAACCCTCCATGCTGCTGAGATGCGGACCTACCTTTTCAAGATGTTCTGAAAATCTGTCACGTTAACTGAATGCGCCCCATCAGGCTTTAGTTCTTTATTTTTTTGTATCTTGTTTTGCAGCAGAGACAGTCAGTATTTGACCCAAAGACAGAGACCAGATCAGCCTGTTTCGCACAGCTGCTTGTTGGGCGGACATTTATCTAAAACTCTTCCTGTCAGAACAGAATGATCTATTAGTACCACAAAATGGCACGATGCCCAGAGACAGATTTTAAGAATTTCTGCTTTCATGAACAGGAAGACATTTTCAAGACTAATTTATGAAACAGAGAGCAAAATATATCTTTAAAACCTCTTAACACAGTCATAAAAATATATTGCTTTAAACACCTATGATGTTACTCAATTGATGGATTAGTATTGCTACTCTCAATTTATAAATTCCAATTTATAAAACTCTCAGCCTCTTTTTTCTACCCTTAGTTTACCCCCTACTTGTTCTCATGCTCCCCCTTTTATTAACATCCAACTTTTATATATTAAGAAAGAAAATCAGGAATATTCTCTGGCAGTTACACATGCCATTTTAAATAATGTACTCATTTCGCCCCTTAGAACTGAGTTTTGGCTATTCAGAACTTGGAAAAACATGGCCATGTCCATTTTTGTAAAAGCAAGGAAATCAAATATGCTAAAATTATAAAATATGTCATTAATTAGTTTCAGACAAATTTATCCATTATAGTTATAGAGAATTCTCACTTTTACTTAATGGTAGTTGGAAAATGGCATTCTGCTTATGAAGAAACTATAATAGTGATATGTGCTAAATATCATATCAGGAAGAAAAGCGAAGTATTCACATCTCCCAGCTAATAAAACCTCAAAGGCATATGTTTCAAAGGCATTAAAATATTTCATGTCCATGTAGTCAAACCGTTCATGAACACTGAAATACAGGATATATTTAGCAATATATTTAAAATAAAATAAATATTAAGTACTATATCTAGATGGTCTGATAGAATAATTTTAGGCTTTGTCCTAGAAAAATATTATATCAAAATGAACAGATATCAGTAAGACAGATGTCCCTTCAGACAACTCTTCAGTGATAATTATAACCCATTCTAGTCTCTTCGGCCCTCCTAATTCATTTGCTTATTCAAAAGACTGAGCAAACTAAAGGGGGGAAAGTTGATTTATTATTGTTGTTAATATTATTTTATATTTAGAAACTATTACTTTTAGGAAAAAGAGGATTAGAATGTGAGACTCAATTAATCCTTAGACATCTGCAATAGAATTTCCACCCTTTGTGTTTCATTTTCTATTTCAAGGAGATGTCGAGGTCATATAAAATTACTTCTTTTCCAGAATTGGTTTTATATATTTTCTCTTTTTTTTTTTTTTTAATAAGTCTTGTGTTTATTAAGGGATCTACTCTTGTCTTTTTATCTAAGATAAATTCAACCAGTTCTTGGAAGGAAAAGTAGCAGCCTCAAAAGAAAATTGGAGACAGAAAGTAATCGGATGGCTGGTCTATATACACGTACTCCCAAGCAGAAACACACTAATCTTTATGAATAAAATACCACCTGTCAAAAACATGTAATGTAAATCCTAAAGGTCTAATGAGTAAAAAATGGAAAAAAGCTTTCTTAGTGGGCTTTAACGAAGAATGACTCATTTATAAATCACTTTCTGGTTTGTGATTTAAGAAGGGAGCTACCACAGTCCAGAGAAGCTATATATTTTATCATACAGCTTTTCAGCATACAACTTCCTGTGTTGAGTTTCTCTTGCCAGGCCTCCCTGCCTCCCTCTCAAGTTTTTTCTCTATTTATTCTGTTCTCTTGCTGTTGTACTTCTCCAGACCATTCATGTACCAACAGTGGTGAGGCTACTCACTTCTTTTGCTAACTCACACTATATGAACAATATCCACAGAATCACCTTTTCTCTGAACCTCACAAGCAGACTTCTTTTTTTCCACAAATACAATCAAAAACAGAGTTGGAGATCTGACAAATCAAGTTCAAATCCACTCACGTAACTTATAATATATTTCTTCTTGTAATGGGGTCAGAAACTCTGAAGAGGTCCCTCCTAAGTCCCTTGGCCAACACCTGAAACATAAGTGTGTCAGCAAAATGTATGTATATTCACTTTTTTCCCTTGTTAAACATTAAAAAACTTGCTTGAAGGATGTTTCATGCAGTATTATCTACCTCATGTATTCCAAATACAATTCTATTCTATAAAATAGATTGATCAAGACTGACTTGCAAGCAGACAAATGATAAAATAATGAACATTGGGGTTTAAAAAAAATCATATTTTCAAGTTCTTTTCTATAAGCATGAGGACAAGGAATGTATTCTTATTAATATAATAAAATCAAGTATCACTTATATTCACAAGTGTCTAGGCATTTGTTATTTAGGAATGATAGCACACAGTGTAACAATATGAGAACAGTGGAAGAGCGAGGAATACTAGGCATCAGTCTGTAGCTTACCATAACTGGCTTGCCCCATGCTTTTTGAAATGGCAGTTCCTCTAAATAAAGATTACAGCCTTTTTAAAAGCAAGTCAAGGCCATATTCAGATCTCATTTAAAGTGGCATAAGTCTAGGAAAAATCCATTAATCAAATTTAACCCTATCCCTATTTTCTGCTGCATTTATTAAAATTTCTTAACACACTCTAAATTTACTCAAAATGCAGCTTATTAATTGTCTAAGTTATTTACATAGATTTGGTTGCAATCCTTTTCTAGTTTTTCCTTAACTGTATTTCCTATTTATGCATGGGCTTTATTACTAAATAATTTTACTTGCTAAAAGTAAGTGCATTTCTTGCTAAAGCTGTGCATTTTCATAATGCAAAAACTTTCAAGTGGCAAGGTGCCACATAGACTACTTGGAACGTTACTTTTTAGATGCTTATCTTGGGGAGGAATAAACAGGAATGAGAATAATACTCCAAATCTGGAATAATTTCAGAATCTTCCAGTTGATTTTTTTGTTTACCAATATGTGATCACAATGCTGCTGGGAGTGAATGGAACTGCTGCAGAGGGTACAGCAAAGAGAGACAAAGATGATTAGGGACTTAAGTTTTTTTAGTCTGGAGAAGAGACGACTGAGGGGGGATCTGATCAATGCTTATAAATACTTAAAGGGTGGGTGTCAGGAGGATGGGGCCAGTCTTTTTTCAGTGGTGCCCAGTGACAGGACAAGAGGTAACGGGCACAAACTTGAACATAGGAAGTTCCATCTAAACATGAGGAGGAACTTCTTTACTTTGAGAGTGGCAGAGCACTGGAACAGGCTCCCCAGAGAGGTGTGGAGTCTCCTTCTCTGGAGACATTCAAAACCCGCCTGGGCGCATTCCTGTACAACTTGCTCCAGGTGAATCTGCTCTGGCAGGGGGATTGGACTAGATGAACTCCAGAGGTCCCTTCTAACCCCATATCATTCTGTGATTCTGTGAAAGAAACAGGGAACAAGTCGTCAAAAAAAAAAAAAAAAAGGTTTATCAGAAAAATCTAAGTTCCATTGTAGTTGTGCAAAAGATGAAATAAATACCAATGCATTGGACTAGATGAACTCCTGTGATTCTGTGAAAGAAACAGGGAACAAGTCGTCAAAAAAAAAAAAGAAAAGGTTTATCAGAAAAATCTAAGTTCCATTGTAGTTGTGCAAAAGATGAAATAAATACCAATGCATTGCAGAACTCATAAATTTTAGTCCTCAGGGCTTGTTGTTACTTCTTGCCTTCTTTCTGAATATCGATAGATTATGTTTTCAAGCTTTTCTCTCAAACAATGAACTAGAAAACTAAACTTTTTTTTTTTTTAAAAAAAGGATATTCTCTATATAATTACTATAAAACAAAGTTTTAAGGAAAATTTTAATTATCCCAAACTTGTGAAAAAAGTCTGCTGAGCTGATTGAACCTGCACTCATTCTGAAAGCATTGTTAAACTGTAGGTCTATTACTTCAAATGTATAAATATATTTGTTATAATTCCTATCTTAGGCTCTATCAATCCCATAAACTAAGCAGAAGGAGAGTAGCACAAAAGTACTCCCAATAAGCATACAAACACATTGTTTCAAAAGACCCTCTCTTGTACTGGCTGAGGAATCAAACGTGCCTTGTCAAACACTTGGGAACAAAACAGTTCAAAACTTTGAGACATGAAAGGACAGAGTGAAGGGACAGTCTCACAGGATGTGGCAGTTATCCACGCTTACCTTGGTGCTCTACAAACACCCTGTGAAACACGAACTTCCCACAAACACACACCATTCAGATGACAGGCAGTGCATCAGATACAAGGGGTGTTTTTTTAGCTGCAAAACGGTTGTTCTTAGGCTCCTAATAAGGCAACTGTGAATCTGTACATTTATGACTATTCTACAATTTTAAAAAGAAGCAACCAAAAAACTCAACCCAAGAACAAACCACACACACACAGTGGCTTCCAGCCTGCAGGAGTTCACTGGCCTTGCACTCACTGGCTATAAGCTCTTCATACACACAAAGCCCAAATGCCAGTGAGAGCCATGCACAGCCTCCTGGGATGAGATGGGTCAGCAGCTCCAACCCGGCACAGCTCACCAAGCTACCTTGGCACCATCGTCCCACTTGCCTGCAAGGAGGCTCCTAGCAGAGCAGCCAATCTGAGCCAGTCCTTGTGTTGCCCTTGCTTTATTTCTCCACGTCCCTGCCAGGACAATTCACAGGTTGAAGGTCACAACTCTATTTGGTCCCTACATAATAGCATAAGGTCTCTCAAACCAGAATAATTAGATGTTGCAAGCAGGTTCCAATATAAACATAAAAACAGGACTGGAGGGAAGAGGGAGATTTTGAACTCTCTTCTGTTTTAAAGTAAGAGGGTAGATGAGTGACAATGAGCAAATGCCCAGATAAACGTATTAAACTTCCGTAAATTCTTCCATGAATATTACACAACACATAACAACAAAAAAATTTTTAAAACAGCACTGAAATAATAAAAAGTCATATTTCTCTTAACGTATAAAGCATTACGCTTTACAAGACAGTTTCCAGTTTCCACATTCAAACAATACAGCTTTCAAGTTGAGAATATTTGACCCGAATCTCCTCTTAACGTCACTAAAACAACTGCAGTGAATCAAATCACGGTGGAATTTTATGTCTTCCTATGCAAGCACACAGCTCCCACTGAATGCCGTAGGAATTGGACATGCTCAGAGACAAGCCATACTTGGCTTCTTCAGCTTGGCTATGACCACAGCTGCACTGTGTATCTTGGACAAGCATGAAAATCTCAAAGAGAGAAAGGCTTCTTTTGCATGGGTGGTAACTTCCATGACTCATGGGTAAATCAGCTTCCCTAGGCTTCTTCAAAGAGCGCAAGCTCTGTAGTTTCCCATTTCTTGTCTGCTCCTCTGTGTGGTTACACATCTGTTAAACTGTTCCTGCATTCAATGCCTAAAACTAATATGCTTCACCATGAATAAATATAAGAATGTAGGCTTTTACTACAAAACCCCTCCTTTTTATAAGGTGCTCAAAATAAGGGCAGTAAAAGTCCTTCATAAAATAGACAGCAGTAGAGTTTCTCTGCAGCTAAGTCGCACAGCTGCTGTACTCCACTGCAAAAGTTCATCTTGCTCGGATTCAGCATCAGAAACTTCTCACCAGATTAATGTGTTGATGACCAGAAAGAAGGTCCATTTTCTTTTGAAAGGCACTAGATCTGTATCAGGTGATATGATACTTTAAAATTCTAAAAGTAGTTGGTAGCATGATTTCCTATTCAAGATGGCATTCTCTCTCATACTGTGACAGTGACAAATATTGACCTTTGGTGCTTTTGCTGGGTCATGGGCTGGAAACTACCATTTTTTTTCCGGTTAAAAGAAAAGGTGTTAAAAATAAATAGTTATTAAAAGACAGAGAAGAGCTGAAGATGTACCCAGTGTTCCAGACGCTGTATCTGAAGGAATGCTTTTCTTGTGTTGACTAGCAAACAGAGAAGCAATGCTGAAAAGGGAAATCAAGCATTTATGAGAAAAGGATGAACGAGCTTTAAAAAATCATACTAAAGCTGTGCCATTTGTCAGGGTTTTGAAGGAATCCTGAAAATGAAAGCTTAGAGGCTTTGAGTAGCTCATTATATAGATGCCTCCCCTCGCCGCGATTTGTGGGGTAGCTTATATTTTGCAGCTAACTTTCTTCAGACAGTTTTGTCTACCCTGGACTTTGTTCTTTTGCTTAGAAAGGTTTTATTCAAACACTGTTGCAGGTAGTCCATGTTTAAGAGTAAAAGAAACCTCCCAAAACTGTGCAAAAAAGATTAGCGCTCATTCATTTTTTTCTTATCACAAATCTTTTGCCACTATTTTAATTTTTTTTCTTTAATAAAAGAGGCAATTTAGTCCAATTAACTGAGTGGTCCTAATACAAAAAATGGATTCAAATTAAAACAAGTTTGCAGGTACCTAAGCTGAGATAAAGTAGTTTTAAATTTCAGGGGATACTTTTATTATCTCTAAGCAGGTGACAGCTACTGCCAGGTATAAGAACTATCTTTCTTCCTCCACTCCAGCCTTCAGTCTTCTTTAACTTTTCTAAGCTTTGAAATGAAGATGTTCTTAATACCAGAGAAAGAGGCTTTGCATATGAAACGAATGATTAAACTCGCATGAGATGCATCCGTTTTGGAGATGAGGGATTGCATGAAAGAAAGATACACTGTGATCTTTCCCTTCCTGTCACTTTCATATTAAAACAAACGCTGTAACATTATTGGGAAGGGTTTGTCCAAGGTCACTCAATTGTTCAGCACTTACAAGCTGGCAGCCCATCAGAGGCAGAAGCAGCACATATAATCATTGATGCTGGCAGGCTCCACCCTCCCTAATGCTACTTGTTCTGTCAGCCAGTCCTTGCCTTGTCGCAGTCGAACGCCATTATTCTTAGAGCTGTGCCTCAGATCTTCACTTGAAGGGAGCTGTTTGATGCTAGACCACAACTAAGTACCAAATGGTCTCATGCCTATTACAAAACATGCAAATCAACAACTACTGTTTAATTAGCCTTAAATCCTCCCATCCAAGGCACAACATGAATGCCAAGCCATGTGCTGGGTGAGTCTGAAGGAAAGTACCTCGCCTCCTCCCACATGTGAAATGGCTGAAGAGCTGCCTTCTTGATGCTGTTGTAGCCCCCAGAGAGGGATCCCTCTTGGATGACACTGATCCCATCTTCAGGGGATCCCATCTTCAGGGTATGAATGAATGACTCAACTCAGCTACTGCTGTAACTCTGAGACAGAACAACACAAGCTACAGGATGGCTCTAGAGCCTCACAGAAAATTCCCTCTGCTCTGCAAATGTTAAAAACATTTTTTCCCCATTTTGTTCATTTTCCTTGAAATATGTACTTGAAACTCCTGAAATTGACACTATTTAAATGAACAATGGGAGTTATTAACATGAAACTAACCAATTGAGTTTTCAATCAAAAACTTTAAATAACTTTAAAACATGAATAATTTGGAGATGAAAAAGAATTCTGGTTAAAAGATTCATGACGTTACACTGACTATCATTTTAATCCCATTGGTCAAAACACATATCAATTAGTATGTTCAAAAACAGGAGAAGAAAACAAGTGTTTCACAAGCTGCAAAGCCCTGAAAATGTTTTGCCCAGACTTTCAGTAATAATTATAACATTCCCTACTTTCAAAGGATTTTATCCCTTTATGAAAAGCTTCTTGAGGTGGAGATGCCCTCATTAGCTCATTTGAAAATATTTAGATTTTACTACTTGAAAATTCCAGAGATGTATGATTTAATACTATTTTTAAAATTACTGAATGCTCTTTTAATTAATGTGCAGCTCACTGAATATGCCAAATAGATAAATACACCTGGAATGCCACACACATTATATATAGAGAGAACAAAGTATACACTGCTGAGGTTGTTTGTCTGATAGAAACTGCTGTTCCATCAAAAAATCCCATAAAGGAAAGCCCACTCCGGGATGTTATTGGAACACACAAAAGCCATCAACTACTAACATCGGATAGTTATGCTTCTTTTCAGTAGCTTGGCAATTCAAAATTAGCATTGATTTGAAACTCTTCTTCTGGTAAGGATCAGTACATAAAACATATCTCTAAGTATTGTTTGCTGAGGAAAACATTAAAAAACAGTAACAAAGATGAAAGCACATTTTTGTGGAGATATGTTAGCAAAACACTTTTTAAAAAAGAATTTGTAAAGGGGGCATATGCATATTTATGTAGATACCTTCATACTTTGCATTTATGTCCATTTTATCACAGCTTACTATCCACAGACGACTTCTTTTCCCCCTTTATTATGACGTACATAATAACTTTTTAGTTTGATGTATAAACAGGTGTATTTTCCGGAAACAGGTTTAAAAAATTACTGCATCAACACCACCCCCTTAAATTGCCTGAAAGTAAAAACTTCATTAAGACCTCAATTCTAGAAATAATTTATTAAATGTCACTAATAACTATATTCTTGTAAGAGACTCTATAGAAAAGCCCGATAAAATCAAGTCTATTGTGCTGCCTAGTAATTACTGTGAAAGTTCAGGTAGTTTAACAGAAAATTTTTTCCTTTTTTAAGGTTGCGGACTTTTCTTGCTTTCATATGGGGTTCTATATGCAGCTCATAACTCTCTTCTAATTGCTAGCACATAGTTACAAATGTAATAGAAAAGCTTTTATTTTCTATTAAATCCTTGATAGCTTTTTTCAGGAAGGGCTAAACCCTAAATATTTAAGATTAGTTTCAATAACCATTTTTTTACTATGCCCATAATAAGCTTACAGTTTCCATTTTCTTCCCTTGCTACCATTCCCGTATGTGTAGCATGGACTGATTCTTCCCCAAATAGTATACTGACCTCATGAACCACAGGAATAACCCACTTCCTGATTCTGTGCTTATGGAAATCAGAGAATTTTTGCAGTGATTTAAATTAATCCTGAATCAGATGCAGAGTCTACATGCCTGAATGCACACTTTTACCCAGGTGCTGATGGCCTTGCCCAGCTTTTCAGAAATGCTCCAAATCATAATTAGGATTAGTCACTGCAAAAATTTTATTTTAACCTGACAAGAAAAATTCTTTTTCATGTTAAACAAAACATTTCAAGGTTCACCTTCTTCAAGCTCAAGAATGGTCCATCCCAGCAAGCAGGAAACCAAGCAAAGGCAGCCAGTGATTTGCATGGATGGATAAGGAGCTCCTCACAAAACTAAAACATAAAAAGTAGAGAGCTGGAAACAGGGCCAGATGACCCAGGAGGAATACAGAGCCATGGCCTAATCATGCAGGGATGCAATTAAGAATTTGATGAGGGACGTAATGGCTAACAAGAAGGACTTCTACAAGAAGAAGCCCTGGTAAGTAAGGGTATGGAAAAGGTTAAGTTCTCAATGCCTTCTTTGCCTCAGTCTTTGCTAGTGAGCCTTGCCTTCAGGAATCCCAGGCCCTAAAACCAGAGGGAAAACCTAGTGCAAGGAAGACTTACCATCAATGGAGCAGGATCAAGTTAGGGAACCCTTAAAATAAACTGGACATAAACAAGTCCATGAGCTCTGATGAGATGCACCTACAAGTGCAGAGGGAGCTGGCTGATGTCACCTGCAAGACCAATTCTGATAATCTTTGAAAGATCATGGTGACTGGGAGAAGCATGCAAAGACTGGAGGAAAGCAAATGTCACTCCTGTCTTCAAGAAGGGCAAGAATGAGGGCTCAGGTAATTGCAGGATGTGATCAAGGGTAGTTAGCATGGATTTACAAAGAGGAAATCATGCTTAACCAACTTGATAGCTTTCTGCAATGGGATGACTGGTTTGGTGAATGTGGGGAGAGCAGTGGATGTTTATCTGGACTTCAGTAAGTTTTTCAACACTGTCTTCCATAACATCATCACAGACAAGCTGACGAAGTATGGGCTAGGTAAGTGGGCAATGAGATGGACTGAAAACTGGCTATACTGCCAGGCTTACAGCGTTGTGATCAATGGCTCAAAGTCCATTTGGAAGCTAGTCACTAGAGGCACAGCCCAGGTGTTGATACTGAGTCTTTTGCTGTCTAACAACTTCATAAATGACCTGGACAATGGGACAGCAAGCACACTTGACAAATTTGCAAATGATACATACGATTGTGATGCCACCCAAAGGGACCTTGACAGGATCGAGAACTGAAAAGAGGAAACTCATGAAGCTCAACAAAGAAAGAGAAATGCAAAATCCTCCATTCATGCAGGTGTAACCCCAGACAATAGTACAGGTCAGGGTCTGACTGGCTGGAAAGCAACTTTGTAGAAAAGGGTACGGGGGGCCTAGTGGACAAGCTGACCACAAGGCAGCAATGTGCCCTTGTGGTAAAGAAGGTAAATGGTATCCTGGGCTGTATTACACTGATAAAGGTGAACCTTCCCCTCTGTTCAGCACTGATGAGGCCACATCTGGAGTGCTGTGTCCAGTTCTGAGCTCCCCAGTACAAGAGATACTGTTTAGCCTGGAGAAGAGATGGCTCAGGGGAGATCCCAATGTGTATAAATACCCAAAGGGAGGGTGTAAAGGTGAAGCCAGGCTCTTCTCAGTGGTGTGCAGTGACAGGACAAGAGGCAATGGGAACCAACTGAAACATAGGAAATTCCACCTAAACATCAGAAAAAAACGTGCCAGAAAGCCCTTAGCCTTGAGCTGGGAGGGCTCTGTCTTCATTCCACTGAGAAACGCATTTAGTCCCTACATGGGTCTAGGAAAAATATTACAGATTCATCCATTGATACAAGCTAAAGGCAAAAAGGCCTACTTATTTATGCTGCTGCTAGTTTAGTTTTCTAATGATATATCCATTGTTCTTTCATACAGACACAGTGACTAACAGCTTTAATAACCTGTGAGCAGCTAGACTTGATTACAACTCTCTTCATTGTATTATAAAACTCAGTCTCTTTAAAGAGAAAGCAGAGTTTCTAAAGAGCTGATCAGGAACCAGAATTCCTGTTATGTATGAAATTCCAACATATTAAAAAGTAATTCTGATTTGAATTGCAAATATAAAGTGCAAATTCCTGTGAATTGAAAATTTAAAAAGAAACACTACACAATTCATGCCCATGAACAAGCATCTTGTCAATAATTTATAAACAGGCTTTAAGGAAGTAGTTGCTGGCATTGCTGAAGAGATTACACTCACTGGCCTAATAAAGTGTCTTTCCATCACCAACTACATTCTGAGTGACATAACTCAAAAAACCACCATGTTGGTTTGTTCTTATTCCTGTAAAAGTTAGTAAAAAAAAAATCACATCTCACTAATTACATTTTGACAGCATTTAACAAGATGTATGAAAACTAGTATCTTGTAATCTAAAAGAAAACCACATAAATCAAAATATTTCCACATTTTTTAGATACAAAACATAGTGACATTTCTTACAAAAAAACCCCCAAACCCTCAGAAATTGAATATTTCCAAAAAAAAGTTTATATTTAAGGAAAAATAAATATCAGAAATTAATTTATTCAGTAAATACATTTCTGACCAATAGCAACTGCAAGTGAAGACTATAGCAATATCATCAAGAAGCTTTGCAGAAGACAGGTTTTTCTAGAGTTACTTTTCTGAGATTTGGTAGACTCTCAGTTGGTCGCAACACGTAAACAGAAGGAAAATCAGTTTCTGAATTTAAGAACAGCTGAACAAATGTCTTCACAATTCCTTGGGAATGTGCCTTATCACAAACCACCATGGGCACTGCTTGAGGGGCAAAGAAGACAGTTGTCAACTTTTTCTTCTAGCTGGATTCTACCAGGCTCATCAAACAGGAGACAGGCCCCTATGTGGGCACATAAGGACTTCTTACAGATTTACTGGAAGAAGGAAATCATCTGGGTAAGACACCACCTCAAAACAAATCATGTGGTCCTTATGGATTTTCCACATTTCCTGGAAGAACAGCTTCAATGCACAGAGGTTGCTTGGACACCTTGGATCATTATTGCTGAGGTACAGGGGAAACACCACTTTTCTGGAGGAAAACACTTGCAGCTCAATTAAAGCCAAGAAAACAAAAATCTGAGACTAATAAAGTTTCTTCCTTTACAGAGGAGTGCTCCCCTTAGTGGTCAGAGTAACATATTTATTTCTTAGTAAAACTCCACTGATAAAGATCTGTAGGCCACGGATAACTGAATATAAACTATGCTAGCTTCAAGGCTCTACATGCTTCAAAATTATCATACGGATGTCCTAATACCGTTTTCACCTTTCTTTTACTTTCATATGCCCTAAGCTCAGTACTAAGTACAGGTCATCCAGAACTGGGTTTCACCTGGACCAGGTCACCAAAACTAACCTGAGGTTTGTTATTGCTCACTGAATTAGTCACACTGAGATACTAAAAATTACAATGACTGAAAAAAAAGCAGCAGTAGGTACACCCACAACAAATTCTCCATAAAGGTAGTCTCTGGGGTTCTGGCAAGGGGCAGCTGAATTCTCACCGCTTAAAAGCAATGTCATTGCTGCCATCAGACAACACTAACTGAGCCTGGCGTTGCACTCAGCAGCCTCAGTGTTTTATTCCATCACCACTAGCCACCACAGAAAACTGACAAAATCCACTGAACAATCCACCGATGACAGACTGCTGATGCACATCTCCACAAAATCTTCCCAGTAAAGAATGACATGCACACAAACCAATACAGAAGGCTCATACACCTCACAGTCAATGCTTACTCCCGTTCTTTTTCCCAAACACGCACCCTTCAGCCCCAGAAATACACAGGACCCACACAATTATTAAAACCTGCCAGTTCATATGCTTTATGTCACTCCTATCCAAGCTTTCACAAACATCTATAGTTCCAACCCAAGTATCTCAGATTATATCCATTCCCTTTTAAGGATACAGAGAAAGCAAGTAAGAAGAGGAGACAGAAGCTACCACTGCTCAATCAGCTCCTCAGGGAGGCATGTAAGACCTGCAGCAACTCAGAGAACACTTCTGACTGGTCAGTAGAGTTGGGAAAGCTGAGATAAGGAATTCATAGCAGCACTTCTGTCAGAAATAGGCACTTACCATCCTTCCCTACTCCTGTTTTATTGTTGTTGTTGTTTAAATATAAGCCCTGGAGAAGTTTGTAAAAATTGCTTCTAATTCTCTTCTGACACTATTAAGTCACAAAGAATGAAAAGGTAGTCAAAGGTTGTTAACAGGGGAGAATGGGAAGCAGTCTCTAAATGTCTCCTCCACCCCATGTTGTAAAGCAGACATGGATGCTTTCTTTAAATCTCAAGGCATTAACACTGCTTCATAGCCATTCTGCCAGTTTCATTAATTGCACTTCTATTCCAATCATTTCATAAGCAGACTGTACTTATAATCTGGCCATTTATCCTAATGTTTGATGTTTCTGACTCACATAAATACATTATGTTTGAATGCAGAGAAGTACTTTGCATGACAAATTTGAGATTTCTGCTGGAAACATTTGACTGAAATTTATTTTTGCTACCCATAGGGAATAAGCCTCTACATTATTTGATTGTTATTCACATTTTGGTAATCGCATTACGAACCTCTACTAAGAAATGAAATGGCAACATGCCTTTTTTTCCCTCTAAGAGCAAATGTCTCCCTCCCCCTCCCAAAAGCACAGACCTTGAAAAAGCATTAGAAAATTAAAAAGCCAACAGAAATAAAATGATGTATCTACGTCTGAATATTCATTAAAACACGGCATTGCTTAGTCACTGCTCACCATTTGGATGATGCATGGTGCTTAGGCACGCTTAATGCAACAATGGGAATTCAGTCTTGTTTTTACGGGATGGGTGTAGACTTCAGTGGACAGATTCCTAATGGTGCTCAGCCGTCCTAATTGCATTAATATTGTTAGGCCATAAACCATTTTACCTCAGTTGATGATCTGACTTTATGTTGTAAATAAGAACACAGAGAAATAGTAACAGATTTCATTTCTGGGCTTTATTCAGATCCATCTTGACATTCCTCATGTTATCCAGCGGCTGCTCTACCTACAATGCATTATACTGAACACCACATGTCTGAGTTGTCTACTGGAGTTATTTGCCCTTGGCATTGTTTGCCCTTTGTTTCTGTGTTTTTACACTCTTTTCTCCCAGAGACTTTCTCTAGCAGTTCCTGTACTGGCAGAAAATTTACTGCACTTTATCTCATTCTGTAGAGCTATTATCAAACATCACAAGCACAAAAAAGGATGACATAAAAATATCTTTGGGCTACTAAAACCCATGAGTCAAATTCATCTCTTGTTTCACCTCACAAATCGCAGCAATCTGTTAATTGTGTCCCTCACTGCTTTTACATTTTATGAGCATCGAATCACAGCAAGTTTTTTGCTGAAAAAAACAACAAAAACTAAAACTAAACAAAAAAAATACTGCCTCTACTCTTATCTTTTTAACATCAGTTTTCTAATCTGAATATTTAAAGTATTTCCTGAGCCTGACCATTTGGCAGCACTTGTGAATCTCCTTTGCTTTGTCATACTGTCCCAAAACTCCCATTGATCATGTTTCCACCAACTAGCAGGAAACTCTTGTTTTCTGTACTTGGAAAAAATATGAACACAAAGTCATGGTGGAAACAGAAACCCAGGAGAACACACAGCCTTGCATCCCAAACACAGCTGCTCCACTGAACCACTTGTGCCTGCGCCAGAGTGTAAAGAGGAGGTTGTTGAACTTCACAACACCATGGGCACCTTTCCCAGCTGTGACCCAATACCTCAGGCTCAGCCCCATCACAGGACAGCATGTGGCAGACAGGCCCCCACAAGACCTCACCTCCTGTAGTGTCTCACATACTAGGGCCACAAAAATGATCAGAGGGTGGGAGCACCTCTCCTATGAGGAAAGGCTGAGACAGCTGGGGTTGTTCAGCCTGGAGAAGAGAAGGCTCTGGGGAGAGACCTTATTGTGGCCTTTCAGTGCTCAAAGAGGGCTTATAAGAAAGATGGAGACAAACATTTTAGCAGGGCCTGTTGTGACAGGACAAGGCGTAATGGCTTTAAACTGAAAAAGGGTAGATTTAGACTAGATATCAGGAAGAAATTTTTTACAATGAGGGTGGTGAAACACTGGAACAGGTTGCCCAGAGAGGTGTTAAATGCTCCGTCCCTGGAAGTGTTCGAGGCCAGGTTGGATGGGTCTCTGAGCAACCTGATCTAGTTGAATAAGTCCCTGCTCATTGCAGGAGGGGTGGACTAGATGAACTTTAAAGGTCCCTTCCAACCCAAACTATTGTATGATACAGGAGCAGAAATCAGCGGGAAAATCTGATAATTTTTATTTATACAAATAAATCAGTGGGGGAGGAACAGAATGCAAATAATTTTTTCCATGAGCTCAACACAGACCTGACAAATCCAACTCACTAAATATCACATCATGAGATTTACACAAATAACTCCCATGTAATGGTGCCCTGCAACTGGGCTTACATTGTAAGTATTTTAGCACATCACCTTCCTTTTTCCCATTCTATAACTCTCTGTGCTGGATGCAGCCATTGGCCTCATCATTTCATCCTCTGATTAGCAGGTGACAGATGCTGCTCCCCAGCTCTCTCCAACTACAACTCAGGAAGCCAACCACATACCCTTCTCACAACTCTTTATGCTATATATATGCTTACAGCATGACTCGAGATCTTTCATGTTGGAAAGTGAAATAATTTGGAGGCCTGTCAAAACCAGGACTTTGAAAAGCATGCATTATATTTTAGCTTGTTGCAGTGTAAAAGATAAAGCAGAGTCGCAAATCGCACATAATACTCTTTCCTACATAGAAATGTTATTAAATCTCAGAATGCCATGAAAAAGTTATGGTTTGTTCTAGAAAATATTGGAGTTTGGTCAAATTCTGCACACCTTAATGAAAATAGTTACTCAAGGAACAGCGAGGCTGGTTCAACCTTTTGCATTACTGCTGTATGATGGATGCACAGAGCTATGAAGTTTGCTTAGCTGATACTTCTTGAAAAAGATAAAAATTCCTTATAGATTTGTTATCAGTGTAATGTCCACTAGTCATGTAGTATGTATTAGTGCTAAAGATAGATAAGTTGCTTAATAATTTAATAAGAGTGATTAATAGAAACACGTCAAACCATTTAACTGGGTAATTATTATCTTTGTATTACATTTCTCACAATTTAACTAGCACAATCCAAACATCCAGATGAGTTACACACAACAAGAAAAAGATATTCTGTAGTTTGAACTTAATTGTTTTCCTTAATAACTGGATGTACCCAGCAGTTTGACTGCCCAGATCAACAGTGCACGTTGGCTAGCTCAAGAACCCATCGTTGATCTTTTGCACACAGGGTAAATTAGTCAGCACAAACAGCAGTTTGCAGCCCCCAAATCCTTTTAAAGTTTTCGCTCTTATTGACTCAAGTGGCATAGGAACAATTGGATTGTCCTCACAGTTTTTTCCCCTGTTTTTTCCCCCCTTTCTTGAACACTGGTTTAATTTCCCTGGTGACTTGCTTCTAAGAATTGCAATGGCCCTGTGGAACAGCACGAACAGGAGCCACCATGGAAATGCTTTAAACATGGCAAACACTGCAAAACCAAACACGTGGGAAAATACACATTTTGTGTTCTGCTAAGCAGGGTTTTAAATCCATACAAGCACCTATCTTTTTTTTGATAAGCAGAAACACGTCTCTAAAGGATGCCATCAACTATTTTCATCTCCATTTATGTTAGCACTTTTTTGTGGTGCTGCTCATTCCTGAGCACCCTCCAATTCTGTGGATGTACTTGTGTGATGAGATAATCAGGACTGCATTACATATTTTGGATTACAAGAAACAACTGATTTATAGGGTGGCACTTGAGTATTTTCCACAATATTCTCCAGGTAGTCCATACAGCTTCTGTTCTCCACCCGTATCATCTTAATATAAAATTGCAAGACATTTTATTTCTCAGATACCTTTAGACCTGACTCGTGTTTTTTAGATTATATTGATATGAAATTCAAGCCTCTGCTTAGAAGCTTTTGTCAGATTACTCAACACGCTGGCTATAGAAGGGGCTATAAGCCAGAAGTGGCAAACTCTATCACTGTCACCCGTAGTTCTAACAAGGATTGTGAATCCCAGCATTCAGCCTCAGCATTTAATGATTTTTTTTTATGGAGGCAGAGGCAGATGAAACTTAGGTTAATAGGTTGGGCTGCCAACAGCCAGAGCTCAGAAGTAGGTACACTGCACTACTCAGCCTCTAGGCATCAACTCTGGCCAAGATTTGGGGTGGATGTCTGGAAACAGAAATCTCTTAATCACTTAATCAGCAGTGATGATAGTGAAGTAGCAAATCTTGTGAACCACAGCCTAAGTGAAATGTGAGTTTCACGTCCCTCTAGAAGGTCATCTTATTTATCTCAAAATAAAAAGTAGATGTTCTCACAGTGAATCAATAAAGACAGTGGAGAAGAAAGAAATTACAACAAAAAAAAATCTAATGATACTTGTTCTAAATGAAATCAGATGAAAAAATAGTTGAAAACACCTCCATGAACTGAGATGATCCTAGTTTCCAAAAGACAACAACAACAAAAAGCCTGCCACTCATGTGAAGAGGAAAAAGGAAAAATAAATGTAAGAAATTAAAAACAGGTGCCTGGAAGCACTCTGAAAAGGCACTGGCCTGTTGCTTTCAGTTACCCACATAACATAATTTTTGGTATATTTTAAGAAAACAGCTTACACTTGAGCCCAGGCTCTCTACTAGTTAGAAGCTTCGCTGCTTCACTGCTGCTTCACTGCTTAACATATAGTCACAAGAAAGAGAATAAACTATTGTTGGTTATTGTAGGTTCTATATTGAAAAAGAAACCTTTCAAAATGGACATCCTCCTCTCTCCCAAAACAGGCTCAAACACAACATAACTGTGAGCATCCAATCTACCCTGTCATCTGCTCAAAGATTTAGGGGCGGGTGGTGTCGACTAATATCTCCACTAATGTCAACTCCACTAATATCAATAAAATTTGACGGTTTATATCAGATGAGGACTCTCCACGTGATCATGAATATTGGTTTCCTTGCACAGTGCTGGGGTGTAGTATGCTGCTGTCAGAAGTGTGGCATTTTCACCTGACTTGGAACATCATGCCTGAAATACAGAATTGTGCTGCTAGACGCTCAGGAGCTAATAGCTTTTTATTCCTTAAAGGTTTTGCCAATGTGGTTATGGTATCAAAATCATACATAAAAACACAAAGAGGGCTTACACCAGCTCTGGTGACGATAGGTCAACCAAGTTTGCTTAGTGACATAACTACACACAAACAAGCAGACCTTCTGCCAGCATTGCTCTACTGTAAGATATGGAAGTCCTCAAACTGACATAGTTAAGCTGAGAAAATTTGTGTCAGCAATCTTATCTCCCGAAATTCCTATGATTTGTACTATTAATGATAAAATTCATTGAAATTAGAAATCTGCTCATTCACCCCTTATTTTTTATGAGAGTATCAAATTGTTTTCATGGACTGGGTAACCCAAGAAGTTTTTATTACATCTCTGTACTCTCAATTTATAAAGCTAAATGTGTCTTTTATTCAAATATTATCTTATGGCAGGATTTTTCCTGCTCAGCACCATTTTTTGTGGATACTTGTGAGAATATAATTGACATCAGCCTAATACTTACAAAATAAAGTGATTTTTATGACTGTCTTAAAATCCTATGAAGCATTCAGTAAGAAGGTAGCCAAAGTTCAAGCTGATTTGGAAGTTTATACTTTAAAGGAGAAACTAGGCAGAAATTTTAGTGCCCTGAGGTTTCAATTAATAATGTGAATAAAATACCAAAAGTAGCAATTCTTGGTCAAAGCAGTAATAAAATGGAAATTTTAGCATCAACTTGAGACAACACACTCACGCTAAAAGACCATAAGCAACAACCAAGTTAAACCAACCAATTTCAAATGTTTGTATTAAATTCAGTATAGTAGAGCACAATTTGTAAGACGTGTTAACAAAATACTTGTAAGCTCTTTAAAGTAAAAAGATAAAAAGATGAAAAAAAGAAAGGAGAAAGGAGGGGCAGCTGAAAAAATTACAAAAATATTTTTCCAGCTGTCATAGAACTGCAACACATGCTATTAAAGCAGCTCACAAGTGGAGATCCTTTGCCCACAGAGATCTTCTTTTCATGAAAATTATAATTTGGGTGAAAACAGGGGAATAGAGGATGTGATATGGATGAGCAGATGCATGAATCTTAAATCTGGAGTTTGGCTGAGGTCACACATATAACTTAAAGCATAACAGACCTGAAGTGGCCATTACAAATGTATATAAACCTAGAGTAAAATAAAACAAATACTTTGACAAATGTAGCATGTGAAGTGATCAAAATAGGGTCAGTAAACATTTACTTCAGAGAATAGTCATATTTTACTTGAATAAAGCTGATCTGAAATATGTCACTGCTATAGCAGGCCTCTTATAAAAGGGACTTACCTCTTTTAAAATGATTCAACTGCCTCCTGAAAAAACAAGCATTAGAGACAAGTGCTTTTTAAAATATATTTTACCAGTAGCAATTGTGAGAAAATATGCCTGCTCCAACTAGGTGGATGAGATGCTTCCTAGTGCCTTGAGTTCACAGATTACCCGAAAATTCAAAGAACGATTTTTAAATATTTAATGACCTTTTGGGCCAGGGAATGTAATCATCTGTGTTATTTCAGTTTTGCTTTTCCACCTCCACAAGGCTATACCCACCCCAAGGTATGTGGGTGTCTCCAGGGAGGCCATCAAGGCTGGACTGGAGAAGAAGAGGCAGGGCTGTTGGGTGGACTCCTGGGGCCTCCTCCAGGGCCTGAGCCTAAAGAGGACTTGCTGGTATCTCCATCTGCGCGAGTGCCAAGTATTTGCTCATTCCACCACTGACTGGCCCATAGTGTTTAAACCACAACTAGAGCAGGCAGTGAACAAGCATTGAAACCAGACCTAGAATGGCTCTATTGAGAGCAATTAAGAACTCAGCAAAGTTGACAGCTGAGGCAGATGTTTATCAAAAAAATAAACTGCAAGTGTAGAGCAAGCATTAGACATGAAACCAGTCAATGTAGGTGGAACAGCTCTTCTGATTAAATCCTGTAATTTTTTACTTTCCATTCTATATTGAGTGAATCAAAATCAGTGGAGACTAACTACGATAATTATGTGATTTGCAGTTAGTCCTGTTCATCTACAAGGGATCATAAACTCCCTTATTCTTTTCTTCTCTGATATACACATCTCTGCTAAAAGTAGTGTAGTGGTTCAACAGAAAGTAACCTTAGCGAGACAAAAGGAAAATTTTATTTTCCCTTTATTAATTTTGTATCTGTTGGTATACTACTTAATGTTTCTTCCCAAATGATAGATTTAATGCTCCAATATATCTAAAAGCTTCGAAGTATTCATTTCTGTATTAGCAGGTCTCCCTTCACAGGTGTAAGAAATGTCATTGTAGGATCCGAGGAAGAGAATGCTAGTTAATAATTTGCCAGTAGATGTCTCTGCTAAACACACTGAAGGGAACATACCAAGTTTGAAACTTCTGCAAAATGCAAGCGGCAGTTTGCATCCTTCAGCTGAAGAGCAGGGGTAAAACCAACAAGATCACTAACAATTTCTGAAGACTGTTCTTACATAGTCACAAGAAAAATTGGGTTTACTTAAAACTCAGTGACTCTCAAGTTATCCAAATATTAATTTTGTCTCCTGACATTATCTCACTGAGTAAGATGAATTCAAGAAAGGCTAACCTTATGTATTAATGTTCCTGACAGAAGTTATGAATGTAGAGTCCTGGGGAAAAAAAAATACTTTAATCACCTAAATTCTAGCTTTTATGAAAACAAGCAGTCCATTCCCATCTCCAACAGAGAATTTTCTTTACTTAATATTTCTCCTCAAACTAAAAAATCAGTATGTGGAAGAATAAATTTTAGTTTTAGGCTGAAATAGCACAGTACATGTTAGAATAATTATGGCCCTGATGGGTAACATTCAGAGGTTCTTACAATTTCTTTACATCTATATGTTATTTGGCAATGGTCTTATTTGCCAAAGCACAGCTTCTAAGCAAAGAAACTAATATTAGTTTCTCATAATTGGCACTTGCCGTTCACATACAGCATGATTTTCTGATTAATAATGAAGAAAAGATCTCAAAAGGCACAGATCAGCTGGAAAAGCATCTGCCTAAAATACACACACGTAATTAGGAGAGGACGTCAAACAGACTTGATTACATATTTCATGGGTATGTGTCAAAGAGTGTAAAGCATTTGACTTAACCCCAGGGTGACTTCAAGAGGATTTACTCTATCTAGTGTTTGTGATTAGCACCATATAATCTGGATATGCTGAACAAGTAGAGTTTTACACAATATGCAAATTTCCTTTCGCTTTAATTTAGACCCTTTGGATTTAGCATAAAATCTCTGTGTTGCATGAACGGCTGAAACAGCTGGATCCAGTTAGCTAGGAAATTAAAAATGTAATAAATGAAATAAGGTAATCCTTGCCATGGTAGCCAGCGTGCCCTAGAACGGGACCCTGAGATCTGCTGTGGGATGGCTGACGTGCAAACTTCTAACGTCAGCCAGACCTTCTTCCGCAAATGCCAAAATGCTGATCCCTTCTCTAATCACAGTGTGCTCTAGTTTTTCATATAACTAAATTTATTTCACCGCCCTGTCAAGGTTCATTTTCCAGGTGCACGTAGGTAAGAAAGCTGTTCACGTATCAGTCAAGGAAATTAGTATCCACAAAGTAACATTTTATTTCCTTGTTAGTATATCAAGATGTGGCAAAAATTAATTAGCAATATATTACATTGTTTAAAACGTAATGGAATTAATTAATGTGTAATTTTATTTTCCAATTCCCTTTCAATGCTGGTTTTTAGCTGGAACAATACAAAGATAATTCTTGAGTATTTCTTATCCAGATTATAAGAACAAAACCACAGAATATTTTTATTTTTTCCCCCATTTTAGAAGGGTATTCCAAAGATAACAGGAACCTTAACCTAATCAATCAATTTAGACAGAAAATAGTCTTTGGAAGGTCTGCACCCAAGCCTAAAAGCCCTTGCTTCAGTTCTCCTTTGAATTCTACAGTCCCATAGGAATTCAAAGGTTCTCTATCTCTTAGCAATGACAATGACAACTTTGTAGTGAAAATGACAGATCTTTCAGATCATAACTATATCTGACACAGAAAACGATCTAGGGAGAAAATTATTACAGACAGAAAGCACTTCCTCTCCAAGATATGCTTTAGCCATGTGTAAGCAATGCTGGATTGGTCTAGGAACCAGAGGATCACAGCTTCGTTACTCTTGACTGCTGTTAATTTTCCTACAGACTTTATGGAAGAGTGGGGTCTTACACCCATTCTCTGTTGATGTAGGTGACAACAATTTCTCTCACTTTATTTATTGAAAGTTACAGATTTCACAAAGCTACTTCAGGCAGAACTGGGAGCAGTTTCTGCATCTACAGTAAAAAAAGGCAGGCCGCATCCATTAATTCAAACTTGCCTTCCGATACATTATGTATCCTTGGCTGTACTTTCAGAACATTGCACAAGAGTGCCTCACCTACTTGGTCATTTTGCAATACTGATTCTTTAATTGTTTTAATTCCATCTACAGCCATTAGCAAATATGTGCTCAGTTGAGCATGTCTTTCCTAATAAATTAACCACAGTCTCAACAATGGCTTCATTTGACAAAAAAGAAAGAAATGAGCTTTCTTTCCTTCTAATCCACTTTAACCAGTCATTTGAAAATGAAAACGGTCACAGACTTCTGAAGTCAGCTGTACATACACATTCTTTAT
This sequence comes from Limosa lapponica baueri, assembly GCA_002844005.1. Taxonomy (NCBI): domain Eukaryota; kingdom Metazoa; phylum Chordata; class Aves; order Charadriiformes; family Scolopacidae; genus Limosa; species Limosa lapponica. Next base: position 1,200,161 of record KZ505699.1, read on the forward strand.
GTAAGACATCTTTTTGGCTAGGAGATTCTCACCCTGGAGACAGATTTTTTTTTTGCCTTTGCAAGACAGTTTGTATGCTGTCAGACTGTGAGCCTTTTCCTCCCAGAGAAAGCAACATCTACCTGAATAAGCTTGGATTTGAAGTATGAAACATACGTTGCAAATCAGAAATCATTCATAGCATAATAGATAGATGAAGGTTTCCCAAATAGAAAACCTCATGCTGAACCTTCATGCTCCTCAGGGTTCTTCCAGCACATTCCGTGTCTTGCTTTACTGGTTGATTTCAACCACAAGAAATGTAGAACCTGCCCTGCCCAACACAAGCTGCAGATCTAAGGGAAGGTAAAAAACCCAAAACAGTACTTCCACCTCAACTAATCTGACAGTTTAGATTTCTAGTCCCAGATGGATCATTAGCAGGGAAGTTATGTAAATGTCCTATACCACACTAAACTAACGTATAAACTCCCTTAACAGACAATAAGAAGAAATGGTATTGCTGGCTCTAACTCCTCTTATCTGAAACTTCCACAGAAGGTCGGAGGGATCAAGCTGGTGAAGTACTGTCTGTTCCACTGACGGCAATGGAAATCTAAATGGTCACCTCAGATGTAGGGGCTGACAGCAACATACGATAAATCCTACCAGAGATTAAACGCAGATACAGAAACACGTTTAGTTACCTAACTCCTTGCTCCCCTGAAGATTAGTATCTACATGACTTAATAAAAGTCAAGTAAATTTTGTGGCCGAGGAAAGGAATTCAAGTCTCCCAAGTCCTCATCTAGCTCCCTGGCCTTTACATTAGCCTTCTTTGCATTGCTCCATTGACTTCAAAGGGAGCATTCATAAAAGTGTCTGCACAGGTGAGGTCCTCACAGTGAAATGCAACCTCCTGTTGAAAACCCAAAAGTGAACAAGTGCAGATAATTAGCCTGTAGAGGTTCTGATTCATCAGAAGGCCAGGGCTTAGTTTCACAGCAACCATCTGATATAAGGCAGAAAAAACACCTTTCTTGCATTATCCCATGTGCAGTAAGGTACAGAATTGCAAGAAAATTAGACTGTAGAGTTGGTGTTCACATTAGTAAAACCATGTTCAATGGATAATCTGAACAGGAATGAGGCTCCACAGTTTAAATCAGGGATAAATAGGATCCACATACAATATAATAATATAAAAAAATACTGATTGCTTAGTCATTTGATGTACTACTGCAAAAAAAGTCAATCTCTTTGGTCAGGAACACAATGGTTTATTACGAACTGAATAAATAGAGTAGACATAGAAAGAGATTAATCACTGCAGTTTATTAAGTGTTCATCTTGCTTTCCTGGTTGTATGCTACTGTATACCTCTCCTGATTTCAGTGACAGGGAGAGAGCAGGCCCAGGATTTTATCATTTGTGTTAGATCACCACCCACTATCTCTGAGAAACTGAACAACTAACACGTGGACAAACTTTACTCTTATCATCTCAACAACAACTGATTTATAGCTACTCCAGCTCTTTGCCACTCCGCATGATCCAGAATAATAGTTCTTTTAATTCACCAGTAATTTTTTGGTAATGATTTAACCAACAGTTAGATGAAGGTGTATAAATCATACTAAAAGGCAAAGTACATACTACAATCTTAATTATTGCAGGTTCCAACAACTTCGGAAGTAATTTCTGATCTAAAACATGGGTGTGTAACTAGTAGGACAACGAATACTTGTGACTAATCTCTCCTTTATTGAGGGACTAGACAGAAAAAGAAGGATGGAAGAGGAAAGGCAGGCACAGGCCACTCTAACTGGCATACAAGAGACTCTTGTGCTCCCAACAGGGTGGGGTTAAGGCTTCTTTGGTGAGAAAAACCAAGATCCTTTCATGTGGAAACACATAAAGCCCCTCAAAAAAAACCTGCCTCAAGTTTCTTCTTGTAGCCTTTAATATATAGAGACCTGCAGTGTAAACAGCCCTGCCAAAGGAGAAGTTCTCAGTAACTGCAGACCTCATGAGTTCAGTTATGACTGGATGAGTGAGAAGCCTGTGAGTGTTGGATGGTAACACTCCCTGTCATTTCTTGCCTTGGCAAGCCACAGCCAATGCAAAAGCACCCGCGGTGATCCCCCAGTTATTAGCTACCCCAGCTTCCTCTTCCCAGAAGTCTCACAAGCATGAAAAAACTCCACTGCAAATCTCTCCCTTGTAGTAACACTGGATGCCATCAAATGCCTTCACCACAGAAGTCTTCCTAACTCTTTTGTCTGAACACAGAAGAATTATCTCCTGCCAAGAGTACATTTTCTGTCAGCTGTGCTGCACTTTTTCCTCATCAGCTCAGCTTATAATAAAGACATTTTCACCTTCTTTCAGTTCCTAAGAAGCATATTTCTCTCTCTAGCTGCGTTATGCAAAAACATGCAAGACATTTATGTGCTGTACTACCTCTTCCTGTGTTATTTCTACAGTTCTGAGGAATGACTGACATTTTTGGTCCTTTCCTAGGTCTCTTCACAGATTACGCAGTTTGTGAATGCAATTCGCATCAATATTAGCAAATGCATATTAAAAAAGCCCAAAACATAAAAGCAGTTTTTATTTCCAGAAAGAAACCTTATATACAGATTAACGTCTGCAAAGGCAGCCCTGGCAGGATTTCTTCTGGCAACTCTTTCAAAGCTTCTCTGCTCTGCTTTCAATGGTACAAATGATGTGTAGTTTGCATTAGTCAAGTCACAATAGAAAGCTAAGAAAACCAGCAAGAACTGTTAGCAGTAAATAAGTAACTTTCTAGTTTGTTCTCTAAACAAAGTTCATCTTGAGACAGAAATATAAAACAGAAACAGTCACCACACTATCCATGAAAGGAGAGGAAAGATTTTTGTCTTTTTGCATACCTGACTTTGTGGAAAATTCGTGGAGCATGTGGTGATTAAAACCTTTACAGAATTCAATTTCTTCTTCCTCCACTATGAATGCCTGTAAGTTACTCTGGTCTCTTGTAGATGTAAAGAGGCAGTGCTGCCACTTGTGCTTTTCAGTGTGGCACTCCAGAATTTGACTAGAGACCACCAAAGTACCTAGGCTACATCAGCAGTGCAGAAGTTTTAAAATTCAAATATTTGTCAAAACCATTTTTTATTTTTTCAGATTTCTCATCAGTATAGGTTTCTTTTCATTTACTTTTTCAGCCTATATTTTTCTATGTATCTTTACCTATCTATATTTTAGCACTGTGGAAAAATACATTTTTAATTGAAAATAGAAATATTCCTAAACTTTTATTTTTCATTTTTATGAAAAGATTATAAACCTGAAAAATTGAAGCCACATCGACATTTTTTACATAGCAATTTTTAGTTTCAAAAAAGCTTGCTGTCTAGTGAAATGCAAGCTGTACAAAAAGGGACATCAGAAAAAAAGATAAATGTTATTGTAGCAGTTAAAATACATCACTGAAAATACTCTGCAAAAAATACTAAAAATATCTCTGTGAAGTTAATTCAATCAAAGAGATGTTGTTATACATCAGGCAACAGACATTATTGCTCTCAGAAATTTAGTAAACTTAGAATCATAGAATCATTTTGGTTGGAAAAGACCTTTAAGAGCATCGAGTCCAACTGTTAACCTAACACTGCCAAGTCCACCACTAAACCATGTACCTAAGCACCACATTTACCCATCTTTTAAATACCTCCAGGAATGGTGACTCAACCACTTCCCTGGGCAGTTCCAATGCTTGATAATCCTTTCAATTAAGAAATTTTTCCTAATATCCAATCCAACCCCCCCCGGGTGCAATTTGAGGCTGTTCCCTCTCATCCTATCTACTTGTTATTTGGGAAAAGAGACCAACATTCACCTCACTACAACCTCCTTTCAGTTCCCTCAGCTGCTCCTCATATGACTTGTTCTCTAGACCTTTCACCACCTTCATTGCCCTTCTCTGGACTCGCTTCAGAGATCTCAATGTCTTTCTTCCACGGGGAAGATGGGACGTCATCAGTTGAGTACAGGGGAATGATCACTTCCCTAGTTCTGCTGGCCACACTATTCCTGATACAGGCCAGGACGCTGTTGGCCACCTTGGCCACCTGGGCACACTGCTGGCTCACATTCAGCCAGCTGTTTACAAATGCCCCCAGGTCCTTTTCTGCCAGGCAGCTCTCCAGCCACTCTTCCCCAAGCTTCTAGCGCTGCATGGTGTTGTTGTGACCCAAGTGCAGGATCTGGCACTTGGGCTGAGGCCAGTTGTATGGGGTTCAACAAGGCCATCAGTCCAGCCTGTCCACTTCTCACCACATATACAGAAGTGTTCTAGCATCCAGAAGGCAGGATCCTTAGATCTTCTCAATGTGATAAAGAGCGCCATAAAAAGACTTTTTATGATTCTATTCAAGCATACTGATAAGAAGATACGGTGTTGATACGGTCAAATGCATTTTTTATTAATAAGCAAATATAACAATTTACCATACTCCCTTTGAAGTAGTACAAATGTATCTTCTTTGCTATTTGAACCATTTAGGCTTGGTATTGATGAACATTAAAGAAAAATAAAGTTCATCAGATACTGCAGACAAAAAGTTATTACTTCAATCCAGATTTTAAGATATTTTCAAATAAACAAACAACCCTCCATAAGCAATAAATGAATTAAGCCCAGAGTTAAGGCCAGCTCATAACAGTTTTGGGGAGAACCCCTTTGACAGCTTATTCCAAGCCACTTCAGATGCCTTAGATTTTCATTGCTGCTTTCCACTAAAGTGTGTCAAAGTACAGACATAAATAAACTGCTGTGAAAAGTCATAGTCTGGCAAGTTCGCTGTTTTAAGACAGCTACCTGCACAGTGGGACTATATTTCCTATTTAACAAAAAGCTTTGAGGCGTACTCTAAACTCTCTCGTTTGGTTCCTCTCTGAATGTGTATTACCAAATGGCTTTTCTGCACCAGGTCAAGTTCCCTGGTCCTCACACACAGCAGGAACTCTTACTGCATCAAGTCACAATAGGATGTAGCTCTGCTACTTCATTATTCTCCTGTTGCATTTTTGTAAGTGTGAGGCAGATATACATGCTTGATGTACTCAAGCCTTGTGTGTATATTTGTGGAAAACAATCAGCATATTTTGTTTTTCCAAACCAGGCTGAAATAATCCCATATGCAAAACCTGAGTAAACCAGTTACACTGAAGTCTGGTCTACACACTGATGAACATGGATAGTAAAACTACAAAGGAAAATTAAGATACAGCCTTAGGAAATACAATCAGATTTGTTCCCCAAGTATAAATCTGGAACTTCAGTCTTAGTACTAGAGTTACGTTAACTGACCTGTGAGTTTTTCCAGAACATCAAATCCATGTTTCAGAGCAATGATATCAAGAAAAGAGACTGTGCCATCTTCAAACCTAAGAATGGAAGAAATGAGCACAGTAAACAAACCATGCAGCTACAGTACAGACTTTAAATCTATTTTGAGAGCTATTATTTTATATTCAGTCAATCTAACTCACAGAGTGGGAACTCTTCCCTTAGGGATTCATTTTCCAGTCTTGTAGTGGCCTGTAAAGCAAATATACACTCTTCAAAGCTAGAGCTTCATATGAACAGTCACAAAGAAAGTGATATTTTCCCCTGTGTGGGCTACTCGTGGGGTTTGGATTTATAGAGTGAAAGGTAACAGTCATGTCTTATGACCATATGTTATAACGTCCGAAGTTATCTTCTGACAGTGTCAGAAAATGTTGGGAACAGGTGAGGAGAAAGGTGGAGACCTTGTGTTTGCCCCACTGTGAAATGATTATATCTAGTACAGTTGAGTGAGAAGGCAAGAAGAGACCTCCCTTACCTGGAGCAAAGAGGAAGATCACCAACAGATCTCCTTTCTTGTGCTCCTCCTAGAAATAAAAATAGCTGACCTATAACAAGAACTCTATGTAAGGAAGGGGGAAAATGTGCATCCCTTGCCAACAACTTTTAAAAGAAACACCAAATGGAAACAAAAAGGTCGGGTTTGATGAACTACTGCAGCCATTCCCACAGTTCAGGAGGAGAAGGTGCAGCTCCAAGGCGGGTATGTATTCAGGAAGTGGTGCCCAAGAGAATTTCAAGGGGGCAGAAGGGACACCATATCAGGCAACAAAATATGTTCCATTTAGGTTTTGTGTGCACTGCAGTCCACAAAGAGTGATCATTCAGCTTGCTTCACCACAAAGGGGAACGCAGAATAATGCTGGCAACCGATGAAGTCAAAACTATACAGAACTCACTAACATGTAAGGCTGAATCTAGGGTCACAGCAAGTCTCTAAGGAGGAGGGACCTATCTCCAAAACTTTAACAGTTAATGCAGGAAATGAACCCACCAGCAACAACCCCAAATGTGATGGTTCAAGTTTAAAATTAAACTTGGACCATCTGAAGATCAGAGCTTCACAGGGACCTGATGTTCCTTGGTTCTTTCTCAGAAAGGGCTGATGATGTCCACACTGAAAAATGACTGGATGACATGGAGCACAACAGAGGCATTCTTGGGAAAAAAGACTTTACATGCAGACATAATAGACAAAAAAATAACATTAAAAAAAGTTAATTCCCTATTTTCTTGTCTAATTTTTTTTATATACCATTTTTCATAATGCATGTAAAAAGCTTTTGGTGCCACAATTAAACATGTATTGTGAGAAGACTCAAAGGTTAAAAATGTCAGACTTCAAATGCTTTTTCTTTAATAAAATAAACTTCAATAGAATAGCATAATAGGTCTCACTTCTACGGCGATTTTTCTTACCTATCATCCATTTCATCCATTCAAATAATTTAAAGACTGCAAGTGACACTGTCAGATGAAGGACATATAAAGCTTCCAAAAATATTTGGTAAAGTTCCACTCAAAAGAATAATGTAAGAGCATTATGTATACATGGTAACATGTTCAGCTGGGATGAAAGACAGATAGAGGCTGCAAATAATTATTAACCAAGTGGTAAGAGAAAAGTAGTGGATTGCTACAAGGATGAATGGCCCAAAAAAGACCACTCATGCCCACATATTTCAACACAACATAGGCCAAAGAATCCTTCTTAGGAATTTCTGAATCTTGCCTAGTAATAATTAATAGCAAAGAAATCTTGCTGGTTTTCAGTGATGAAATTTAGAACGGCCACTTGTGATTTGAAAGAGACCTGACACCAAGAATATTTTCACAGAGACCTGTGGACCAGTATCTGAGGGAAGCAGTACTCTATCCAAAAAGCCAGAAAAACTGGGGGAGGAGGACGAAGAAGAGATAAGGCAGAGGCTAACAGTGGGTTTGGAATTAAATGCAGAAAAACATTAAAAATTTGCACTGGCTGCAGGAAATGTCACAGTGGACCCACACAGCTGCCAAGGAGAGATTACAGAAAGCATTCGTGAGGGGGAATTGACCTGCCCTGCTCAGTTACTGGCAGTGGCTAGCAAAGCAAATAAAACCCTGGGAACTAAAAACCAGAGCAGAGACATTGGCACTGAGCCCATCAAGAAGACTGTACAACCCTCAACAACCTTATCATCATCAGAATAGAAAAGCACTTGAAAGGGCAAAAAAGGTGCCAGCCTAGATCTTCAAGGCCTCTGGATCTCACCTATAGTAAAAGGGGAAGCGAAAATTGAATTTCTATTCATTAGATGTGATTATTAACTAAGCAGACAACTGCAGTGCATTCATTGCTAAGCAATAGAAGAGATGCATGAACCATGTTACTATTCTAAGATCTTAACAATTTTCATCGAAATAGTCCAGAGCCTAGGGATCTCTTTATGTTCAGAAAAAAAGAATGCAAATATTATGCTCTAGAACAGCACAATCGTTGTGGCAGTATATGCATCCTGCACTGCTTTGTCAGACCTGCATTATTTATTCTTTCTGAATCATAAAAAAATTGCCTGCTGGAAGCTGCATTGCAAGAACCAGAAGCCATAAAAGAATTGAAAAGAATGTTAAAAATATTTGCTCAAGGATATGGGCAAGTCTCTCTTTTTACAATTAGATATGGACTCTTCTGCAACACTCCTTTCTTGTATATTTATATGGCTCCCTCTATTTCTACATTACTAGCTTTCCATTTCTGATAAAGAAAGCACTAACATTTTGCTATTCCTATAATATGTATATTTACATTACTTCCAGTGCACTTGACTCTCACATATATTCTTCAGATTTACTGAACACCTGATGTCCAATTTCATGTAAAGCTGTCATCTCCCCCATATTTCCAGCTATTGAATTGATTGTTTTGCTCTATCCTCAGAAAAATGTACAGGAATAATCTATAAATTCTGATATTTAGCAAATCTATAAATTTGGATATTCAGCAAATTAAGCCTTAAGTGCTATAGCAATTTTACCTAGTACCATGGCAAAACATGATGCTATGAAAGGTAGCTATTCCCCTCTTGGAACACAGAGAGCTCTCTACCAGGATATTTAACTGTATTTAGGATTGCGAGCAAACACACTACTTGCATTGTGAAACACTGACTTCAGTGGCTACTTTTCCATCTGATGTGATTGATGCTTCAAATAAATTGTTTCCCCACTCAATGGCAGTTCCAGTGTTAGAATAATCAGTTTAGGATGAAGTTCATTTGAATGCTGCTCTAGAAGCCATTTCCTGAAGTAATACTGCAGAACACCAATCCAAGAAGCAAGCTTATCTCTCTTATCTAGTTCTTATTATAATTGATACCACTTAATCACATCTGGGATGAGCTCAATTGCTTAGCCGATTGTGTTTGTGAAAAGCTGATAGCATTTTACATCAACCTGCTACCTGGCAAATTGGTTAAATTGTTTGTGGCATAACAAAAACCAGAGCAACCTGCCTAAATCTATCAAGGACTTATGACGCTGATGAGCTGCTCTTTTTTTCCAAGCCACATAAGACCTTTGTTTCTAGAAGCAGCAGTTTTTCCTTTGAGTCACGAGAGAACTATTGCTTACAGAGAGATGTCCCACCTTTAGGATCTTCCTAGGGATGGAGATAGGTTAGTCTTGCTTTGAATCCTCGTTCAATTGGTTGTTGCAACACTTCTCTGTTAGGGTTCTCCATACAAATGTTATTTTCTAAAGCCACTGTCCCACACTTCAGGACAACTGAAACAAGGAAGGAAACTGTGACATCTTAGGCAGTTTGAATTCGTCCTCTCCTTAGCCAGGTCACCTTTACATGGAAATACGATGACAAGAGTGATGGCCTGGACAGATATAACAAACAACTCATGTTTAAAGAGAGAACTTATGAGTAAAATTTGGTGTAAGACAAAAATTGTACCCTAGAGTTGGACAGCATGGACTTAAGTTAGGAATCCAAAAAGGCCCTCAAGACCAATCAGCCAATGATGAGGTGGTGAAATATCTTGCTTGGTGCAAGCTATTCTGTATATAAGTATGCAAGGCATGGCTTTTAGGTATTTTGGGTGGGAGCACTTGCCTCTGGATTCTGAGAAGGCTGACTTGCTTAGCAGGCAGATGAGTGATTCAACTGCTTTTGGTTTTTTTGGGGTGTTTTTTTTTTTTTTTTTTTTGTTTGTTTGTTTCAATTCATTTGGCCAGACAAAGCAAATCCTGACACAGAGCCACGGTGCATGCGCAATTTCTGTCCAGAACACAGCCCAGAGCTTGGAAACTGATAAAAATCCCATCACAAGGTCAAAATTAATCCCACTCATTTAAGAGCATTGCTGAGTCAGTGCAAAGTGCAATGAAGGAGCGCAGGGAGGGAACATCGCTGTCAGCCGGCTTCCACTCTCCTTTACACCAGGGTAATGACTCCATTTAGGTCAAATGAGCAGAAGTCATTCCCGAGTTTCTAAAGCAGGTAAAAGTGAATCCAAATCCACGGAGAAAGCATATTTCTTGAATAAGCTGCTTTTCTTTCCTTTTTTCTTTTTTTTTTTAAACACTCCTCAAGAGTAGAGCTGCCCTTTGAAGTGAGATGTTACATGAGTTCCTTTCATCTTTTCAATTCATTTATTTTCATCTAATTAAAAAGTACAACAATACAGAGAGGTTCTTGGTATGCATTTAGAAGTAGTTCAGTCAGATCCTATTTTTCACCTCTTAGACATATTCCATATCACCTCCACATGAAACAACAGTCTTGGCAAATTTAATTTTCCCATTTTCTACATTTACCTATTTATTCTATATTGACACTTCCTGGAATTACAACAGCACCAAGGCTATACAGTGTCAAGCTTATGACTGTAGGAACAAACTGTTTTCAGTCACATTCGTGTTCTTAGGTTAGTAATTACCACCTCTGATATTAGCAGGGGAATGGATCTTAATTGGTCTCACTGCTTTCCAACATCAAAACCCAACATTTGCAAAAGGAGCCTTATTTGTTTTGCTTTTCTTTAACTTAAAATACATCATTACCCGTCTATGAAACCTTTAGGGTCCTGTTCTGCTCTTTAGCACATCTATCAGCTCCTCCTGAGACAAAGTTCTCAGGCACCTTTGCAGGGTGTTTGTGGCTCTCCAGAGCACACACTCCCTTTGGTCTGGTTTTGTATCCCACAGAGGATACTCTTCATTTTTGACTACTACACACAACTGGAAAATTGCTACTTTCTTAACTGGGTGAAACCGTGGTCACATTAACATCAAGAACTGAATTTTAAGGAAGCATCATGCAAGATCAAGCATTTACCTGTGGGCTTTTTGATCCTCTACTAGTAAAACCTTTGGAACAGGATCTGATCCCCAGACCACTAACCTCAGGTACGCACTCCCTTCGGACTAAGTATCTTTGCCTCACACGGTGCATGCCACAGCAGCAAGTAAATAAAATTAGGAGATAGCATGTTCTAATGGGTATGTATGCTATCATTAAACTACACTTCTGTAATAATCCAACTTTTTGCATAACTGCCTGCACAGCAGCATGCTACAGCAAGCCAAGAACTTAAATGCTAGGAGGCCAGTAATAAATTACAGACCTCTGAATAAGACACCTACTTTTACCACATCAGTAAGTCCTTTTTACCTTTGTTAGTGGCACATTACACGTTCACGAGCGATGATTGTTTCTCACTGAAAGGAGAATGCTTGTCCAATGCTCAAACAACTGCCACTTGTGGAGGAGAAAACTGAATTAATCAATCCATTTTTATTTCTCAAATGTCCCTGTGCATCTTTCCCTTATGTGCAATTTGGTGAACATCTAATTGGTAACTTTGCTCACTACCTATATCTAGAAAAATATTCCTCTTTTTGACTGAAAGATTAGCAATCCTTGAGTCTGTTACTCAAATTGGGCTGAGTGACACATTCTGATTCTGCATATTACCAGCTCCTCAGGGCTCTGTCTTTCAGTAAAAACCAGACTTCTGACAACTATGCATCACAATTACTTTCAGCTGTATGCAATTTAAAAAAAAAATTTCTCCTACTACCAAAATTTTTACAATTAATGGTTTACAATATATTTTAAAAAATATTTATACAAGATCTTTGCCCATAGGCATTTAAATCACGCAAAAACAAGTAAGTTACATCTCAGGGATAACATACTCTCCCCACTAACTCCTACATGAACCCTCCAAACTCAAAGAATAATAAAAATACTTTTTTTTCCCCCACCAGAAAAGCCATGAGTCACAAAAAAACTGTACTGCATTTGTCACTGGCCAAACATTCTCTTCCAGATTCACAAAATAGGCCAATGTGGTTTCTTTGCACTGACGGGGTGGCGAGGGAGAAACAAAATAACCTTTCTCTTTAAAATTCAATCACAGAAAGGGATATTTCCTGGAGGTATATTAAATTTAAGTCTTCAGGAACATGAGGCCTGCTGGTTAACTGGCCTCAAAGAATAATATGTTCAACTATCAGATAGTTATCTTGTGATTTATACTCATTCATCTTAACTTGTAACTTATTAATGTCAACAAGAATTCCATTAAGGCGCAATTCAGTGTGAGCAAGTGTATTGCAAATGGTTTCTGTGTCTGTATGAGTATTCAATATTTGACATGCATTATTCTCCCATGATTAAATGTCAATAATCCAAATGTTCACACCTCTGCTTCCCATGGGAAGGTAATATCCAGATATAACCCCAAGTAATAGTTAAAGTGAGCAATTTGCAAGGTGTATCTGCATAAACTGTTCACTGATCAGTTATGAGTAATGAATCATTAATAAAAATTCAAAGCCCTTTCTTCACTTTCTCCTTAGGAGGAAAGAAAGGATGAAAGAAATTCTGGAGATAAATTTTTCATAGGCAATTATCTGACCAGTTGTAATCATTTGCCCATGTTCAGTATAAACAGATTTGTTTATTTCCTCACAAAGATTGAGATGCAATCTTTCATCCTTAAACAGGTGCATTCAGGGATAAAGAATAACTTACTGCTAAAGACAAATCAACTTAAAATTTGGCAGAAAAAAAAGGCTTCACTTGAACATGAATTTATTCTTAAAAATCCACATGTAAAAATACCGCTGCCTAATCATATGTGCCAGTGAGGCAGACTCAGATCAATGATCTCAGATAATGTTAGCGGTAACTTATCCTCAGATAATAGAGAAAAATCCCTCTGATTGCTTTCCAATGGGTGGGCTCCATTCTACAGAAAGGTCTGTGCCTTGAAGCAGGGGTTACTGCAATGCATAAGCCTTATTTCCACTGCAGATAAAAGTGAATTCAGCAACATTTCTGAGCACTTCATTTCCTCAGCTGGGGGGTGAAAAGAATACTCTCATCCCATCCAGAAAGCTTCCTTCTCTAGCAATAAAAATTCTTTCCAGACCTAATTTTCAGAGGCAATATATACCCAAGATTAGCAGAATCCATTGGGAGCTGTGAATGAAATCAGGTTCTTCACTATTAAGCCCGTGATGTTAAACCATTCTGTGTTGAGCCACTATTAGGGGCAGATTTGCTCTCCCTTCACAGCAACCTGAAAACTAACTTAAAGAATTTCAAATGTTGGTACTGTCAGTAAGACAGAGGCTTAAAATGTGCTCATTACAGTGATACCATAAAAAAAGAAAAAGGAGATGGAGGAGTAAGAGTTCTCAACAGAAATTAATATTTTCAGTAGAAAGTAGGAAGTTTAAAAAAATAAAAAGAAATAACAAGTTTTCATCTTCCTCCAGCACTGCCTATTCTATTCTTCTAACTAAAATGAAATACTGAGAAATTTCCCATGTAATACTTTTCTGGTGCAGCTACAAAGAAATCTCAGCCAAAACTCATAGGGCCAAAGTTCTTCTTGCAAATTTTGCTTTCAACATGGCTGAGGACTGTGCTGAATCTCCCCAGATGCCAGCTCTTGCTAAATTATAGTGAACCTTCAGGTCCAGATCTTCTGCTGCTGGAAACCAGGGATGTGCTGAAGGCATCACAGGCTAGCTGGACTCTGAACCACACATCCACATGGCAGCTGACTCCCTGGCAAACCACACTTCTTAGCATCTTTCCACTCATCACTGACTCAGATGAAGTATAACCAAGAAATAATTTTCTTTTTTATAAAGTGGAACGAGTATTAAGTGGATGTCAGAAGCCTTCAAGCGTGCCCTGAATATTTAATAACTGTCAGCAAGAACACAATGTTATCACTGTTTGTTGTTTATTACTTCTGATAGGAACGTGCACCTATGTGGAACTGCCCATAGTTGGTGGCATATGTCAACTACAAGTAGTAACAAGTACTAAGCAGCCAAATTGAGTTTAATGTATGATGTATGTACCAACAACACCCTGTGTATCCATAAGGGCTGGCAGCTTGATAGGACTGGCATTATTAAATTACTGCTATAAAACAACTTAGGTTCAGAATAAGGTCTGATTAGCTAGTTTGCATGTTGAGACCTTTGTGATAACAGTAAAATAATCAAAGCAAAATGAGAAGAGACAAATACAAGGAAGACTTCAGCTAATAAGGCATTCCAAGGTATACATGCAACCTTTTTAGGCCTAGGGGGTGCAGCCAACTGAGACTTCCATGAGGAAAAACACATATTCTTTCTGCCCCACTCTCATGCTTGAAAAAAATTACATATTAAGATATGCTACACCAAACCAGTGCATCCTGACAATCAACTGTTTTACTGCAAAACCTACCAAGCTATCTTTCCACTTTGGATGTACCCAAGATAACAGAAATAGTTGAGTTCAATTATTCCTTAACGTCAGAGCCGAAGCCAAAAACCCCACCACCCAGTACAGCTAATTATCTGAAAAATGGCTTTTACAAACAGTTACACAATACACGATGGAAGACTTTGACAAGAACCCTGCTCAGAGGAATTACAACTTTATGTGGCACAGATAAATAAACAACCTCAAACAAGGTTTTCAATGTGATCAGTGCAAAACGAGATATTAATGAAATTACTTGGCTAGGAAACTTGAACTGAAGTCATCAGATACTTGGATATAGAGGAGACCTAAAATTACTTAAGTTGAGGTTGAAAAATGCATGGAATTTGCATCCCAAAAGGATGAAAAAAAGAGAGAAAATGAACTTTTAGAGAAAGCCTCCAGAAATAACCTGCACTAAAAAAACCCTCTGAAGATTTTAGCAATGCTTATAAAAGCTGACATGAAATCAGAAAAAGTGCGGGTCAGCGAAGGAAGAAACCGCTGCAAAGAAAGAAAGCACATGGATAAAATGAGAATTCCCAAGAGCCAAGCCCTGACAAAGCAAATTATACTGAACAGCAAACTATTCTTTATATAAAAACAAAGAAAAATACAAATAATATATAATAACACACATAATATATAAGGATATAAGAAATAAAAATGACAATCATTGTTATTCAATAAGCAAAGAGCTGGAAGAGGAAAAAAGGCCTGAAAACTAAATGGGTACTTGGCTTCAGATTTTAACAAGGACTCTGACGAAAAACATAGGTCAGGACAGGGTGACTCATGGTTGAAAGTGTGTGGAAACTGTGAAAACTGAAGGTATTGCAACTGGTGTGGAAACTCATTTCAAAGGTTTTAACGTACTTGAACACAGGCAGACAGACAAAGTACATCCCAGAATAGTAAGAAATTGGCATGAAAAGCTCCCAAGTCCAATAACATAGAACAGTAAACAAATTTGTCAAATCAGGAATGGAAAACAGAAAACACAATATTTCTACTGAAAAAAGGGAAATAGAGTGATCCAAGCAACAGCACATCTGTTAGCTTGACCTCAGTGTTACGTATGTTCTGAAAACAACTTCTGAATGAAAAGACAATTAAATGAGTAAATAAAAGCACGTTCAAATGCACCATGGATTGTGCCAATGGAAAATAAAGCCCAGAGAGGCTGCCATTTTAAGAGCTCAGTATTTTTCTAGGCAAAAGAAATGCAGAACTAATTTATCTGGATTTCAGTAAAACATTATCTCTATTACCATATAAGAAGCTATCATAGAATAAGGATTATTAGAAGAGTACCACAGTAGGCTAAGAAATTGTGCTGAAAGGGAAACTATTAAGCTAGGAAAAGGATACCTGTTTAGCTCCTCAAGCTCTGGTTTTGGGACAAGTATCTCTTTTAGTAGTCTCAGTAATGATCCTAGCATAAAAGGTAGGAATGTGAACATAAAACAGGCTGCTGAAGTGAAATTTGGAGATTGTCAGTGCAGAAGATGGGCTCTATCTTGTGTGCAGTAAGAAACAGATAATGTTGAAACCCCTAAAAACAGAAACAAGATGAAACATATAATATGCTATAATGTATAAGCACATCATCATGCATAAACCCTATTACGCAGTTAGAGATTGCTGACATAGACTTCTGCCATGAACCGGAGGAGTGTCATCTGAAACAGATTTATTAGTTGATCAGATCAGTTATCAGCCATCGGCATGACAGACAAGAAAACATGCTAGAACCTAACAGACAGAATAACATTAACACCATTAATAAAGGTCTAATAAGATTTTCTGTGGCATACTGTGTATGATGATCAGAGAAAAGGAAAGCCCATCTTATTAAATTGTTCAGTTCACTTAGTGTGGAAATTGAAAGCGAAGTAGAATTGCTCTTGGTAGTTCTAGAGGTGGAAGAGGTGGGTAATAATCACGGAGGAAAAAGAGCTGTTTAAGCTACAGGACAAAATGCAGATAAATGACCAAACCGACCACATGACAGGCTGAAAACTAGAAGTCCTGTGTCCATCCAAGATATGAGACTATAGAACAATTTTCCAACAGGAGCAGCAGGAACAAACCAAAACCAAAATGTCTTCCCTCCTGTGTGCCAAAGGTCTCTCCCTCATTCCGCACACAGGCTCAATGTAAAGAAGGGATTATACAGTACAGGTGTCTTCGACAGCAATAGATTGATTGCATGACCCAGAAGATTTTGCCCCTCCTAAGAATCCAATAAATGCAAATGCCAGAAGAGCAACTCTTCTCACTTTATGAAACTGCATATAAAAATTACATAAACACAGAAGTTTGAAACTTCGGGAGTCTCTGAAAACCCTGGAGTCATCCCTCTTGATTTTCCTCTGACCAAATCTGATCCATTTCACACCCAATTCAGGTGGCACTGTCTTGCGCAACACTGGTTATTTAAAGAGACTACTAAGACACGAGCAAAAGAAATGCACTTCCTAACAGCTTTTTTTTCTTAAATTTGCTTGCACTTTCTACCAGGCTGACAGTATGCTGTATTGACTAGTTCCATATGCTTCCAGTAAGGAGGGTCTCTGGTGATGATGGTGAGGAACAAAAAGATAATTTCATTTAGATTAATTGTCATGGAAGCAAAAGGTGATCTCAACAGCTGAATGATTTTCTAAAATGGTATTAACACAGTAAAAGTGAAAATACCCACCTCCATTAATGTTTTTTTCACGTAAAAGTACAGAAATTCTTTCTGCCTCAATCGTACCAGACACAAAAGAATTCTCAAGAAAGGAAAATTGTACAGTGACAGAGTAATACAAAATACTCATTTGAAAAACTCAACATGCACCAATACAGTAAGTCATCTATTCTCTCATATCAACAAAAGTACTTTCAAAATTCAGCTCTCAATGACAGTATGATCCTCCTGGTTGGAAATATATTGAGTTTTTGTATATGCTACAGAGACCGTAACAATAAGTATAAGACGAAATGGCTGCATGCAAGTTTCACAGAATTGCATCCCCTACCACAGAAAAATAGGTGTTGTCTATAAAAAGCCCACCAGAGTAGAGTTTCTCATAGTTTACCAACTGAAGACTGAAATGAAAACATCAAGGCTGAAATGAAACTATGTGCCCTTCTACTACTTTGATGTTTGGGGTAAAGTACGTAGATATTTCAGAGACATGCAGCCAGGTAACTGAGGTTTGTAAAATAATAGGCGGTGAAGATGTCTGGTATGAGTAGAAATATCCAATAAAAAAATTAGCTGGGGTTGCTCCAGATATAATGCTGTCTCTTTAGACTTGCTAACTACTGGAGAGAACTAAACACGGCAGAAAGCAGGTAGCTCGACATGCAGGGAATTCATAACAACATACAGAGGAAAGTGTAATCATATTTGAAAGTACGTAGTACTATCAAGTAATGAAGTACTTTGCAAAAACAGACTCTTAGGAAGATAGCAAACAAAGCAAAAAGAAAATTCATAGAATCACAGAATGGTTAGAGTTGGAAGGGACCTTAAAGATCATCAAATTCCAACCCCCCTGCCATGGGCAGAGACACCTCCCACTAGACCAGGCTGCTCAAAGCCCCATCCAGCCTGGCCTTAAACACTTCCAGGGATGGGGCATCCACAACTTCCCTGGGCAACCTGTTCCAGAGCCTCACCACCCTCACAGTAAAGAATTTCTTTCTGGTATCTAAGCTAAATCTCGCTTCTTCCAATTTAAAACTGTTACTCCTTGTTCTGTCACTACACTTCCTGACAAAGAGTCCCTCTCCAGCCCTCCTGTAGGCTCCCTTCAGATATTGGAAGGCTGCTATGAGATCTCCCCGGAGCCTTCTCTTCTCCAGGCTAAACAACCCCAGCTCTCTCAGTTCCTCCTCATAGGAGAGGTGCTCCATCCCTGTGATCATCTTTGTGGCCCTCCACTGGGCCCATTCCAACAGGTCCATGTGTTTTCTATGTTGAGGACTCCAAAGCTGGACACAGTACTCCAGGTGGGGTCTCACAAGTGCAGAGTAGAGGGGAAGAATGACCTCCCGTGACCTGCTTGCTGGTCACACTTCTTTTGATGCAGCCCAGGATGTGGTTGGCTTTCTGGGCTGTCAGTGCACACTGCTGGCTCACGTCGAGCTTCTCATCCATGAGCACTCCCAAGTCCTTCTCCTCAGGGCTGCTCTCCAGCCATTCTCCGCCCAACCTGTATTTGTGCCTGGGATTGCCACGTCCCAGGTGAAGGACCCTGCACTTGGCTTGGCTGAACTTCATGCAGTTTGCATGAGCCCACCTCTCAAGCTTGTCCAGGTCCAGTCTGGATGGCATCCCTTCCCTCCAGCGTGTCAACTGCACCACTGAGTTTGGTGTCATCGGCAAACTTGCTGAGGGTGCACTCTATCCACTGTCCATGTCTCCAACAAAGATGTTAAATAGCACTGGCCCCAGTACCGACCTCTGAGGAACACCACTCATCACTGGCGAACACTTGGACATTGAGCCGCTGACCATAACCCTTTCAGTGCGGCCATCCAGCCAGTTCCTTATCCACCAAGTGGTCCATCCATCAAACCCATGACTTTCCAATTTTGAGACCAGGATGTCGTGTGGGATGGTGCCAAATGCTTTGCATAAATCCAGGTAGATGACGTCTGGCGCTCTGCCCTTGTCCACCAAGTCTGTGGCAGTATCGTAAAAGGCCACCAAATTTGTCAGGCACAATTTGCCCTTGGTGAAGCCATGTTGGCTGTCTCAAATCACCTCCTTATTTTCCATGTGCCTCAGCAGAGATTCCAGGAGGATCTGCTCCATGATCTTGCCAGGCACAGAGGTGAGACTGACAATGAATTCACATTCATTGAGTTGCCACAGGCTCTGATGCAGCCAAAAGGGCGCTGTGGTTCTGTACTGCAGCGCGAAGGTAAGTAACATGCAGCATTGCTGCCCGCAGCTTGGCTGCCAGACTCTTGAATTTCCCAGCACAAAGGAAAATACTTTGTATTAACAGACTGGGAGCTCCCCGACAGCACAAAGTTCCCCAGGGGAAAACAAACGTGTATTTAGAGGGAAAAGGTACATGGAGTTGCCATTCATAAACATCATATACACTTTTTAGGGAAATACAGGAAGCATAGTAGTATGAAGCCTGAAATACCACTCATCCAGTATTTTGATGGTCACAGGAATCCATGATTTTAAATTTAGTTCAAATTAGTCTTCTGTGCCACAGAGGAGAAATCTGGGGTTTCATACAGCAGTCTCACATGCCACCTTAAAATGACACCACCAGTAGGTCACTGCAGAGTTTTGCATTCAAAACAATTATTCACATAATGAATTCTGAATATATTTCAGATATTTGAATCTCTTAATATATGTAGAAAACGCCATATAAAACCTAATGAGACTTGTCAGGCCATTCAGTATTTTGATATATCAGCTATACTTTTGGAAGACTTCTTTCCTCCACCCTCCCTTCCCCATATATGTTAATGTTTGCTTTACTGGATATAATTACTGAAAAAAATCCAGTTGAGATTAGATTTCAGTTATAATTAATGATGAATGTGTCAAAGCATTATGATGTTGTTTATCACACTGCTTGCAATGTAATTTAGTGCAATAATACTAAGACTTGCTATGTGACAGTTATTTAGCATTTAAGTCTTCTTAAGATGCTCTGCAGAGTACCCTGAATGTTAACCATGGGAAGATTATTTTGTACAAAAGCAGCTTCAGGCAAAATGTAGCGACAAGTTGCGAGAGCCCAGAAAAAGCTCTTAAGTCTTATGTCACCTACAAGCTGAAATATAATAATTAAATAATCCAGACATGTTGTAAAGCTAATGAGAAATCCGAAGGATAAAATTAAAAATTGACATTAATAGGGCAGCTTAACCATATGAGGAAAAAAACCAGTCTTTGTTCTTTCTGAAAAGATATCTTCCTTTCAAATGTGTACATACACACAAGAGATGGAAACATAAGATCCTGGTGGGGGGAAAAAAACTTTGGATGCCACAGACAGACAGCTCAGGGTACTGTAAGGTAAGTCTTAGCTGTCCCGGTTTGGGTTTTCTTTTTATCTTTGCAGCCACGAAATTAATTTTGTTTTCACCTCAGACATAGTTCTAAAGAAATCTCTACTCTCAGGGGGTCCCCATTGAGTATTCACTTGTACACTTGTGAATCCTGTTGCTGGCTTTAGGCCTTCTTCTGCAGCGAATGTGTAAGTTTGCCCTGAGGAGCTGTGTCCCAGCACTGCACAGAGCTGCTCTCAGTGACCTCAGATCTGAAAGCAAAGCCACAGTTTTACACATGTTGCCCATGACGACTAAACAAAGATAACATTGCTGCATCTCTTTACCAGGAAAATATCAGGCATGGAGGGAAACAACAGAGAATATGTTTATTATTTTTGTAGTTAGTATGGTTGAAATGAGCTTTAATGCTGGGTTTAGGTCTAAATGCAAGGTCTAGTTTAAGAGAAATTGTATAAGTATATGGAAAATCAGTTCATTTGGGGATATTGTTTTCAAGTTGTGACATGCTGAAAACTCATACTTGGAAGTTCAAACTTCACAATGGAATTTGTTTATTTTGCTGTAATTACTCACTATGCAATATCATTCTGTACACATATTACATAGCATATACCGTTTACTATCGCATTGTAATTCTATCCTCCTAGACTGAAATATACTTCAGGGACTCGATTCTAGCATCTGATGAAAAAGCACAGTTCTCCACAAGTTCTTCTGAAAACAAACCAAATACTAGAAGTGCTTACAGATCAACCAAGACATAAAATACACATAATCTTTTATCAAGTTCTGCCACTCTTGTAGATACAAGCCTAAAACATCATTACTTTCGTATAAACTAACATGTTGTTATGTCTAAACTGCAAAAAAAACCCCATCTGCAATTCCTTTTCAGTTGTAACCTATTAAAATAACTGATCATGTGTGTTTTCATAACAAGCATATTCTCTAGATTTTAGAGACCCTAGCAAACTAGCTCTTTTTAGAGTACTTTGTATCTAATATTGTGCATTTTTTTTGAGAAGGGATATACCGGATAATACACTTTCAAGAATATTTTGCCTAATGCAGGTTTGCATTTATAAGAGTTTTTAAAGCTACATTTTCTATTGGAATTCAGTTCTGCAGATATGATGTTTAATAGAACTTGACTAATGTTTTTGTTCAATTAGCTATCATATTATCTATTAAAATTCTGGTGTTCAAACTCACTGGAGCCATTTCAAAGGCTCCTTTGAGAAAAACAGAATACATTAGTGAGGTAAGTGGAAGATTTTCGAGAGGTACAACATCTGATATTGGCACATTCATCATCACAAAAAGCTTGGAAAATTTTAAGCTATGCAAAAAGAATCAGCATTTCTTACCACCTTCTGTCAACATAATAACAAATGCAAATGATGGAATGGAATGAAGATAATATTGGTTATCCACAGAGATGGATATTTATTAACTAGAGAGATTCTGGCAAAATTTGACTCTGAAGAAGCACTTGGCCCCAGGCCTAGAGAGTTTAGCTACTAATGTAAAGGTGAACTTTTGAATTGTTTTAATGACGCCCCTGCTAGCAGCAGCAAGCTCAACAGGCAAATTTATGACAGATTGCAATCAGAATTTGTGACTCTCCCTCACTTCCTCCCTATGGAAGCAGGTAGATGTCACCAAGTAATGTGTTTGTGCAGGTAGGCTGAGGAAGAGTATCGTGCTCCTTGCTTCTAGTTTTAGCAGCTCTGTCTGCAGAGAGAGATGGTGCCTGAGGGATTTTCTGGTGAGACTAGCAGTGACATACACTGCCTGCACCCACCATGGGACATCCTTTTGGAGTATTGGTGCCTATATCCAAGTTCTCTGCCCTTTAGATCTTGCACTTTCCCTTTGTCTCAATAGCTGCCAAGCAACCTACTCTGTTGGCTTTCCTTGCATTTTTTCCTCAAAAAGACTGAAGCTACTATTTTTAATTAAAAAAAAAAAAGTTAAAATTGAGGTTTCCATTAATCTTGACTTCCTTCCCTGCTTGTGGGCAGATATGTGGCACTTTATTCAGTTTAGGACCAAGCTAAATCCATCCATTGATGTGGAGAAGCACGACATGAGTCATTTCAACTTTCTTTCCTATTTGCCTGTGAGATACACATCCTCAATGTTTATCCTGATTAGAGTTAATTGGACACTTTCCAAACAATTGCTCACAAACACCTGATCAGGAACGTGTTCAACCATTCAACTCGCCCAGCTACCTTGCACCACTCTGCACAGTAGGTCAGGTAAATGCTGCTAACTACAGTTAATAAGTTACAGACTAATACCTTGTGTCCTACCGTGGACATTCCCATGAAGAGATTATAATGAAATACAAGCAATGTACATTAACCTCAATGCAACTAAGTTTATTATCTTGGTTTGCATGTTTTCCTCAGTTACTAATTAAAACCAAATCTTAGTGCAGCTCTGACTGACCTTTTTGCGGTGCCCACATACAGAAGATAAATACTGCTCTCCTGCTTTATGAAGGTGAACTGGAACTTAAAAGGAAAGAGCTGCAGCTCCTGTTCTGAGATATTATGCATTCTGTTTTCAGCTGCTGGGAATAGCTACTGTTCTGCCAACTAACGTCAATGTTGGATTTCAGAGTTTAACACAGGCTGGGGAAACAAAAACTGCGCTTTCAAAAACTATGTCAGACAGCAGAGACACTTATCCTAAATTCAAACAAATAAAAATTTTATGGAACTTGAAAAAGAAAGATGATCCAGATCTCTCAAATCCTAAGAATTTCCTTTAATCATAGGCTATTACTCCTTTGTGGAGTCAAAGTACACTGGCAGATCGCATACTGACTAACGAACAGCAAGTAAACAGTATTACGTACATTTAAGACACAAAGCTGCACAGAGACTGAAAAACAGGATTTCATCTGGAATAGGACAAGAATTCCCTAAAGCAAGTAGAGAAAGAGAAAATATTTAGTCTCAGAGTCTCTGAAAAGCACAATTAACATGACTGTTTAACGTGCGAAGATTGCTTTAAAGTATCAAGGGACTATTTGAAGACAAGATAAAGAAGATAACAAATAAAATCCCTTATAAACAACAATACTACCATACAGACTATGCTGTACATGTCAGCAAAACTGTGTACCATTTGAGAGGCATGTGACCAGATAACATGGTCTTGTTGAGTACTTTGGGTCAGAAACAGCAGAAATGGAACACCACAGAGCATTTCTTAGTCTGTAAAATGCAAAATAAACAGCCCTTTCTTTTCTAGATCATTTGTTCTCCTTCACTTTTTATAAAGGGCTGATGAATCCTTCCAAAGCAAGACGGTAGGTGCTGTTCTTAAGAATAGAAGTTACATACATCCTCACTCTAAGCAAACAAAGTAATCCAGCACACCTTAACTGTTCTACCTCCTGAGGTGTTTTGATACATACTGATCAGCCCACGGCTAATATTTACCCTAAATAAGTGCCAAGAATTTGCACTGCTCCCTCTTGGAGACACTGGGTCCTCACTCAATGTTCTGGAAGACTTTGCACTCCTCTGAGAAAGCATCCTCTGTGTCTAGCCAATTTCTGGGTTAGGAAAAAAATCCAGCAGCCCCACGTCTCTGTTACTGTATAAATACAAGTTAACTATGCTTGCCCAAGTATAATTTATATTTAAGGAAGTGGCACTGTTAGGGGCAAACAGTCTCTCTAACCTAACCAAAGATAAACGTGTTAGAAAAAGAATTTCTGGAATTTCTGGTTTTGAAGTTGAACCAGCTAAACTGCCTTATTTTCCACTGAGAAAACGTGCCACTCTTCATTTAAGCAAAATACATCATAAAGGACAGAAAAATCCATGTTTACTTCCAACACAGTCAGCTAAAATCTCATTCTTCAACAATGAACACATTGTGGTAAGAGGAGGTTAGAGATAAACTAAATTGAATATAGTGTAATTATATATAATTGTAATTGTACTGGTAATTATTTTTCTTAATTTGAGTCTTTATCAAATGGCTGAGGAAATATTTATAATGTAATTGTTATGCACACTGGCACAATCGTAATTCACACTGAAAATACAGGGCATTCTCTAAAGCTTTTCTTAAGAGTCAAGTATAATCAGGGGATTGCAAAACAAAACCAGAAAAACAATGGAGTGAAAACTGAATAATGAGTCAACATTTCATTGCAATAATCCTACAAGGAAGATCATAAAAATGTATTTTATAAAAAAAGCCTGCAAAACTGTCACTAGTATTTTGTCTGAACGTCAACATTTTCTACCAATGCAGGATTTCTGCAAACAGGATTATTACTGATGCATCTCATATATGCCAAGAAGATCTTATTCTCTTAGGATTCTGCTATAAGGCAATGCTAAAAGGGAAAAGACAAACTTTGAACTTCTCAGTCATAAAGAAATTCTCATTTTAAATGGTAATCAAATTGCCAGGATGAAAAGGATTCAAGGCTTTATCACTTTGTTGACTATATTTTCCCCTCAATCAGAGAAGTAATTGAAATAAAAATATTAAGACAGAGTGTTGAAAATAGTAGAAGGTAACACTGCCTTCTCAGATCTGCCCAGGGACTGTAAGAACACTCAGCAGGGACCTGAACTTCCAAACCTAAGTCGGGCTGTCTAGATATGTACATTATTAAACAAATAGAGAAAACACAATAGACAACTTGCATCACTGAATTTTAGTTGCCTGAGGTTGCAGAATCAAGTTCATCTTTGAGTCTATGATGCTGTCTAAAAATCAATCACTAACCTAGACAGTGTTCTCTTAATCTAGGTATATTGAAATAAAAAAAAAAACAAACCCATAGTTCTAAAACGACACTGCTGACTGCATTTTTTTTTCTTCCTTTTAGGATTAGGGTTTATTGAAAGGTATATTATAAAGGAGATTATCTTGCCTTTACAGTGTAGTTTAGCTTAATGTCATGCAA
>KZ505699.1:1225384-1325333 GCA_002844005.1 Limosa lapponica baueri
TTTTCCTTTCCTGCAGATCTGTAATGCATATAGTAATTATATCACCATGGGATGTCAAATCACTGTGGTATATGAAGCCAGAAAGTCTCCATTGCAATTGATAACTGTATGTTTCAGTACAAATGAAGTTATACTGTGCTTTGTATATTTAAATATAAGAACTGAATTTCATTGTTACAATAAGGCCATTCCCTAGAAATTAAACTTTGTTAGAATTTTGGTTTGGGCTTAAGAAGAAATGGGCAAGAAGCAAAAGGCAGTGTCTTGATGGTTATTTCTTTTCAGTGGAGCACCAGGAAAAGCTGCCTGATTTAATGCTGTCTAAACCTTGTAAGGCAAATTTCGTAAAGAGAGGTAAACAGATTTCCCAGCTGTAGCAGTTGGTTCAATAAATTAGGTTACTGCAACTCATGAGCCCTGCCTCATCTGTATTTTAAGACTATTGTTGACTATGACAACTCCCATACCCTCAGAGTCCCAGGGGCAAGAATTTGGCAGCACGCTTTTGGTTACAGTGTCATGCAGAGCCTGGACCACAGAAGCAGCCTTAAAACTCCTGCTTGTGAAATGAAAGCAGCTTGGCTCAGTGTTTGGGTTTTGGCCTCTTCCCCAAATGAAAGCTCTGGTTTGGAGATCTTGCCATGTATTTCAGTTTTCACTGGAAACTGAACTGGCACAAGAACAGCGTAAATAATATTCTCCTATTAACACTTTAAAAAAGCAGCAAATGCCTGGAAAGTTATCAGTTTGCAATGAAGTGATCAATCAGCTATTATTACCGAGACAGTTAAGATGCACAATATTTATTCTGAGGACAGCATCACTCCAAGACTTTTTGAATCACGAGTAGCCCTAAAACAGTCAAGTCATTATAAGTTTACTGAGTTGATATGCTAGTGTTTTCTGTAACATCAAGTTGTTCCAATGTTTTCTAAACTTTAATCTCTAATTGTAATCAATATACACCTCAGCGCAGCCCAGAGACAACATGAGGAGACATAGCTTCTATTTTTACTTTTTGTATAGTGAAGTCTACAGACATACTGACAGCAAGGCAGGGCATGTCGGACACCAAAATCAGAAATAGTTGGGAATACAGTACTGTAGCTATTGCTTACCCTCTGATGGTGCCCACTGATCAGTCTGTTTGCCAGGTCACTGCCTGAGATGCTGTTCAGCCAGCCAGAATTCAAAGACAAAGGATGTTAAGACAGGGCTAACATACAGGACCATGCCATGGTTTCAGTGGCTTATTCATGTAGAATTGAAAAATTAATCTGTCATGAAACTCAGGGTCCCGTGCCTGTGTTACTTTGGATATTAGCTACAGCCTTTGATCTCCAGTAGGCTTGGAGGAAGAGGAAAAAATATTCATCATGCAATATGTTGCATCCATCCCCTATGGCTTAGATATTGTTTGGTAAGTAATTCCATAAAAAAAACCTCATTAGTGGCATAGTCTCCTCGTTTGTGTGAATAGTTTTCCTTTTTCTACATGTCATTTACACCTTGAAAATGTGTTGACAGGCCAATTTGTGGACATAAATATAGCAACAGAATACTACTCTTCATCCACCGCTGTCAGGACACCTACAGAAAAGCAAACTTGACAGACTTGCCAAATATTTTCACACCTTTTCAATATGCCACTATAGTCTTGTAGGTATCTGAATGAAGCCCACATGGTATTTAAAGATGGTTGGGCTTTCCTTGTTAAATTCTTTGTGTACCTGAGGAAAATAAAAGTTTCAGAAATCTTAAATTAATGGATTATTAATCTTTAACTTCAGAAAGCAGCAGAGATAAGAAAAGTTTACTTAAATAAGACGTTCTGCTGAGAATTCTTATGATCACATAAATTTTTAACATTCCTGCAGCCATTTAAATAGCTGAAGGTAGATCTCATTGGCTGTTAAAACTGCTTCATTAACTACAAAATGATCTCTTCAAGATTCACATTCCCCTCTTTAGCTCATAATTTAAATAAACCAGGCTAGGATAAGAAATCTTCCTTTGACTCACAGTTCTGACTGCCAAGCATTTGTGTTCATCAGACAGGAAGAGAGATTAAATGCAAACTTATTTGGTACTCCCTGCATGGGAGAAGTAGGTATTAATTGACATTTTCTTGCACATGGAGAACTGAAATAAGTCCCATATTTGCTATAATTTAACTGTAGTCATACTGTAATTTTGATCCATCAAATAACAGGAATTCCTGAAAATTTCATATAATTGATCTTAAAAGGTAGCACATCCAGTAAGGTATGCAAGGATTTGGTGACTATGTTAATAGCATGCATGTTTTAGAGAACTTCTTAGAGAACACAGAGTGATTATATCTACATTCCTATACATACTTCATATATATGCAGACTGCAAGTGTGTTCATACTGTGAACATTCATTTTCATATACTTTATTCCACAATAGAAGGATTTACAAAAACTATTCAGGATGTCTGCTACAAACTGGCATACTAACAATTTAGGAGACCATTCTCCTTTCATGAGAGAAGCATAGCCCAGTTTGATTCACATTTTGTATAGGAGCTGAACACATTCAGATGTCTTCTTGGCTGGAATTAAAGTTTTACGTCAATTCCATTAATAATGTTTAGCCATGCACTTTTGTGAACTTACATAAGCAATGCAGTTTAAAGAATACAAACAAGAAAATGATGAAGGTGCTCAAACTTCTTGGAAATGCAATCATGTTATTAATATAAAATTGGCTTCATTATATCCTATCATTTAAAACATTTTGCAGGTCCTTTATCACGTTCTGGTTAGCCACACCACAGAATTCAGTCCTCAATAGAATTTAAAATTCCACCTCGCATCTCCGTGTGTAAAACTCATTGTAAACCCACCACTTGATAACAGAGAACAGGAAGAGTTACAGCTGCATGAAGTTGTTACATGTAGAATTTATACTTTGACACGCAGTCAAAGCCTGTAGGGAGGAATTTTTCCATAATCATCTGTCTACTGGTAAATCAGCTATGGTTTCTTGTTTATGTGTGTCCTTTCATATATTCACATATATAAAATCCCAAATTCTTGAGAAAATGTCAGCTAAAGTGCATAGCCCTGCTTCTTTTTGTTGATCTAATTTCATCGTCACATTCATTAAATGCCAAGAGTGTAATTCTTATGAACAATTAGAGAGGCAGTTTTCCTGCTCATCCCCAATTCTATAGCAATCTGTCTAAGAAAATTAACTCGAAATGTCCAGATACAGAATCAATGATAATTCATGTATTTTTAAAATCGCTTTAAATGATTAAAAGGGATTAAATTTGGCATATGGAATGTAATCAAGGTCTCCTGTTGAGTCCAACAGGAGATGAATTGGGCCAACAGGCCTGTACAGGCAGCAGTTCTGTCACTCTCCCTGGAAAGACCTTATGCTCTTCTCATTTATTGCGTCACGTTTTTGAAAGCCTGAGAACGCTCTTCCTAGGCTTTTAGCACCACAGAGTACGACCTCTCTGGGTCTACATGTGTTGTGCTAGCAAAGTCTCATACTAAAACAAGTACAAAAAATAAATATTTGAAATCTTGGAAGTTATAGTCACAGGAAAATGAAAAAACCACTTTGACCTTGCAAACACTATGTCATCTCCAATATGAAATTATATAGGAAATACTGAACATTTTGATGCTAACCATAAAAATATTGACAAAATATGTAAATTAAAAGAGAATTATGATGTTTCAACCAGGTATTCCATTTTGATTGAAAAATGTTTGCCTTTTACACTGGAAGTCACCTAAAGTGATTCTTTTCCATAAAATATTTGCATTTTAGTAAAACAGCAGACAAATTTTCAACAAACTACTTTAATAATATGTTTTAGAAAGAGTGAGATGTTTAACTTCACAGAGATTCTGGCAACTTCAGAAAATAATTTTTAAAAAGAAAGTGAAACATGACACTATTTGTGGAATATTTAATACCTTCAAAAAGATGGCCATGTCTACATGAAATGTAGAAACTAAAAACTGCATCCAAAAAATGTGATGTCTAATTAATTAGATTAAAGGTAGACATCTCTGACAAGCAACGTTCGTACACAATTATTCAATGTGGCTCTGCAGAGTAAGATTTTCCATATAGAAACAATGGTTTAAGATGCATATGCATTAAAATAACTGTAAGCAAATATGTGATCCCAGATCATAAAGGAAATTTCCAAAAGTGAGATTTTGTATATGCCGTCTATAAACTTCCAGGGACATCCAGGTAATTCAGAGGAGCATTTATACTTTATGAAAAATAAGGCGATTTTTAGGATGTCCACCTAATTTAGCTATCCTAAAGCAAGTCCAGAAATAACAGTGAATGGCTAAATATGAAGGGACTGTTTGTGACTCACATGTGCAATATCCAAAAGAGACACACAGAGCCACAGCTAAGTTTATGATACTCAACAAAACAACATAGAGTACCCTTATTTTCTTATACAAACCAAGCTCTAATATCCAGACCATTGGACCCAAAATGCTAATGTCTCACTGCATTAGTGGTGCTTTCTAAATTATCCTGGCAGTCAAATCAGCATAAAATCTATTGCTTTAGAAGAAAGAACAGTCTTATGTGTAACTGTCTGGCGTCTACAACCTTATTTTGAAAGATTTCTGTGACATAGGAAATGTGATTTGAACTATACTAGAACTGAGGAGTCAAGATGACACTATGAAAATGATTATCAGTAAAATGTAATTAGGGATAACTTTCTGTCCACATTCCACAGTGAAGGATTATATTTCTTATATGCATACACATGCTTTGTTTAATTTGATAAAAGCTCATGCAAAGTTTACCTTTTATCTTCCGTTTCTCAAGACAAAGGGAGAAAATCTAAGGCTAACAATGACTCTGGTTCTTTATTTTGATACAGTCCTTCTGAACTAACCCATCATGACAAAATACAGGAAAAATGTATATACACAGCAAACAAGACCTAAACATAATCTGACATGAACAACATCCTCCTTTAATACTGATGAGAACTTCAAAGCAGCTGCCTTTATTTGTATACTGACAGCAGAAAAACTTTAAAAAAAAAAAATTATTTGCTTCTGCAGGAAGGGTTAATTGGGTTACTGTTACTTAGCATTAATTTATTGTTTTGCCCAAGAGGACAGATCATGCTATATCTGTCATTGACAAAAGCAGTGTGCCATTTTTCTCACTTAAACGGTCATATATTGGTGTAGATAACTTAAAACCAACCAAGACACCTCTAATTTAGGCCAAAGTGAGTGATAAGAAGTGTTAGATTCATAGTAACCACTTTCTAGCAGTGGATGTTATGAAGAAAATCCATGCAATCTATATTACTGAGTTTACAAACTGTTGGCATCAGCAGCAATCAAAAAAATAAATAAATGGGGGGCTACATCAGAGTAGCACCTGAAAACATAACTGCAAACTATCTGCCATTAAGTTTGAAATAGGAGATACAATCCTTTCAACACAAGTACTTCCCCTATGGTAACTCTAAAACTTTTTATCATAAAAGTCACTGAAAATAAAGCTATTACAACCATTTGACACAGCTATTAAGCCCTAGCAGATGTTATTTGATAATATAAATGCCTAGATATGGAAAAAGTAGATTATAATAATGCTAGAGAATCCCTCTGAATTTTTTAATTGAACATGAACAGACTGAAATGTGACAGCCAATTGTTTAATAAATCTGAGTATTTCCTCGTTTGGAAACTGCTGCTTATATGTGAAAGTCAAGAAAGATTGTAAAACCTTTTTTTCTCAAGAGCATCAATATTTTCCTTTTTCTTCTGAATTAAATCTGTTTGAAAAGCCTGTAGATGTTTCTTTCACAGGTTCCCAAGAGCGCAACTGCCAGATGCACTCTTGCATATATTTGACTAGTAAAGAGATGAAAAAACTAAAACCCGTGCTTGTACTTGTAATCTTCAAATACTAGCCTGAGTGATATCATCTAAACATTTGGACTACTCTGTTTCTATAAATCTCTTTCTCCTGACTAGGAAGCTAGTGACCACTAAACTTTTTAAAAAAAGTAGGTCTCTGTAGCTTAGCTATAAATAAAATATCAAATAAGATGGATATCACATAAGAAGTCACATAGTCTGAGTCATTAAATTTAAGATGGTTTTGTGAGTCTTCTGCTGTTAACAGACAAACTTTTATGGGCATTTCAGTTTGCTCTCTTGTATTCTGGCTATTTAGACTGCAAAAATATATCTTTCTCTTAAATGACAGGACTTGGCTCTGATGATACTGGCAGAAAAAGTCTGATGAAGAATACCTTTCAAAAAAGATTTTAGAAGCACGATTCTGATTGGAAAGAAGTCACTGAACTCAAAAAAAAAATCCAGTGAAGGTAAAGATTTCTTTTGAAAAGTCACGTATTTGGTTGCCACATGATATACGAAGGTGTCTTGGCCTCCTTTTGTGAAGCCTTTATGGTGAGTTCATGGATCTCAAGGACTCCATGCACAACAGGCTGAAAAACACAGGCTGAAGCACCTTCTTCCCCAAAATGGCAAATAAAACTAAGCAAGAATGGTTAACATCAGCTCATGACACTATAGTGCATTAGTATGTTATAATAGAGGAGATGCTTCATCATTTGCGGCCAGGCATTTCCTGACATAACCTTAATATCGGTTTCTGTTAGAGGAGTATACTTTTTAATTGTATAATGATTATTTGCATTAAAGACAAAATCTTAAAGAAAACAACCTAGCCCCCTCCCATTTTGGAAGAACTCAATTTGGACTGCATTCAGCCAGTCACTCCACCATGCACCCCTCAGCCCCCTGCCCACCAAAAAGAACAACCCAAACCCAAACATATGATAGGGGGACAGGATCCACTATAAAGGGAGAAAATAAAATAGGTTTATGCTAATTGTAGTGTTCTATGCCAATTAAAGTACAAGCTGAAGTCCGTGTTAATGCTCAGGGAAGTTTCTGGATTAGAGATTGACATAAACACATGCGCTTCAGGTTTTTTTCCGGAATTGGAGAGTGAACACCAATACTCCTCTCCTCACTGGTTTTATTGCTTTGCATTATTCTGTTTTAAAACCCAACTCAATACTCTTCCCTAAATCTACAAGGTGTTCCCCATCATTGTTCCCACAGAGAGGCCTGGGTGAGTGATACCTGCTCTCATCCCCCTACACCACCTCCTCTACACATCTAAAACAGTCCTTGATTTATCTGGCATAAATACCTTGGATCTGCACGAAACTCAGCCCTGGGCAGGGAGCCACACAGCAGAGCTGGATGAGATTTTAAGATGCAACAAGTTTCAACGGGAAAATGACAAAACTGTTGAAACCAAGGTGGTTCAAAACCCAGGGTTAGTGCAGCCAGGCAGCCTTGATCCCAGGGTATGTGCCTCTGGAGAGGTGCCCACAGCCTGCCATGAAGCTGCACTTGCAAAGCTGCCCACCATCAGCCCTAGCAAATGGACTGGTGTGGGGGTCACAGCCCTGGTTTCTTTACTCTGCCTGGCAACTGAGAGGGCCATAAGGGATTCACCTTTCATCTGCATGTGGGAAATAAAACTTTGTCTTCACAGCTGTGAGCAGGCAAGCCTGTGAGCTCCAACTCCACGTGGGGACTTGAGTGTCTTGGTCTGTGGCGCAAATCCCACCTGCTGGTAGAGGGCCTGGGCGGTATAGTGGCTGTAGACAGTGGTACCCTGCAGTCTGGACTCATTTACCCCCCAAAACAGAAAGACCTGTGGAAACCACAGATTGCAACAGCTGCTTTGGAGCCCACTGCAGTGGCAGCCATGCAGAAGATATGCCAGAATCTTTGGTACATGCCGACAGGCATGGACCTGACCCAAAACTCGTGACAGCTTGCAATGTGCCATTGCTACCCATTTACAGATTGGAGACACATGAAGAGACGGAGACATTGAGCTATATTTCTAGAATTTCCCTGCCTGCTGCTAACAGCTTGTGAAGAAAACCCCCTGCCCAAGGTGGCCCCCCTGCCCCACCTGAGGAGCTCACATTGTGTGGGTGGGTCAGGTCCAGGAGCAGACCCTCCTTCCCCCCTTGGAGCTGCCACCCTCACAGCAGCGCCCTCGCATCACCACGTCTGGAAGTCAGGGCTGCCACCCCTACAGAAACGTTGTTTCAACTTTTTCTCCATTTTCTCATCTCCATTCTACTTTTTCTCATTTCTATTAGCTCAGGCCTTTCTCCCACTTACATCATCTCATGCTTTAAAAAAAAAAAAAAAAAGATCACTAAATGGAAAAAATAAGCCTCTTGTTATGGTCCTTTCCTGCCCTGATGACCTTCTTATCACTCTTCCCCTGCTTGGGCAGCAGAGCTATATCAGCAGGAGGAAGGAACAGGGAACACCCCCTCACCCCTTAAAGGTTAAAAAAACAGTAATTGCTTTCCTGGGGAGGGAGGGAGGGAAGATGTGAGAAAGATTTGTCCCTTCTGGGGTGGTTCTGGAGAGGTGAAGGAATGCACCCTGGGCTCAGTGCTTTTTGCACATCTCAGGCTGCACTCTGTAACTGAGATTAAACTCCAAAGGAGTCAAAGTTTCAGTAGCCAACTCAGAACTTCCAATTTCAGCATCACTGTGGAAGTATTTGAAACACACATACACGCCAGAGGATTCAGAGCACATAAAAACTAGGTTAAAATAATGTTAAATATCTAAATTGACCCCGTGATACTAGTTACAGCTCTTCAGTATGTCTGCCTTAGCTCATGCTTTTGTCTCTAAAACTTTAGGAGTCAAACAGAGTTATACTAATCATATACTATACCATGGAGTATTTACAGCAGTTCCTGTTCCTTAGAACTGCCTGAGGTAAAGAAAGAAAGGAAAAGCTTTAATTCCTGCACTTTGAAGTAAATCAATCCCTTAACATTATCTGAAGAGGACTCGTATGTTGTAAATATCATCTGGGTCAAAAAGCGAGTCTCACCCTTTTACATGCTAGTATCAAGATATTCTAAGTACACAGTGATATTCTAAGTACAAATGGTGAAGAAACAAAAATGTGATTTTTATGCCAAACAAGTTACCATTGTTTTTACTCATATATCAAACAGGTTAATCAATCACAAGTGGAAATCTACAAAGCACAGTAAGAAATGTACAATAAATATATCACATGAAAACAAATGCTGTAAAATCCCATTAAGCTCATGATAGAAATTTACAGAGCCTCTCAAAGAAGACTTAGGGAAAAGGTTTGATTCTGAATTTGAGTATAAGAGCTCCCTAGGGTGAAACTATGTCATAACAACTTGCTAGCCACAATGCCTGCGAAGACATATCCTGGTTCAGGCAGAAGTTTTACTGTATTTGATCAAAGGCAAAATCAAGTCCTGGTATATTACAGAATTCCTTTCTTTCTTGCTATCATCTCAAAACACTTTATATTTTAAGTAAAATGCCTTTTATAATGAGCTCCAAATTTCTTATTGAAAAATACATGCATTGTAGCTCTCTAGCAATTTATAAGGTTTATTTCATAAGTCAATCATTTGGTGCCAGTCATATACTGGAATGGAGGTGCTTAACAATACAGATTGCTGCTTGATGTCATTGACGTGAGCCTCTGCGCACCAGGCATTTGACTACATTAGGTACATGATTACTACTGGCTTTCAATGAGACTTTGGCAATGAAGGAAGGAACATGCTTAGTTGAGTTAAGCCTACTTCCAAGTAAGAGGATCCATAGTACAATTTAAAATTCTTTGCATTTATGTTGTTATTAATTTCATTTTGCTGAACATTGCTAAAAGTGACAAGATCCACTACCTCCCCTGCCTGAAAAGAAACCACCTCCCTCTGTATTTATTTCCATACTGTGGATTGCAGCCTAGCACAAAGACCCTCCAGTGTGCCTAAATGTAGTACCTTCCTCAGAGACAATGTAAATTGCCTGGCATGGGTATCTGTGGCACTGTGACTACATTGCATTGAGGATTGGTTTGACTAGAAGTAGTTTGGGAATCTGCACACCGTAACTGCATGCTACAATAGACCCAAACACTTAGACATTAACCAGAGTGAAGCCCATCTTTTTGGCTCATTCCTAGCATTTACACCTCTAAGCACTGTATGTGACCCACTTCAGATGGGGATTTCCCACCCATGGGATTTCACTGAGGATGAAAACACAACACAAATCTTACTTCTCCCTGGGACATAGTGAAGAGCTTACTCAGGAAAGCACTTTCATCTGTGGCTCTGGACTCTGTAATACAAACATGGGAGCAGAAGGTGTGGGTTTTTTTCCAAAATCTCTGCTGGAAGAACCTAGTAGTTACAGCTGACTTTCTACTCTGGGAGGTGTCTGTCTGAACCTCTGCAGGAAGCGCTGAACTGCGGTTTTGTATAACATGGAAGACATTAACTACCAATCTTCTCCAGCTGTGTAGCTAAAAAGAAATGCAACATCAGCTGCTCAAACAAAAGTTCAAGAATAAGGGCTGTCTTCAAAACTGATAGGGGTTTTCAAGGCAAGAGGTTGAGAATATAAATAAGGATACCCAAGAGTTGTATAAATGGATCGGGGCTTCCTGACTAAAGGAAGCCATCACTGCCGACTGTATTGACTCCAAAGTTTTACCTACATTGTTGCTTCTCTTTGGGTGACTGTCCACTAATCCAAGTTCACAAACATGTTTTTAAGTGTTTAGTTGCACTCGACGAGCATTTATGCTCTCAGCTTATCCCAGATTCAGCAATTTAAGAGGAATCACATGGTGGATCAAGATCACAAGTGATTCCCACAGGATTCCGTTTGGTTCACCGATTTACAATTTTCAGTTTATTCTGACTATGCTGAGTTTTGGGGCAATGAAACAACTCCACTATTGAAAAAAATAATCACCTGGAAGATTAGAGTGCAAAATGACATAAGAGTGGCTCCTTAATGGTCAGAGCTGGAAAAAAAAAATAAAAAAATCAAGCAAAACCTTCCTTTGAATCAAATACTGAAGAAATTGGCTGGCTGCAGTGATGGCTGGCAGAAAAACACAGCAAGTGTCAGCTGCCAACTTAGATGTCCTGAGAGGTAACAAGACAGACTTCATGAAGCTTTCCAGCAGATAATTACACTTCAGCAGAGAAGAGAAACGGGTTACTTGAACCTTCTTATAATTACTCAGAAAGCAAAAAAAAACCCTCTTATTTTTCTACAGCTCTTGTTTTGAGAAACAGTTGTAGAAGTTGTCAGAATTAAGTTCTAACAGCTAAATGAGAGAATTTTGTCTGCCTTTCAGATAGGGAGAGCATCTGTGTGAGAGTCCTACACAATGAGTCTTGCTCAATGGCCTCTGGCTGCTCATCTCTGCAGGACAGGGTGGCACCAGTGGGTGAGGGGAAAGAAGAGACTTGCTCACTGTCTTGTTGCCTGTTCAGGCTTACGAGTCCCTCTCAGTGGCTGCAATAGGTCTGTCAAGTGCAGAAGGCAGCCTCATGGTGCAAATGCCCATTAGAAATTAGATGAAGACTTCTGTCACTTCCCAAGAATCTCATCTGAAAACCATCACTGCTCTTTGAAAGGATGTTTGTTCAGGTATTTTGCAGATTTGGAAATTCCCCCATAAGTGGTCCTGTTTGGAGCTCTCTAAACATCACAAAAATGTGGAAGCAGCGTAACAAAATGCTTGAACAAAACATACTAGTCAACAGGGTGATATTTAAGCCCACTTAACACATTGAAGTAATCATGGGCACATGGACAGAGCCCTTGAGTGTGGAGTCAATGGGCATATGCTAGAATTCAAGATGATCTCGTGCATAAGTATTGTGCTTTTCTAAACACATTTCAGTCCTTAGGTGATTTCTCAGCACTATGATGACTTTCTATGGAATAAACCTGCACCTGTCACTATTCCTTCTTTCTACACTTACAGAAACATGCAATAATGCTAAAGAGACAACTTCAAGCAGAAGGCCAGCTTTTTGCCAAGGGATTCTTGAGTTTCTTCATACTCACTGCACGGCCTCAGGATTTTGTCTCCAGCACCAGTTCTTGAGATCCTAGCAATAGCTCTCATCCCTGCCTTTCTGCCTCCATTTTCCAATCCTTCCTTCCCTTCGCCATGCAGAAACTCAGCATACAATTGAAGATCCAAACCACGTCACTACGCACATACCTGCACAGGCACACACAGAGCTGTCCCAGTGATCTCTAGCACAGTTCTCCATCACAGTACATTGGTGGGCCCTAATTAAGGACGTTTCCTGCAGAACTTGAGGGATATAAGCTTTTAACTGCAGGTCATATATATCAGCAACTGAATCATCTGAATAATAAAAAGCTACAGCATCAAGAATAAAGAAACCTGCTTTGGTTCAGTACAATGCATCATAGACTACAAATGCGTGGGTGATGCTTAAAGGGCTGTCAAATCACGCAAGCAGCAGAGGCAAGAGCCACTAAAACTCATCTGGGACAAAGTCATGCCATCTGGATTTCCAGAGCTTTTGAAAATGCATTTGAAAATGAAAACCACACAACAGCTAATGCACTAGATATTTCACACCGGTAGACTAAGATGCAGATTTCCAATTTACAGATAACACAACAGCTTCTTTTCCCTTAGTCATAAATTCCAGGATGATCAGATTTTGAATAGCACTCCCAGATACAAAAGAAAAATAGGGCAGATGATGAATATTTTATCTCTGAATTCTTGCTATACATAATCATATTATTTTATTATCTCATGCTGTGCAGAAAAAAAACATGGGAAATGAGGCTAGATTTGTGAACGATAATAATAATTTGTCAAGCTGTTTGATACAAGGATGAAAATACAGTAAACATGATTTTAAAAGTTGAGATAGGAAGACTGGCTACTGCCATGAAATGGGAAAATGTGGAAGTGATTTAAGGGTATTAAAGGAGTGTGAAAGAGTCTGTGACAGAATAATTTATACAGCAAGAACAAAAAAAAAAGTACAAGAAACACTAGCAAAAGCTGTATCCATTAAGGCAAAAGGCAACCATTTTGACAGTTCTGGGAAGGAAAGATAAATAAACACCCTCATTACACATCTAT
The DNA here is from genome assembly GCA_002844005.1 of Limosa lapponica baueri. Lineage (NCBI taxonomy): Eukaryota > Metazoa > Chordata > Aves > Charadriiformes > Scolopacidae > Limosa > Limosa lapponica. The sequence continues at coordinate 1,238,452 of KZ505699.1, forward strand.
GCTCAAGTTTCACCTTGACTTAGAAAAAGCCACTTCCTTAGTACACTGCACTCCGATTATGCGTGGATGGGAATACCTTCTGCTAATGGTATTCAGATAACACATATCCTAATCCACTTTTCCAATGGTATTTGTTAGAGTTCAAGTTTCCTTATGAATTACCACATGAAGTGATGCATTTCAGCATATTCAATCCCAATGTTAATCCAACACTGTAAACAAGCTTTTTTTTTTTTAAAAAACAATTTTAAGAAATCAACCTTTTGAAATCACAAAGGCATACCTAAAGAGAGAATGCAGGTGAAGCTCGGTAGAGGTGCGCAGAATCAGTCACAGAAGCACAGAGGCTGGAAAGGACCCCTGGGGATCTCCAGTTCAACCTCCTGCCCAAAGCATATCCAGCTGGAGCAGGTTGCTCAGGGCCTTCTCCAGCTGCCTTTGGATACCTCCAAGGGTGGAGGCTCCTTGCTGCAATTTCAGGGATAAAACCTGGCTAGAGTTGCTGTTTATATGTTTCAGTCACTAGCAAAGAAATGGAAACATGGCCCACAGACAAGGTAATCATATTAGCTTTGGCCACGGTGCCCTTGCATTTCATTTGAAGTGTAGTAGTTCTGTTCCTAACTACTCTCTCTATATATCTTATTATCAGGAAAACACTGTAAAAACATAAAAAAAGCAAAAAACTATAACACCTGAAAGAAAATAAGAATTTGGATGACATAGCTTGGAGGACATTGATTGAGAATTTCAAAGCTGCTGTTTTTATTTTTCAAGAAAGTGGTTATCCTCATTCCTGACATATCTTTGAAAGCCAAGCTTCTCCAGGTAGGGTTTTACGTTTCCACAGTTCACTAGGGATTGCAGACAGCATCAATAATGCTCTAAACATGAACTTTTAAATATTAGATTTCCAAATAATAACCAAATAATGAGATGAGGACAAATGTAAATATTTACCTTTGTACAATGACTCAGACTGTCTGTGTGACACTTTGGTGTATAACGGGAAATAGTATCACATGCCTGGGTATCCAGCTGTCAGATTTGATTATTTGAGTTAGGTTCCCTCATGCCAAGATTAGAAACTCTGTACCCAGCCTGAGTGAGAAATCAAATTGGACAAATTCCTTTGTTTATAACTCTGTAGTAGAAAAAGGTTAAAGTAGGCCCTTCTGATCCCTTGAAAAAAAAAGCCCTTGAAAGCAGCGGGAGCCTCAAATACCTGAAAGGCTTATAATTAGTCAACCTCTGAAAACTCCTGAAAAAGATACCAGAGTTAGAGCTCCCCTCAAGGTTCCCACATACCTTTCCCCTCCTAATTAAAAAAAAAAAGTATAAAAAGCAGAATTGACATCTAAACCACATTTCAGATATTTTTATCCGCTATGCAATCTCAGGAGTTGTGTGTCAATTACCTCCAGAAAAGCCATTCAGAGCTTGCCCAGGTTAAATCAAAGCAGGTTTTCTCTTTGGCTTGCAGGTGATGCAAGAGAACCCTAGGATCCCATGATTTTTATGCCCTTTCATCCTGAATTTCAGTGAGTGCTGCACTTCAAAGCCTTTTTGGTTTGAAAAACCAGAAACAGAGATCAGAACACCAGCGTTTCCCTGTTGTTTTTATTTCTAAATTAAAAGATTAACTGGACATTCACCATACCAATTTTTGTTTCAGAAATAATGCATGGCCTCGTATGGCAAGAGAGCCAGGTTGATGCGGCCAGCAGCCAGCCTCTGCATTTACCAGTCCAAACCAAAACCCCACAGCAGCACTCTAAGCACACACATGAAGCATCATTATGCATTATTACACGTACAGTGAAAGGTCAGACATTTACATCATGGGAGATGCAGGACATTGTGCTGCTGAGTACACATCCATAAACAAATGCAACGCATGAATGGCTTTTTTTATTTTATCGCCTTTTCACCTCCAGCCTCTCCCAAGGACTATAATTTAATATTAAAAGCTGATCTCAAGCATTTCCTTTGTGCAGATGTATTGGATGTGAGACAGGAAGGAAGACTCTTTATTGCATTTATGTAAGCTGTTGTTGGCATGAGGGAGAGAGGCAGAGAGACCACACATTGCTAAAAGAGGCATTCCTATCTGTTAAGGGAGTGGGGAACCTTATCCACTGCCCTGCATTTTCTTATGTGTCTATGTTTGACCTCCTTTAGGTGTCCTCTATTTTCTGTAGGAGAGCTTCCCAGCTTCTCCAGAACCTCAGTTAGGGAGTAAGAGTGCTACAAATATTTGTCCTAGGTAGTTTATCTTACTGCATGTGTTATTCTGATAAAGCTTCCCTTGAGAGTAAAGCATGCCACCCTTCCAGTGAAATACATGAACCTTACTTTCCAGTTTCACTGAGGGTCATTATACTGTGGCATCAACCTTGGCCTGGCTGCTCCAGGTGCAGAGCTTCAAAAACAAATCAGGGGTCCACTGAGGTACCTTAAACATAAATTAAAAAATGCATGGACTGACCTTTATGTCACTGAATGCAGCCTTATATTTTTTACCAGTTGTGACAAACTAGATCAGAGAAGGAAGGTAGATATTTCAGATTATGTTTTTTAGATAGGAAAATAGAATACTAAGAAGAAAACAGAGATAGATGTGAAATACCTATCCAACTGCATAAAGAAGCACAGGTGTCAAAGTTCAGTGCATGCACCTATCCTAAGAGATTTTTCTGACATAGACAGTATCAGCAAAACCCCCTGTTTTGTTAAATAAAGCCTTACCTTTCTGCTATAGATTTCCTTGGGATATAAAAATCCTCTCCTGCAAGGTAGGCAGCTGCAGTTCCACCTCCAAAATAGGTTTTCCTCAAAAGGGGGGCAATCCGGTTGTTTACTAGTAATGCTCCTAAACCAGTCGGGAATCCAAAGATTTTATAGAATGATATTGGGATAAAATCAGCTTGGTGAACTCCCAAGTCTAATGGAGAACTGCTCACATATGAAGCTGCATCAAGTAGAACAAACCACTTCCCTGGTATTTTTATAGGGTGGAGTTTTCCAGATTTTATGTCCCGTATCCATGAAAGGGGATATTTGGTACCAGAAAAATTGCTCTGAGCTGGATAAGAGAAAAGATGAGGTGTCACGCAGTTTTGTTCTTCAGCTGGTAACCTGTTTTCTTCTGATAACAAGATTTCCTTTGGTTTTATTGGAACAGACAAGACATTCATTGAGGCAGTTATTCCCCTCATACCCACCACAGATGTGTGGCTGTCAGTTAGGTAACAAAATCGACTGCTGGGTTGCTTTGTGCCTTCAGGTATCCAAGGGAATGCTTCTGCTACCAGTTTAAGTGCAGCTGTGCATCCAGATGTGAAAATGACAGTGTAATCTTCAGCAGTAGTGTGAAAGTGTTGTAATATTCTGAAAAACAGAAAAAAAATCCAGTTATTTTCTGATTTTTATATTTTATTGCTGTGTGATATATTTTGTTTTTCCTCAGCATAAATTTTTCTAGTGACATGAATAGAAGTAGACAGATTTTTGCCAAATACCACAGTAAACTTCACCAACTGTAACCCGAATCATTTTGCCACAAGAGACGCTCTCCAATGCTGCAGTGAACGTGGCTGTGTTTTTAAGGACAGAAGCCAATTCCGCCTGGCTCTGAATAGAGTGGCCAGTCTGGTCCCTTGGTGGGATCAGAACCAAGCCTGCATATGATTAAAATTACACTGTCCTTGAGAGAGCCCAGTTTTATTTGCAAACTATTAGGGTTTTTAGTTTACAAAGTATTTGGAGCAGACAGACTATCTTTCAGTTAAAAAAAAAAAAAATCTACTTAAATACAGAGCATCCCAATCAAAAGTCATGAGATTCAATAGGGAAACCTTTGCATACAGCTTTGCTCCTTGCTTATATTATTAATAAAAGAAACGGGAGCTGGCAAGAAGCAACATGTGCTTCCTACATGCCTTATGCACACAAGGCTGTAATCTTTGTAGTCTGCAAAGAGAGCCTAAACCCGAAGCAACCTAATGTCTTCCAATGAGCCAGACTATGAAAACTTAAGCAAGCCAGTCTCTTGAGACATGTCTACAATACACACTCGTTGATACCCTGCCAGCACCTTGTTGGCTCTTAACTACCTTTTGCGAACACCATCCAATGCACCTTTCAGTACCCACGCTACCTTATGCATCTATGACAGTTTTGCAGTGTGCAAGATGGGTCTTTTCAGAGGCTGAGGAACAGCTTAAATTCAGTCATCTTTCCTACCTTTTTCACCTGACAAACTTTCTCTGATTTAACTTTTACAAAACTCCTACTAATATTATCAGGAAATGTAAAAACCATCTAAGAGACAACAGCTTCAGTGCATGGCACAGAATAAAGAAAATCAAACCAGAACATAAATGCTGCTTCTCAGCAATGCTGTCTGGTTTTCAAGGAAAGTAAGATGTAACAGGGTTTCTCAGTGCATCTCTCCTGCCACAGAGCGTTTCTGCGAGCAACATAATGTACCGGTGCTCTCCAAGCAGCTGGCACTCCGATCCGTGTAATTCCAAGCTACCGACCAGCATTTGGAAAGTCTATGAACACATAGCTGCATTTAAATGTAAGTTGGACAAAAGGTTACACAACAACTTCAAGCTAAAATTTCCTGAACCGTAGAAGGGCAGAGAAAAATGCCTTAAAGTTTTATGTGTCCAGTTTGAAACGCAAAGGCTACAGGCAAAGGGTGGTAGAGCTGGGTGCATGGGGTGCAGCAATCAAAGATTTAACACTGGAAAACAAACAGCTGCAATGATTTTGATAATTAGGAGAAAAAACACCCTGCAAAGGCATATACTTTTCTCAGTTGAAATAAAGTCTTACTGTACTGAGACTTACAGGATGCAACAAATGGAATCATAGGCCCAATTGAGACTTGAGTTTCTTCCAGACTTAAATTTTTGAAATCTGATGCAATTGGTAGGTATTTTATGCCTTCTGGAAATGATGAAAGAATTTCAGCTTTTATGAAGGACATCAGCAGGTCATGGACTTGAGCTTTAAACGTTCTGAGAAACTGTTTGAAAGAATTAATAAAGATCTTTCTGAAAGAGATATGCCAGGGAATAGTTGCTGCAAGCCTTCACAGCTCTGGACATCATTTTTAAAGACGGTGTTCAGAGAAACCAAACTTCTCCATTAGACTTTAGAAATCATGTTTGGGATGAAAATGAGGACAATCACAGAAATTTTTGTACAGAGTATTGAACTGACAGCCTGCCTCATTCATCATTGTGACCTGCTCTGTCTGGTCACTGAATCACATCCACTCCTCTTTCCAGACCAGCAGTGAGCTGTACAGCCTTTTCTCACCACCACCTGCATTACAGCTTGAAGCACGCATGTGTGTCATATAGGACACACAACTGAAGGAACCTGGAACCCTCAACCCAGACAGAAGCCTCTGTTTAAGTTAAGCTAGGGGTTACCACTCAGAGCCATGCCCTGAATATCAGTCCTCACATTATTCCGACTTTATTCCTATCCTACTTTATTCTCCCTTCCTTGCATTCACCTAGATATAGAAAAGGTGGAAAGCACGGCAAGACTAAGTTCTTCAAGGAGAGAGTGGGCCAGCACTAGACTCCTGTTTCTAGGGGAAAGCAATTGCAGAAAGTGGGTTAGTAAGGAGGCCATGTCTTTGTGGTTATGGACATAATTTTGTATGTGCACTGAAAATGCCCTCACTTGACCACAATTCCCTGTGCACACTTGTCTTCTGAGACATGGCTGTTAGCTGGTGTTTGATCCTTTTAAAAAGCTGCCATGAGAGTTATGTATCTTCATGACTGCAGTTGAGCCAAAATGCCTCACTACTCTAGAGTAAACACTGGTAGGGAAAATCAATTAATTTTCAACAAAGCTTGCTATCTGAATTTATACGTTTAATACCCACAAAATTAATAATGGGCTTTATATTTAAAGATATGTATAATCAAGTAATATATTTTGAGAAAGCAGTCATATTATCTAACTTATCTAATCCAACAGCCTTGATTAATAGTTTAATTAGAACTAGACACTCCACATTGCCACTGGCAGCTCTGAAGAAGGTAAAGGCTACTGATTTGTTCAGCTGCTTTCAGTACATAGTGTCACCTAAAGTTAGATAGAAGGAATGCCCTCCAAAGCTGCTGCCTGGCTGCTATAACCTTATGCAAGAAACCCCACGTTCCTCCTCACCACCAGCTCTTCATTTGTGACTCTCAGCAGCAGATCAGTAGCAGCACTGTCACAAAGGTACAGACACCCATACTACACCATTTCCATTACAGCCTCCCCAAATTAATTTGATTCACGTGGCTTTTCTTCCATGCTTCTAGGCTTTAAATACTTCTAAAACATGCTTTGTATCAGTTCCTCCACTCTCTTAAAATTTACAATTTTGCAAACACCTGTAAAAAGCTGAATAGCAACTTGCATTGCTAGGTTTGAGTCCTTCCACACTTTCATTGCAATCAGCACAAACATTTTTGCTTCTGGTTGTCAAGAACAAAGTATGGCCAAGGAGTTTTTGATTTTCATGTTTTATATTTGCATTCACATTTTTACTAAGATTGTATATGAGCTTTCATAAGTATTGTCAGTACAATGATTTTCTTGCCCAGTAGCTGATTTAGCTAAAAAAAGACCCCTTTTAAAAGTGTAAGTATTGCCATTGTAACAAGAGATTCAGAATTGAAGACAGAACCATAGTTATCTAATCAACAGTATAAGTTTAAATAGCACTTTATAAAGGCTCCTTTTCAGATGCACATTTGCATATAAAAATTATTTCTTATTATAAAATTTTTCCATTGTCACACTACTTAGGAGCACAAATCCAGTTTGGGCTTGTATTGAGATGCTTAGCTTGAGCTTCAGAAATTTCATCACACTTTTTTGCTCTATAGAGACTCTGAAAAGATGTAACAATCTGTTGTCTAAGGATAGGTTTTGTATAAGTGAAAACTAAAAAAAAAAAAAAAAAAGACTTCCAGTCAAACAAAATATCTTATTTTAATTTAGATTATTTTTTTTTAATGTTAGAGGGTAACACTTTTCATAACTGGTGTTTTAATCCTTTTCACAGACACGTGCAGGTCAGAAGTATAGACAGTGGCTGCATCTATGTTTCTGGGTAAGAGCATTGTAACCTTCAACCTTCCTCATTTATTAATAAAGTGTCAGCTCCAGCTGTCAGCTGAAAATCTGTCATGAACTTCAGTAAGGGATCCTAAGGTCTTATAAACTGTTGTGGTTGTTACAGACATGAGGGCCTGCACCCTGCTTTTAGGCTTAATTTAATGTACAGCAGTAGTTCTTCTGTACATGCTCTTCTCTACATATATGAAAAAGAAGAGGAACAGAAGATGTGAGTATCCTCGTTCAAGCCAATGCAGAATGATACCGTAAAGAAGCGCATACTGCTTAACACGCGTCCCAAATTTTCTGTTAACTTCTGACAGCATAGCTTAACTAGTTACAGCTATAGCCAATTAGGGGAATGCTCTGGTTTACCAAACTAAAAAGACAAGCCTTCTGGGTAGGAAATGTCTTATACCTTATTTCGTAAAGACAAAGTCTATTCAATTCAGTACGTCACAGCACCGAATTGTATTCTCATTGCCAATTCCCAATCCAAAAAAAAAGTAAACTGAACTCTATGAATATTTTTAAGATTCAAATGTATCAAAGCTGGAAAAAAAAATAATCTACTAAGTCTGTCTTCCTCCAGTAAGACATTAATTTAATGAAAAAAATGCCTTGTAAAGGTTGGGGTTTTTTTCTTAAAGCAGTTTTCAACAGAAATCTATGCAATATCATCTCTGTGATGTGTGCAGCTAACCCAGCAGAGGTCCATCAAATCGAAGGATTTGCCCATGGATTAATATCTGCATAAGGAAGAGCACTGGGATAAATAATCCTTTATAGTTCTCTCTCAAAGTTTGCTCAGTCCCCTTTTCTGTTTCAGTTTCCTCATACTGACTACACAAAAATTTAAGCCTTTCAGAGCACATGCTAAACTGTGAAATAGGCACATGCTGCTCTATTTATCCTCGCTGGTTACATCCACATAAACTTGTTTTCTGACCTTTTTACTCAAGAGGCACTCATTCTGAACACAGCTTCTTCCCATTTCTCCTTGCACAAGAGCGATTAGGATCTTGCCCATTTACACTACTGCTGCTTATGGCAGCACTGAAATTAGCTCCCTGAAAGTATGAATAAATGACTAGCTGGAATGCACCTCATAAGCTCCCCTTGGCATAGGCAGGTGATGGAAAAATTCCTCCCTTTCTATTTGAAAGCTTTACTTTCTTTAGGCATTCACGCTCAGTCATCTGAACCATTATAATCCATTATATTTATTATCCCAGGCACTGTCTGATTCACTGGAGACACGCTGTGGAAAAACCCCTTTGCCTACAAGGGTTTATAGTTGGTCTTCACCAAATAATTCCCCTCTCCAATTCTGCAAAGCTGGCAGCACAGCAGAAAGCCTGGAGTTTCCCTTGCACAACATCCTTAGCTCTTTAATGGCTACCAAACACCTTTCTGCAGGAAAAGACGCTTTGATGAACACCCCCTGACCGAAAGGTGCTGATCCTCATTACAAAGTACACATCCAAAAGGCATTCAGTGTCACACCGGGCACACTGATAGAGCAAACTAAAATTTAGGGTGGTATTACAGCACCACATATACCCAGAAGAGCAAAACAGTGGGAAGGAATAATGAAAACCGTAAAATCTGACACTGCAGGCAACCTGTTGGTATGGTTTGTTCTAACACACAAACATAACTCCTCTCACTCACAGAAGCCTGTAACTTTCTAGATGTGGCAGAAACCCCTGGGTAACTGTTTCCTTTGAAATTAAATAGTTATTTTTCTGAGTAGAGAGGGAAGATCAATAGCTACATGATTTCAAAACCACTTTGTGGATGTTTTTTGAGTAAGATCAGCCAGATCCAGTTACTCTGGTGCTTGAACAACTGCCAAAGATTTGTAAAAACACTTGTGAATCCCAGTATTTCCATTAATTAGGACACAAATGACTCTGCAAATTTACACCATAGGTTCTTCAAATGAAAATTCACCACCTGCTATCCAAGTCAACCAGGAAGGAAATGGAAAAAATAACCCATATTTTAGGCAACCGTTTAAGGAGGACAAGCCATAAACAGCAAACAGCTCTTGAACAAACCATTCCACACTGTATTTGCACAAACTCATGCCAAATAGAAAAATACAAATGAGTCTGAATCAGTCTGTAAATCATTCACGTATTAAAATTCAAACAATTTTTGCAGTAAATCTTAGGAGTCACCATGAGGAAGCAAAATGAAAACATAAGAAGATTTTGTACATGGAGTAGCATATCACCTCAGTTGCTGTCTAGGGCAACTTCAGCATGGGATGTTGTCATCACAGGATTTTCTTCATAAGATACACCAAACAACTAAGGTCACTGTATTTTCCCTTTCCAAACCCCACGTTCCTAGCACAGACCATAAGTTTTTTATTCAGCCATCCCTTGAGCAGAAATGAAGAGTGCCTCAAGGCTGATTTCAATGGTGAAAGCTCAAGACAGCATAGTACCAGTCAGAGGTATCACTTCTACAAGTAACATGTGTAATATCCTATTCACAGGCTACGTGAACAAATCAGAGGGTGCGCATATGGAAATTCATATTGCCTTAAGACATCTACACTGTGGACACCAGAGCACATCACCCTTTAGAGTCGCTCAAAAGTCACAGGCTCTACAGCCAGCAGCTCATCTCACCTAATCTAGAAGTCTACTTCAGGCTGAGATGTTTGCCTCTGGACATGCCCAATTCCTTCCATTGCTTGCCAAGGCATCTAAATGCCTTGTGCATCATACACAGCTACTCTTATCCAGCCTAACCCCAGCTTCAGTACCTTTGGAGCACAATCATGCCTCTTTCCAGCCTTACTCATTAAATCCTGATCTCTAACCTTTCCACATGTTCTGAGCTCCTGCTGGAGAGATTCATTCCTCAGGGTTGCAAAGTCTAATTAATCCTGCTAATGCCAGCAAGCATCACTGGCATGAGGCCTGCTTACCTATCCTAGGGATATTTGCTGGTAACTGGTCAGAAGTTACTTCACTTTGTTTTCTGATTCCTGGAAAGCAGAGCATGACAGCTGGCTATTTTCCAGCAGTATAACAAGTATAAGCTTGTGAAGGCTGTTTCAGGGGAAAAAAAAGATTAAAAAAAAAAAAAGCACACTTAAGTGTGCTGATTGTTCTACATTCTCAGGTTTTTACAGTGCTTAACCTCTTAAGTAACCTCAGATAAGAAATTAAATATTCTTTAAGGTATTAAAAAAACCTTCATAAGCTTTTTTCTTTTTTTTTTTTCCTTTTTTTTTTGGTTTGTAAAAATAACATACCATTGCTTCCAATCTTTTATTAACATTGTTCTTTGTTTAACTTTTATTTAATGGAATTTGTTTCTAGATCAGGTTTGGTTTTTAAACTGTACTTCTGTGACCTCTCCAGCTGTAGCGTCTGGGGTTTTTTTTGGTAGTGGTTTTGCAATGAGTTAAAAAGCTCCAGCAAATTTTTTTTCTGCAATAGTATGTAATGTACTCCAGACACTGTGATCCTAGTCAATCTCTTTTCCCTGTTGGTGCCAGCGAATGGACATGTGACAACCAATAACTGTCTACGACCCATTTACAAAATGGATTGCCATCAAAACAAAGTAAGTTTGACTTATTTGCATGTTGCCTGGTATTTTTGATTGTAAAGTGCAAGTAACAAAGCAGAGCTTCAAAAGCATAACCCAGCATTTCTCATACTATCCAGCAAGAGTTAGGCTTATTCTGTGGTGCAGGAGTCAAGCACAGACATATGCTCATTACTTATTGAGTCTTCCATTACTTATTTAGTCTGCATTTTCACTATGGGGTGGTATTGCCTGGGACTAAGGTAGGTCTGAGAGGCGTTAGGAGAGCGGTTGTGTAGATAAGCCTGTGCAGCTCCTGTGTACTGCAGGCTTCTCCACGCAAGTCCATTCCTGAGCTGTGCTGGGATCAAAGCAGAGCAGTTGTGACAAGGTGTGCTGGTCCCAAACACTCCCACGTGGCTAGCAATCTTCTTCCACTGCCTTCTTTCTGAAGTTTAAGGACTCATCTGATACATCCAGACTCAATCACTGTTATTTATGGTTATCAGCCAATGGATACACCAGAGTCTACAGCCTGTGAAGGGTATAGCTGCCTGCCTCCTCGGTAGAACACACCACTTGGCAGACATCTTCCCAATCCTGGGATCCATCTGATGGGTCCTACTCCAATTCCTGTTCTGAAACAAAGCCTCCATCCTAATCTTGAAGCACATCAACCGCAAATGAAGATTGCTGTATCAGTGATCACATTGCTGACTTCAATATTAACCTATTCCTCTGGAAAAAAATTGCAAAATACAAGGTGAAAGGAGACAAAGACAAAATGCTTTCATGTCAGCTACATAAAATGGACGCATAGCAGTGATGAAGTACTCTGATCCCACATGTCCAGAAGCTGAGAAACTGACTGTTTCCAGCATAACCTTTTAGATCCACCTCTTCAGCCTATCTCCACAGCATGACTGATGGCCTGACTATATAAAAATCGTTACCCCTGTAGTCAGAGCTTTCTTGCTTAAGGTAAAAAAAAAAAAAAAAAAAAATATATGAAGAAGGGAGAGAAGGGATAATTTCTTGCAATTCATATAAGGCCTACACAGTGAGTTCACATTTACTTGGGAAACACGCCCAGAACTTCAGAGGTACTCAGGTGCTTAAGCAGGAATTAGATGATTTTGTGAATCTGGGTCTCAGTAACTATGGTGACAGGGACTATGTCAAACACTCATACATAAATAGGCCTTATTTCATCAAGGGTTGCTTTTCAAGTACTGTGCTTTTGTCTGGAAATGGCTTTAGATGAAGATGTTAATCTGAAATCACCTGAGTCTGCTTTCAAAATACAGAGGGCTTATGTAAATCTATTCATGCATTTCAGCAGCATTTTACTTTACGTGGCATAGGTATCCCAGGCAAATTAGACAAATCCTCAACAGCAGTTTGTCCTTCCCCTGCTCTAGTGAAAAGCCACAAGAGTGAAGTCTTGAAGACTGCTGGCTACCGTTCATTTGCCATTTGTTTTTCATGTGGTGTGATGACCCACCTCAACAGGATAGCTCTGATTTTGCTCTCTAGGAAGAACATTGAAGCATTTTACACAAAATTGTGAAAACCTCCTATCAGTATGAAGGGCAGGGGCAATAATATGAAGAGCAGAGCCGGTAAGCTTCGGCACAGGAGTTCTTGAAACCTGCAGGACCCTCATACTTTGGTAAAACAGTGGACTAACTCACTTGTGAGTTAGAAATAACACAATACCATGAATGTTAGTGAAACCATCCCAGTGGCCATAATTACAGAAATACTCAAGAGTGAAAGGCTTTTTTGCTCATTAGTTGAGCTGACCAAAGGACTGTCAGTGTCAGCCTGCACTTGCTGCACGCTGTTCGCACTGAGCCATGTTCACGTTTTAGCTCAAACAGACCCAAGATTTTTCAGAAATTATGAATGGATGTTTGCTCATATGGGAAACATCACTTCTGCCTGTCAAGTTGCTCTTCACTCACTTTAAATCCTGACAAGTGTGCTTCCAGTGCTCCTGGCAGTTGAGGGAGAAACTGTTCTACACATGATGGATGCAACAAGGCAAAAATGACTGTTGAGGGATACTCTTGTCTTGCCTTAAAACAGAACCTGGTTGCAATCTATGACAAAGACGCATTAGGGAACAAGCAACAACAAAAGCATTTTAAGGAGCTCACAAGTGGCATTTTCAGAATCATAAAGTGAAAGCAGCTTAGAGGGAACTTAACTTAAAACCCATAGCATCACAAAACCTCCATATAAATGCCATTGCTTTACTAATTGAACTGAAAATATTAATCAAACTCAGGAGCCAGCCACTGCATGTGTGAAAGGGAGCTAAGAGAAATATTTTTTAACTTACTGCAATCCTTCCCATGTTGTCTGAGGATCATTCTGTTCAAAACAAAATGGGCATGGAAGTTATAAACTGAAAGTAAGTAATGCTGTTTTAAGTGTCCCATTAGTTAATTCTGATACAAATTAAAACTACTATTGATTAGAAAGTTCACCCCAAAGGACGTATGTTAAGTAACCTTTCCTTTTTGCAATTTGTGCTGCCTGGCAGCAGAAAAACTCAAGAAATCAAAACTAACTAAGAAGTATACTACCAACCATAATTTCCTATAATCCTTCTACACTGCATCCTCATCTTGTAGAGCTGCTAAGCAGAAAACCTGCCAGAAAATGAAGTAGTTGCCTTGGATTCTTTTTCTCACTGTCTAGCTCCTAGGAGATATGTACCTGATCCAGGAGGCCAGGAAATCCAGATGTGAGATGGTCAGTCCATATGTGGACTGGCAACTATGTCCCATATATTCTCAGAAACACTCTGAATAGCAAATTCATCGCTTCTGTGAACCACTGCAGTGCAACCTCAAAAAAGCCAGTTACAAAAGGTAAGGAACAATACTTACGAACCTATTTCTGACTTCCCAAGTATGTCACCCTGCATAGGAAAGCCACAAAAAAAAAAAAAAAAAAAAAAAAAAAATCAGGTCTGGGAAAGATTCTTAAAATGGGTGGAAGACTACTCACATGCATAGGATATGGCCATGCACAGGATGACACACCCTGCTCAGCTAAAACAAACCACTCAGGATCTTGTGGGAAGAGACCCACAGATCACACCTTCAGAACAGTGATGAAGTTGGCTTTTTAGGTTCAAGATTTTTTTTACAGAATAAAACTAGAAAAAACAGGATGGAAAAACCTCATCATGTTTGACTTCCTTGAAGGCTTATTTTAAATGGGATGATCAACAGTTAAGAACATCTACAAAATTTGTCTTTCTGCTTCCAGGTATCGAGGACCTTAAAAAAAACAAAAGAAAGTAACACATTGCAGCTGACAGATGAAATCTGCATTGCAGCCTTTCAGCACTCAAGATGACACCTACATGTGTTGAGCTAGAAAAGCAGGAAAACTCATTCTTCTTGATTACATGTAGATACACAGAAATTGCCCAATTTAGACTCTGCTAACTTCATAACATTGTCCATGCTCACGTACCAACAAAAACTTTGTTCCTCATTACAAGATTTCTTAAATTTTGTTATTGTTGAGGGAGGGATTAATTATTTACTTGTTGTTACTGGTAAATTTGTGGTCACTGCAGCAGAACTAATAGTTGCAACAACACTAATGCAATTCCTATCAGTGTATGCACATGTAGGGGCATGTGTGTTGTTACATACTCACAGTTGCAAAAAAGCAAGTCCTCTACCCTTGATTAATTTTCAAGGAAAAAAAAAAGGTCTAGAATTTATTGCTGCTGTGATCCAAAAGTCCTGAAAATGTATTCAAGCTAAAACAAAAGACTGGGTACATTTATGCATTACCTTGTACTGTGATGAAACCCTTTTGGGAAAAACATAATTGAGTGAATAAATCTTACACAAGACACGGATTTAACCTATAACCCTCTTGCATTAGTGAATCTAAGCATTCTACTAATTAATCAAAATTAGAAAGCTTTATTAATGGCTGAAAAAAATATATTCCACGATATACTGCAACAGCCTCTACGCTACTCTGCAGCATCAGATTACCATAGGCTAGCTATTGTGAAAGGGATCTTTTCTCAAATACAAACTAGATTGGATGTGAACAGTAAGATCTGATCAGAGATTTAGAGATCTACCAAAGCTGTCCTCCACAGCCCTGGGCTCATTTCAGCAGAATCAAGTCAGATTTCATACTCACGAAGCAGGAGAACAGAATTCCAAGACGTTTACTTTACAAAGTTTTCTCAGACAAAATCTACTGTCTTTTGTGCTGTGTGTACTTTTTTTACCCTACCTATCATGATTTCAGCACTATTTCTAAAGATTTGTCACACCTCCAGTGCTTTGATATTAGCTTTGGTAACATCTAATATCACAAAGAGCAAAATGAAAAATCCAGAATAGATTTGATGAATATTTATTCAGAGTTCTAAAGACATTCATGATATGTATGCCTGTGCCCTTTGTACATTGCTTTCTGCAAACATCCCAGCAAATGTACGGCAAGTATGAATGATTACAGAATGTTCTAGGAAAGTAAATACTGAACTTGCAATTGTACTAGAAATCTGATCCTAAGGGCTATGTTCTAAAAGCCAAAGGCAGAAACTTAACATGCACCCAATGTCTCATCAAAGACAGGGTTCAAATTTTGAATTGCAAGATGTCAAAATGAATTGCTGGCCAGCATTCCGTCCAACAAGGATGTCAGCAGAAATCATTTGGCAAGTAACAAACCACACTGAAGAATACTCTAATTTTTTTAGGCAATTTCCAGAATAAGAGGTATGAAATTCCTAGCAGAGAATAAATAATTATGTTCTTTGCCTAGCTCACTGTCACCAGCGTACTACGAATTTGTCCAGAAATGGACACCATTGGAAATGTTTCTGCAGAAGCCATATTTAAAACGCAATTAAATCCCAGAGGGATGTGTGAAAGTCCACCATACTGCAGTACACGTTTTTAGCTATTATAATTTCAGATTTCATTAAGTGTTTGTTCAATGTGACAGGGCAGCAGGAGATAAGTGCTCTGGTGTATCATTTAATACTTTTTTTATCATCTGTCTAGACCATCTGGCTGAAACTCAACGCTGCACGCTCCTAAAACAAAGGTAGATACATAAATTGTCAAGAGACACTATCAAACTAAGTCACCTATGAGTATTAGCAGAAGGAGACAGAAACAGTAACTAGTCCACTATAAAATGCAGTAGGGCTCTTTCCAAATGTACTTTGCTTGTGATTCAAAAACAATTGAGCATGATGGGTACAAGATATTTTATATGGTTGCTGCTTATTCACACTATAGATCTATTGGGCATTTTTAAATTATGAATGATTTTGAAACAAGTTTTTGAAAAGGGCAAGAATTGCATACATCTTTTCAAACTTACAGTTTAATTTTTATATCGCCCTACTTTTTAAAACGCTGCCATTCCCTTGCATAACAATATTTTTACAGCAATATAAAAATAAAGGTATTGTGACAGCCTGTTGCACAAAATTTTCAAGAAAACAAATACCTTTACTTAGCCCAAACTATGAGGCAAAACCTTGCTCCGTTGAGATTGGGTGGCCATCAATCAGGCTTTTATGTAAGATGTGTAGGCGTTGTCCACTAAGCCAGCGCTCATCATGGTATTTTTGACACCGCATGTATTGCTACAAGTCTGTGTGGCTCAGAGTAGCCTCGACCGCTTTACTTCTGGGTGCTCAACTCTTGCTACACATTAGAGAGCTGCTATCAGGCTGATCAGCAGCAAAGGGTGAGAACTAGGAACCAGCACTCAGTGATTCGCTCACCTGTCTTACAGTACTGTTTAGACCACTGCCCCTATAGAAAGATTGCTGAAACTTGAGTATCTTCTCATTAGGTTCCTACAGTTAGATGCAGGAACTTAAGAGCCCCTACTTTGCACACCCAAATTTTTTCTGTTCTAAAAGAACCCAGCAGTATTTTTGTTTAGCTTTTCATTCCCACTAGCCAAAATGAAAATAGTTGTCTATACAGCAAAAAGCTCCCTCTCAATGGACACCAAAAGCAGTGGGATTCACTTAGTGGACAGTCCCCTTCCACAGTGTTGCACTTCCCAGGGAACTCCCAAGTTTAAAGGGGTGTTTCTTCATGCTACCACGAGCTGGGCTATTTCTGTACGCTACTGCGACCTCCTTCTAAACCATTTACTCTCGCTGGAACAACCACCACCATTTTTAGTGTACTCACTGTACATTTTGGTTAGAGGTCCTTCTACATCAAAGTGCTTCTAGTAATCCAGACACAAGCACTTAACAAAAGAATATGAAGGATATAAAGCTCTGTTTATACTTATTGCTAAGGTACTGCTTTAAATTTATGTTGCGATGCACTTCCACTGATATCTCACCTTTGCAGCACATTAAAGAACTTCATATAGCTCTCTGAATGCCTCTCTGAAAGCAGAACACCCACAATGCTTGGTTATAAAGCAGATTCTGCTGCAGCATGTCTGTTTTTCATCTGACAGATGCTGGGCAGGTTCTCCAATTCTCCGCATACAGCTACTGATTGATTTGTTTCTTTTCTTGAAACAGGAAGGTTACTGCTTCCTCTGTTGCTGTCTTCCCCTCCTCCCTCCCATTTGGCAGCTGTTACAGAAAACTCCTGCAGCAACAGCTATCACTTCAAATCTTGTCTATTTTTCTCTGGAGGCAGCAGATGTACCCATAACACTTCACTAAAGTTAGTAAGGGAGCGGTGACATGACTTATCTGTACTACAAGATCACTGAGATTTATTGGGTGCTTAAGCCTCGATTCAGGAGAGTATTTAAGCATGTCTTTAACTCTTGATGCTTACCCATTGTTTTCAATTTGTCTACAATTACATACATACCTAAAAAGCTTCTTGAACTGAGACATTACACAGTAAGCATTTCACATTCACCCTCATTCTTTCTCATCCCCCACAAATTATTCGAGTGTCTTAAGTGTCATAACAATTTTATAAGGGATACAGTATTTCTTTATTGAATGTTGAACCATACTGATTATTTTGTACTTAACCACAGGTCAGGCAACAAAACGAAGGGGGAGATGCTGAGCAGAATTGATGTGGATTTTTGCATAGCCTTTTCTGTTTCTTTCTTTCTTTGCATAAATGCCTTGTTATGAAAATCTCTAAGAAACACTTACAGGTAGAGAGATTCTAGATAAGAAAAGCTGCTTGGCTTATAATATTCCTTCAATTTGCAGTGCAGGCATCTTCTAAGATCTCTGTGCTTGCATGTTTCTTCAAATGGAACTTTCAAGGTTAATTTTTATCAAAATAATTCCAATTACCAACTTCTAATAATCATATTTTTATATTTTATATTATTAAGAATATAAAAATTTAAAATAAATGTGATTTTTATGTTATTGTACTTTGTAGTGCAAGTTTTTTGAAAACTCTGTTTCCATTTCTTTCATCCTTCCTCTAATACATGACTGTAAGATTAACAGATGAGCTTAAAAATACCACCCCAAAAACAACTCCCAAAATCTCACTTCCATTTAGCACAAACTCATAGTACAGACACACAGTTGGTCATTGCTGTTGCTTAATTATTTTCATTCTTTTAACACAGAAAAGCTCTGTTCACCCACAGGATCCCACTGTGAGATGCTGTATGCGCACAGTACAAACTAAATTCCCTGAAGAACTTTGGAATGGCTCTGATCTCCTTTTGATTCCCAAGACAGCCTGTGTATGCTGCAGAATTGACAAGGTTTACAGCAGAGCCTTAAAGAACACTTTACCAACTAGGCAGACTGCACAAAGCAAAATCAAACAGAAATCTTGTTTTTCTTAGATGTGTGTCTGTGTATATGCACACAGACAAAAAAAATACTTAGGTAGGGAGAAACACATGTAAATAAATGAAAATTACTCCAGAATATTTGTAAAGCTTTACAAGGTCTGAAAAGCTATGCAAAGGAACAGAGCTTCTATGTGCTCCCTAGACCAAGCTAACTGACCAACGAATTAAGAGAAAGAAATTGCAATTAACTCTTGCAATATCTACTTTATTCAGTGCCTAAAACTTCATATAGACCAATGGAGATAATTTGCAGTTTTATTGTCCTTAATGTTCTCATGAGGATTAAGCTTATTGTTATTCTTAGATATTGCTCAGCAACATTACAAAGGAAGAAAAAAACCAAAACAACGGCTGCCACAAAGTTGCATTCCTTTATGATCAACAGAGGTACTATTATTTCACTCTGAAGGAGAAAACAGAGGTTTGCTTTTAAGTCATGATACATAGGTGCTAAAAATTTTTATTTATTTTGTACAATAACTCAATAAGCATTTTTACCTAACGACTGAACAATCAGGGAATTCAACAACTTAGGGTTTTTTTTTTCCTCCCCTTGCTCTCTCTTTCCCCCTTGTGCTTTGGCAGAATATTTGGTAACTGGTGCTCAAAGACCCAGCTGAGAAAAACACAAGCATTACAATGTACTCACACACATTCTGCTGCTCCTGTACATCCACTGTTATCTACGGCAGTCAGTGTCCATGGCACTTTGATCCTTTGCTATTCTTAGAAAGCTACAATCTGAAGACTTTACAAAGGCTAATCTCTTCACCTTTTCTCTGCATGGATGGTAATATTTAGGCATTTATGCTATTAAGTGTCATATGCCCGATCCTGCAAATTGACACTCTTGCTAGTAATTCCACCACAAAGTCTGTGCCAAATAAAGACTGCTAAAATAAGAAAAAATTGGCAAGTGTGAGCATTTTTTTTCTCTTAGGTTTTGTCCCAAACAGATTACCAGTATTATTTCAATTCAAATATTTTTTCCACTAAGTCTTTTGAAGAAAAACTAATACATAAATAAATCACTGCTTTGAAACCCTCTGAGCTTGAGCTAAAGTACATTTACACAACTTAGTATAACGTTCCAAGGCATGCCTGTTTCCAATATAATACATCTTCTTTAGCATGTTCTCCTCTGCCTTTGGCATGAATCCTTTGTTGCACTCCCCACTATTCCAAATTCTACTCCAAGACTGTTTCTTCCTTTGACACGTTGACCGACTTCTTGTCACCGAGTAGCTCTCTATCGTCTCAACTGAATCAAAAAGGGTATTTTGTTCTCAAGGCTCATTGTGGTCTTCTAACTTACACTTCTCATCCACCACCAAGGTTTTGACTCTTGACTCTGTGCCACAAACCTCACCACTGTCTCATGTGTTTTCAAATGGTTCCATTTCTGCTCTAGAAAAAGCTTGTAGCAAACGTCCATTAGCGGAATATCCACTTACAGATATTTGATTACAAGGGGACCCCTTGTTGTGTTCCATTTCCGCCACTCCCCAGAATAAGTATTCTTTCAGCAAGTGGGACTGTTACGTCTCATGTTGATCTCTCTTGTCTACTGGGTCTACTATGCTCCCTTAAACATCGGTGTCCACCTGCGATCTCTGCTTTTAAACCTACATAATAAATTTTTCAGGAAAGAAACAACCTTCCCCAAACACTACCTAACGCACCAAGTACCACAGTATGCATCAGGTATTTTATGCACTATCAGAGCAGAAATAAAAAGAGATGTATGGTAAACATTTGTACCCTGAAAGTTTGAATACAATCCCAAATGCACATAAAACATGAAGGTTTTGGGTGCCTGTTTTGGTAGCGCCTCTGAAATTCAGGGTCAAGCAACATACCTCTAGTACCTACTAATGTTGATAACAGCTTAACACATTAAACTGTTTTTTAATCAATAACTGATTAGATTTTAAACTTTAACTGATATTTTTATTGAAGTGATTCACCCAAGAAATCACAGAGGATATGTGAAAATGTCGATCTCCTCTCTCCAGTTACTAGATAAAGCCTGCTTGTGTCAGCAGTAGAATCTGAAATGTTTCACAATCAGCATGATGCTAAGGAGATACTTACTAGTACCCACAAAAGAAAATAAAACCTTTTAATGTGAAAGCCACCTGGAGACCTATAATATTTTTTAAACCATGAAACTTAGCTACACCATCTACTCTTTGCTGTCAATATCAGAAAGCAAGTGAGTATAGTAATGGGCACAGCCAGAAACTATTAAGATACATTATTCTAAAATAATTCAACATTAGTAGAACAGGATAACCGACCAAAACCCACACCTACATACACAAAAGAAAAAGGTTCAATGAAGAAGCATCATTTTGAGATTATAGCGTGGTGGTTTCAAGTGATGTATTATTTTCTTTGGAAGTAACAAATTGTACTGCTAAAATAAGACATTCACAAGGAAGGAAAAAGAAGCTTACTAATAATAAATTATTGTAATATAAAAGCAACCAGATTAAAAGAATACTCCATTAAAAGACAGGGTTTTTTTTTCTGATAAAACAAAAATGGCATCAGAAGAAACATTCTGCAGTACATAAAATCCCATCTCTTCCAAGAAGCCTCTGAAATGGTAAGCTATTATTTCTAGATACCAAATGTAATTAAAGTACAACCACTTTAAGTGCAGTCTGAACTGGATTAATCAATAATGCATCAACCCCATGCTCAAAATAGCAGGTCACTGCCACCAGGGATTAGAAGGTATCACATCTGAGAAAAAAGTGAGCACAGAACATTTACTATTCACCAAACATACAATGGACCAAACTCCAGTCAGGCAAGTTTTGTAGGAGAATAACTGAGCACTTTGCTGCCAAGTAAGACCCAGGTAATTCTGCCAAACGTATGTAGTTAACCCTGGTAGGTCCTACCACTAGGTGCTTGGTTAGCTCTATAAAGTTTTAGTAATCAAGTAACATTCCCTTTCAGATAAAAATACAAATCTACAAAAGGAATATGGGCCAGCAGGATAGCCCAGCAGCCAAGCAGCATCCTGACCTGGATTACCAGAAGCCCAGCCCATTCTCCTCCTCCTAAGCAATCATTAGACCACGTCAGGAGTACTGCAGTTTTGGGCCCCCAGAACAGGAAGGATGATGATCAAATGCAGCTAGTCCAGTGGAAGGACATCAAGGCGGAGCACGTACCCCACATGGAGAGGTTTTCAGACCAGAAGAGTGAAGGCTTTGGGGGGATCTAATAACCTCCTCAGAGGTAGTGGAAGGCTGTTATCAAGAAGACAGATCCAGGCTCTTCCCTGAGGTGCAGCAGGAGGATGCGGGGCAAAAGGTATCAAATGAAATGAGAGAGGGTCCAACCAGATAGAAGAAAAAGGGTTTTTGCTACGAGGACAGTAAAGCAATGAAACGGCCTGTTGAGAGAGATTGTGCAGTCTGGAGTTCTTGGAAATTTTCACATGGGTATGGCTTCCAAGAACTGGACAAAGCCCTGAGCAACGTGGTTTTATAGCTGACCCAGCTTCAAGCATGAGGTTAGACAAGAGGCCTCCTGAGATCCCTTCCAACCTGAACTAACCTGTGATCCTGTGACCTGATGACTCTAACAAAAAGTCAGCTTAAGGTTTTTCATTTCCTTCTTATCTCTTCCTCTTCAGTATAGATCCCATTCTTCTCACCATGTACCAAACAACTTCTCCTTCCATTCTTCAGTTAAGGCTCCCTACATTTAAAGCACCAGGGATGACTGATATCTCTGTTTTCTTTTGCACTTTACAGAAACAAGAAAACAGGCAGTAAAGCAAAAGTGCCTCACAAAGCAGACACTGCCTTCCTCTTTGCAAGTGTGAAAACTGGTTTGGTATATGCCATACAGCAAGAAAAAAAAATAAAATGTTTAAGTCTTAAATAATTAAGAACCTGAAGTCTGGCTACTAACTCCAACTGGATGTCCCACTGTTGTTTTTTTTTTTTGTGTTGGCTTTTTTTTTTTCCCAAAGCTGACTAATACTGCAAGCATGCAAAATGATTCCAATATTTACACAATTTCAAATACTGATCAGATTCTTGACATCTCACACGTTTGCCTGTTAGATTATATGATGAAAACACAATGAAGAGCAGCAGAATAGATAATTTTACTCACAATTCATATTAACAAGGTGAATAATAAAATGAGTTCATGTAGGGGTGAAAGTATTTGTGGATGAATAGAAGAGTTTGAAGTCCCTGGCACCATGGGTATAGCCAAACCACTTGTCTACAAATATTTAAGTTACCAGAACATAAACCAAGTCAGAAATTAAAACCAAAACGCCCAAATCCCCATACTGTTGTTCTTTATGTTTAATTAAAAAATAAAACCTGCTTTAAAAAAAAAAAAAATCTATTCTGAACAGCTGTTAAAGGTGCCTAGTTTTAAATTTGGTCTTGTGTCTCAGTGAAGCAGAGGCTTGAGATTTTAACTGATGCTTATGTATTATCCGAGACAGAAACAGATAAAAGGAATTATTTTCTGGAGTGGAGGCCTGACACCATTTACCCAAAGGGAAGTTTAAGCAGGCTAACAGCAGCTCATTAAATTCTGTCCATATCCGGGTGGGTCTTTCTGGCATCTACCACCAGAGCTACGTGCAAGTCCTACAGGAGAAAAGAGAAGGCAGCAAAAAGGCCAGTGGACCTAATCTTCCACTTGTGCCTTCCAAAACAAAGCATTTGCAATCCTAATTCGTTTTCTGTCCACCTCCTTTCTTTCTGATGGCTTCAATGTCTGCCAAGTACAAAATCCAAGGAAAAGGGTTTTGAATGAAGTTTTCTACGGTGTGTGAGTATATTTTTCTTCATCAGTGAGTCTTCAGAGGAAATAATTGTTTTGAACTAATAAAACAATGAATAAAATCTGGTACCAATCCATATTTTTAATAATACCTTTTAAATTTATTTTTTTCCTCAGTTTCCCATATTTCATTGTATTAGATTTATGCTTGTAAAACTTTGAATCTAGATATAAAAATCATGGTAATTTTGCACATGCAAGATGAGGAATTCTGGTAGCAAATGAATTTTTAAATACAGACCATTACAGATTTGCAGAAGCCAGAAGGGCTTGCCACTTTCTGTCGTTTGTGGACAGATTAAAAATTCCCATCCTAATCTGTCTCTGATACACAATTTTTATGTTTTCTAACCATTTTCCAAGGAAAATAAAAACGATGTTTTCACTGCACTTTGCATAGCTTTTTGTGAAACAGCTTATCAGTAGGCATGATTGACTGAATTGGCTTGTTGCTGCTCTAACTGAGAATGCACTTGGCTGATTTTAACTCCTAATACCACTCAAAAATTTACTGGCTAATTATACTTTTGCAAATGTAGAAAACCCACATGCAGACTTGTAAAGACATTAAGTTGCAGTTTTATTGCACTGATGGTTTATTGATTAGGGAAATGTTTTACACACACAAAAAAACCCAGAAAAAAACCTCTGTATCTGCATGTAGGAGAGAGTCCTATAAGAAATATTGAATGTTCTTTTAATATAACTAAGGGGGAAAAAGTAAAGAAAATAACAAGCTATATTAAGGAAAACGTTACAAGAGATGGCACATGAAAACATTTTTTTTTTGAGAAAAACGTCTAGAGCAAACACCACATTTTGTTAATCTCCAAGTCACCTCCAGCTCAGACTATATTGTACGATCACTACGAAAAAGCACTTTGATCAAGGAATCTTATTTTTAAGGGATTCAACCAATGAAGTATTTACAAGTGTACAAGTATTACATGTCAGTTTTCAGACTGAAATTTTATCTAAGTGCAGGATCACTACAGATAGAAATCATGTGGGTACAGTCCTCAGATATAGCAAGTCAAGCACAAGTTGTTGGAAATAATCCCCACTGAAAGCAGGCACTCACATCAGTTGAGGATGTGGCTTTGATTTGCACAGGTAAGCAAGAGGCAGAGGGATTCTGCAAGCATCCTTGTTATGAGGATGATTTACGAAATGACCCCATTAACACAGGGTAAACTCTGTCTTCTCAGCTTCAAGAAAGTTTGGCTTAAGAAGACAGTTTAGCTGTACACATTTTTACATTTTTATTATATTATTTATCTTTTCACTGTCAAAGAAGTTTTCTATGCTTACAGAGACATCTTGACATTCCACTAAAGTCCAAAACAGTAAAAGCCTCCCTTGATTTCACCTTCAGATGGCGTGGGGTAAACCACTAAATATTTCTCCAAGGGTTTGGGGAGCTGGACTTGCTGGGAGGTACAGGAATATAGAATGTCACAGAAAAGTTAAGCACAGAGAAGCAACCTCTCTTTCTTTAGCAATTTTGGCCGTGTAGTGAGTATCAAAGATGTGTGCTTATTTAAAAAGGTGTTGTTAACGCAACCAAAAGGTTATGCTGACAACAACATGCTTTGGATAGTAATGTTAAAAGTTTAAAATTATGAAGCCCTATTCCACTATCTTCTGTTGTAGCCTACCTATAATCAGCACCTCTCCTTACCCATGTTTAACTAATTGGTAGTCCTATTCAGAAGTGTCAGCAAGAAATATGATTACTTGAAAGAAAGCACATTTGTATAACATTAAATCAACAGCTAATTAATGTAGCAAATAACCACTGCATTTTCATTATAATCATGTAATCATTCTAAGTGTATTGGTTATAGTTAAACAGTCAATTTTATTACACAGATCTATCTCGGTTTTGATTATGTTGTTAAAAACATAACGATACAGCTGGCTGTTTCATGTATTAGAATATTCAACATCCTAATATCATGTTCTTCCACCTGTTCCATTTATGATATTCATTTGGTTGGGCTTCAAGATGTAGCCCTGGAATTATCATGAGCATTAGCTGATAAAGGACGAGAACAAGAAATATTGATGGAAGACAGAGTAATGCAGTACCACAGCATGCTCATGCATAATAGAAACAGTCATTTATTTCCCTCAAGTAAAAATAAAAAGGTTCATAAAGATGCTAAGCTTTGCTATTGTGCCTATAGAGCCAATTTTAGCTATGTATACATAGCCAAAAGCGTCCTGCAAAACATCCACAGGAACCGGACAAGCCAAACTATTAAGAGTCCTAGAGATGACTACTTTATCATGTATTGGCAATCTACTCCAGCAGATCAAGCTATGGACTTGCTTCCCTACGGTACTGACCAGCACTGCCTGGTAAACCTCTTTTACTTGTCCAGAACATCAGGACTATCTAAACTTATGTCAAAACATCTCTGTTCTTCCAAGTTTCTCAGAACTTGGGGCATGTACCCATTACCCAGTCCCTATCCAGAGGGATACACCATTCCCCTGCTACTCAGCAGCTGTATTACCCACCACACAGAATGGCATCCACACTCCCAAGCAAGAAGGAAAATGCAAATCTCATTTTCAGCCTGCCCAGGCCCCCAAAGTAATGCAGGCATGGGAGGAAGTGTTCCAACTGAGCACAAATGTACCTTTCACATCACAGTGCTGGGTCCATTTCTTTGGTGCTATCTGGAACTCTAGCCCTAGAAGCATCAATAAGGTGATCAAGAGTTAAACAGATTATAAAAAGCTTTCCTAAGACAAGGTTTTCTAAAACTGGAGTGGAATATAACTAAATCTGTCATTACAAATCAAGCACTTGAGCACTTGACCAGGACGCATTGTCTCCTCAAAGTCTGTTTACCAACTAATTCTGATGTTGCTCATCAGAAGCATTTTGCAAGTAATTGCTGAATACTTTCTGTGAACAAATTTCTGTCAATGGCAAAAATTCTCTTTACCATGTTATAGACTCTTTGACTGATCTTTACTCACAGTATTAAGTTCAATCACCTGAGCCACCACAGCGGCTCTAAACTTCTAAAAAAGAAAAGAATCAGCTGGTTAAGCAAAAAATAATCAGGGTCTATGACCTTGTCTGTGGACATATTGTTGTGTTTACATGGAGCATCCACCATTTGTACAAAAAGAACCCAGAACATTTTCCCTGCTGCAAATTAAATGGCCATTAAATACTTGGTGGAAATGCAAGGAGGCAAGTTCATTTCTGATGGAACATTGGCAGGGGCTCTCAAGATTTCTTTGATTCTTGCCAGAGAGCCCAAAGGCCCAGAAGCCACGGTGAGGTGAGAGCCTCAGAACCTGGTCTCCTGAGTTGAAATTCACTTTCAAGATGCTGAAACACAAAGAACAAGTTTTCTTTTTTGATTTTTTTTTTTTTTTAGAGTGCCTAATTAAATTTCCTGCACATACAATTCTAAAACATTCTACTGTTAGAGAACTCAGCTAGTCACCTAATGTCAGATTCAAGACAGGCAACGTTTCTACTGCCTGTGAAGAAAGAACCAAGGGCAAGAACAAAAAAATTTGCCTACAAAGAGGCAAAATAAAGGAAGAAACACTATAGAATGGTCATAAACACCCTTTCTGTGGTGCTGCCTTTCTTTCTGGACAACATGAATTTCCAGGCTATTAGGAAGTAATTCTCCCTAATATTGCCCCATGGTTTTCATGTTTCTGCCAGAAGGAAAGTTTTCTTCTGCCCAATTAGAAACAGTCAATGCAACTCATAACAACCACTAAAAAGACAGCAAGAAGAATGAGACTATGGGGAAAAGAAAAAAAAAAAAACAACAACAAATATGCTCATTGCTTGCTGTGATTGTGATTAGATGACACATCACCACACACTGGATAGAGTAGACTCAGGATATTCAGCACAGACAGAGAGGTCAATATCTGTCCAATCTCATTTTCATTTGACTCGAGACATGATAGTTCAGTGGAATTGAACTGTCAGGTACCTAACATTATTACAGAGATCTTCTAGTCATACCTACTAGGTAATCTGTTCCAATGAAAGAAGCTCACTTCAAAATCCACTGCCAGGTACCTTGTCATTTACCAAGGTCTTTGGAGATGCAAGTGCCAAGACTCTTTGAAACCAAATCATTTATTTAATTATGAGTGATATCACTAAATATGAAAAGGTATTATTAAAATTCTAAAATAATCTATCTGGCCCAAGAGTTCTCGAGCCAGAGGTCACTGGATGCTGGAAAAGCATAGAAGGAAAGCACCACAAAATGATTCCTGCATTCTTCCCTAGGCATTTGCTATTGATATTGAGCTAACACCTTATGCTAAAGTTGAAATGTTAATCTGGGACTCAGATGATCAAATTTTGGTCAAATGGTGCAACTTTCATTTCCTATGCACCTTTGAACAAACCACATGCTCTCTCTGCTTTCCCTCAAACATACCTAGAAACTAGTCAATTATCAACATCCTACTCTAACTGATGAGTAGAGCGTAGAACATATCTCATGAATGTTTACAGTTGCAAAGCTCCCATCTCCAAATCCAAGCATTACAGATCTGCGGCTGCAATAGAAATCATTGCTATCTTCTCTATTTTTAAGCAGCTACATTTTAAGACACAAGTAAATACAAAATTCTAGTGCAAAGTGGGCCCAATCTGAAAAGTTTGGTCTCAGTTATATGTCCCTAAAACGGGACTATTCAGACAAACCTTCTTTTTTATGTATTCTACATATATATTTTTACCAAAGTGTAGGTCTTGCCTCATTAGTGCTCAGTTTTGGTGGAGACATTTCCAACACATCTTAACACGTTATCTCAATATTTGTAAGACTTACTCTATTTTATACTGCTACAAGATTATCATTAGTATAAATTAATAAATTTTTTTCTTAGCAAGGAAACACTTTGAAACCTGAAAAAAAAATTATTAGGGCTGATACTGTTTAACATCTTCTGAACAGTCTGGAGAACGGGATGGGCCACACCCTCAGTAAAGCTCATGAATGATATCATAGTAGGGAGACTGGATCATATGTCAGAGGAAGCAGGCTGATAAACCTCATCAAGTTCAGAGATAAAGAAGTTCTGCTCCTGAGACGGAATAACATGGTGCATCAGTACAGATTGAGGACCAACTGACTAGGCAGTAACTCTGCAGAAAAGGACCTGGTCTGGGTAGAAAAGTTGAATAGTTAAATATAAGCAACCAGTGCACTCGTGTGGCAATGAATGCCAACCACATACTGGGCAGTACTAATATTAGCGTGGATAGCAGTGATTATTACTATTGCCCAATTTTGTGTTTTCAGTATAGAAGAGATTTGCAAACTGGAGCAAGTTCAGCAGTGACCCACTAAAATGATCAGGAAGTTGAAGCACATAACCTGTGAAGAGAGACTGAAGTATAGCATTTGCTCAGCCTGGAGAAAAGGAGGCTTTGCGGGACCTCATTACTGTCTTCAGTTATCAAAGAGAGGGAAGTTATGGATACAGAGCCAGACTCTTGACAGGCATTCACAGTCGAAAGATAAGAGGCAACAAATCACAGCTGCAGCGAGGAAAACTCTGATCAAACATAAAGAAGAAAGTCTTCCCCATGAGTGCAGTCAATCACCAGAACAGGTTTCCCACAGAGGTTGTGCAATCTCCATCCTTGGAGACACTCAAAACTTGAGTGGACACAGCCCTGAACAACCTGACGTAGCTTTGAAGCTAGCCCTGTTTCGAGACCCAATGGACTCCAGAGGTGCCTTCCAACCTGAATTATTGTACAACTCTGTATTTTCTGCAAAATCATTAAGAAATGATGTAAGGAGGCAGGAGATTGCTGCTGCTTTGTAGAAGGGCAATTGAAAATAAACACACTTCTGGAAGGCAGAGGAGAGGGGGCAGAAACCGGGATTCCCACAACATTTTAAAAAAGATGGAAGGATCAAAAAAACCAAAGAGATGTTTGTGAGGAAACAAGTTACAAAACTATTGCGGCTACGACAAGAGAATTTCTGCCAACCAACCTCTGACTGGAAGACAACTAAGAGGACTCAAGAGCCAAATGAATGGGAGAGTCTCACAGAAAACCAGTTCCTTCTACGCTAAGGGCTTTAAAAGTCAACAGGGTCAGTTTAAAATTGATCCATTGTCATTTTATAGGCAGTGAGTGAAAAGACCGCTGGGTGGATGTAATGTGATCACAGCTGTTCAGTCCCGTGAGCAGCATGAGGCTGCATTCTGCAGTAGCTGGAAGCAGCAGGCAGCCTCTTGCTGGAAGCCCTACTAAGAGAAAATTGCCACTGTTGATCCTCATGCTGCTGTTGAGTTTGATTGGAATTTTTACTGCATAAATGACTGCAGGATCATAGCCTACAATAAAACAGCATAAACATAAAGAAAAACGTTTTAACTTCAGAAGCATATGGCTCCCAGTGGTTTCTAACCAACAGGAGCTCTGTGTCAAAGGGCAAATTTGGCTCCCAGCTTCCTGTTGCATTACCTAGTTGCTGTTATAAAAAGCCGGAAAACTAAAGGAAAAAGACATACGCACTCATGCATGTCTGACTCAGTGATGACCTTTTATTCTGACAAATTGCTGATTTTTCAAATATTGGAAACAATGTATTTATCACATGGAAACTGACAGATGTGTCAGCAGCATCCTTTTAAAGAATCTCTGTGCCAGCCAAGTGTCGAAGTCTGTTATTTCATGTTAAATGGATTTATCCAATTCTGTTTCAAGTCAGTGCACCGCCTGACCTTAGGTAGGAACTGCAATAACAAAGCCTGTGCAAGGGAGCCTGAGAACAAGCACATAACTAGTCAAGTACCAAAGGTATATTAAATTCATAACTATCCTTCACAACATAAACATGTAGATAAATCTCTAATGAATATTCAACCAATATCCTACTTCAGTGAGCATTCTAGGGAGTAAAACACTTTGCTGCTGCTTGTCTTGTTTGCAACAATGGAAAGGAGAAAGCTATCTATGTTGGCCCAATACAACACTCCCTTTGAAGGAGGTTTAACTAAATGCATAGTACTAGGTTGTGCTGGAGCTTCCCTTGATATAGCTGGTGATCTGATTAATGGGAGCATTTCCTCTCTTCCTGCATGGAAATCTGAAATTAACTATCTGTTTTCTTAGGTTCTGTTTCAATATCAAAGAAGGTGACAGTTCCTGTCACACTTCTTTAGACATATTGTTCTGACTTCAGGAGTAGAAAGAAAAAGAAAAGAAATGAGAAATTTTGCCGTTCATTAGATGTTTTCTTGGCCCTCTGGTGTCTGTTCAATCGCTATCCTTGAGGGAAAACATCTGTTACCTGACCAAGAGTTCTCCTTTCTTCCTTAGATCCTGTTTCCCTCTGGAATATCCTTCATTTTCCTTCACTGGCATTTTAGATGCCCTTTATTGTCTCTCTCCTTTCAATATGTTTAGGTTTTACCCTACACGGTCTCTTTTTCCACTTTCATTCTAAAGAAAAATGAAATAAAGAGCAGTGAAATGTCTTCTTAGGGACAAGATCTACATTTTTTTTTCTAGTCAGCTGAAGGATTTCTACCAGCATCTAGAGATTTCATGCAAGGTATGCATGTACATATATTGTATGCAAGTTGTACATTTCTTGCTTGCAAGAAGAGCTCAATTCAACCCTTTACCTAGGCACATATCTACAGATATTTGCTCTGGTTTTGAACCGAGCTTAAAACCTCCTCCACCAACAATGAAAGAAGTTGAAATGAGGGACGAAACTGTAAGACTGTTTTCTTTAAATCCAAAACATAACAGAGATACATATGTGAACAAGCACCTTTGATAACAAGGCACCTGGGACAGAACACTTAAAAAAAAAAAAAAATCCTTAACAATGATTTTCACTCTTATGATGGATTTTAGTTCTAAGCTACAGCTGTATAGTCCTTCAAAGTTATTAAAAGTTGTTCTTCCCAATCAAAAATATTAATAAATTTTATTAATTATATTTTGCCACCAGCATTGATAGCTATCGTAGACAAATCTAAAGACTCAGTCAGTTTGCTTCAAAGCTGTAAGGTTCTTATATTGTGTAATCAATTTTACTTGCTTGAAGATAATTAAATACTAGGAAGTGACAAAAACTCGACAAGATGTATTGATTTCAATTGGATAAAAACCTTAGACGTGTTCCCTGTGATTGTTCAATATGTAAAAACCTCTCAGAACACCACTAATGTCTTGCAGCTTGAAAATTATGGTAAATGGTTAAGATGAGTTCAAGGAGGATACATGTGTAAATCCTTCTCTCTTTGGCAAAATACTGTACTCCTCTAAATAGTTGCAAGGCTACATCTAACTATTAAATCAGTAAGAATGGTGGCACTGACTTATGTCCAAATGCCACATCCAAAAAGTCACTGAAGTTCATGGCACTGACAAAAGGCAGCTTTTATTAACCCCCAAATTAATAAAAGCTCTACGTCCCTATTTGGATCATCATGAAAAGTGAGCAGTGTCTTCACATTCACTGCAGGTGCGGAAAAACAATTGCTTCTAACTGAAAATACCACCTGTAGCTCTGAACCTTATTTCCAGCTCAGTAAAAAAAAAAACAATAGTGAAGAACTTTTCAACATCTAAAATTCCTATCATGAGCAATTAGACTTCAGCGTTCCACGAAAACGGAGATGTATCTGTTCCTTGCACTAACAGATACTGCATTGCTGTAAATAAATAAACAACTCTACATACAAATAAAATGTAGTCTCATTACACAGGCAAGGCATAAAGTTAGCTCTTCAAATTTCAAAGGTATTTTATCTTCTCTTTGCTACTTAGGCAATGAATTACATGTGGACTGGTTGTGACTGAACATGAATTTCCAAATCACTATTCCCAAAAACAAAAGAAATAAAAATTCTTTTGAGGAAATGGAAGTCCTGTGTCATTCTGAGAGGACATGTCCACATAGTGTTTAAAAGATGTTTTTAATTCCAGTAAAATAATAGCAATCCTCCTCAGGTGTCAAAAGACACTGACTAATTACAGCTCCCTATGCAACAGGAAAAGTGTAATTTTCACAACATGTAATTTGGACACCACATAAGGTGCAAACTATAAAAACTACCGCATGTAAATAGACCTGATTGGAAAACAGAAAGAATTTAATGAATATGGATCATCTTCATTTGGAACATTTGACAACTTTTACCTTTCTGCTCAAAGCCACTGAAATTCAAATTGGACTGAAATTCAAATATGACTTATTCCCCTTTCCTAGCCAATGTCCTCCTATCTCGACTGATTCCATTACACTACCCAGAGAGAGACTTCAAGCGGTTTGTTATAAATAAAACAAGAGAAAGTTTTACTGCATATAGCTTGTTAAGAGGGAAAATATTTCCTAAGAATGCACTGCCATGTGTCATCTTCCACATGAAGGAAAGAGCTATGGTGTTTTTGGGATCTTAAATAATGGTTTCAGAGTTTCATTTGGAGATGGTATTTTTCTACTTATTTACTTCTTCTCTATTAAAAAGCAAGTCAGGTCAAGTCTCACAGAGGTACTTTGTGTCAGAGAAGAGAAAGGTGCAATGATCTCCAAGGCATTAAGAAAAACAACTCGTCAGTTGCCACAGGGCTTTCAGTGGTTGCCAATTTTTTTTTCCCCCTCCTGTCAACAGCCACTTGCAGATAGCCTTACTAAATCTAGAAGCTTTCCCAATTTTCAGAATACATTAATTCTTCAGCAACAGATAAAAAGCATCTTTCCTGGTGAAAAAGTCTTATTTGATGGCCATATGAAAACAACATTAATTCATTTCAGAGGACTGACTTTCAGAGTTGTGATATACTTCTATATACACTCAAAGGAAATTCAACTCAAATTCAAAGGAAAAACTTAGAAAAAAGAATGGTTAGAAAATATAGCTTCTTTTGCCAAGGGGAGGAAGAACATACATGGTTTAAGTAGGTGATCTGAGACTTTGACCTTTTCAGTCAACTTACAAACAAGCTTTGCACATTCCACTGTTTCATCCGGTACATATTTATACCAGGTTTGGTTAAGGCACCCTAGCTTAAACTCAGTATTATCTTGCTCCATATGCACTTCTATGGATTTCAGTGGGAACTATTAGTGGAAGCAAACAGTACAAAACATACATCAGGGTCTCTAAGGGGCCTCCTCATCTTAGAAAATGTATTTTTATAAATGTGTGTGTTCCATGGGAGTATCTTCACTATGTTTATGGAAGTTTTAGTATATTCAAGTCCATGGCACTCTTCTTTTGCATCTCAGATACTATCCTGTAAACTCAACTTTCTTTGCTGCTATTTAAGTGCATACACTGAAAACAAACAAAATGTAGAATATTTTTTTTTACATGCATCCTTTCTGGCATATGTACATGCCAGTTTTCCTCAACAAACTGAACAATCTCTTGTGATTAAACACACCCCCACCCTCGTTTATATATGCTAGCAGCAGA
Source organism: Limosa lapponica baueri (assembly GCA_002844005.1). Classification (NCBI taxonomy): domain Eukaryota; kingdom Metazoa; phylum Chordata; class Aves; order Charadriiformes; family Scolopacidae; genus Limosa; species Limosa lapponica. Next base: position 1,272,286 of record KZ505699.1, read on the forward strand.
AGCACAGGCAGAGGGGTTGGACTACATGATCTCTGAAGGTCCCTTTCAACACCTGTAATTCTGTGATATGTCAGTTATTTCCATGCATCTCAAACCTTTTTGAGTCACTCATTCCAAATTAAAGATTTTTGTTCTTAGAAGGAAAATCTGCTCTTCAGCTCTGGGTGCAGAGCCTTTAAAACATAAGGACAGATATGAAAAGCTCATTAAGAGCTGAAGAGGGACTCTTTGTCAAAGAGCTGAAGAGGGACTCTTTGTCAAAGAGCTGAAGAGGGACTCTTTGTCAGGAAGAGTGGTGACAGGACAAGGGGCAATGGTTTTAAATTGGAAGAGAAGAGATTTAGATTAGACATAAGGAAGAAATTCTTTACAGTGAGGGTGGTGAGGCACTGGAACAGGTTGCCCAGGGAAGTTGTGGATGCCCCATCCCTGGAAGTGTTTAAGGCCAGGCTGGTGAGAGAGGTGTCCCTGCCCATGGCAGGGGGGTTGGAACTAGATGATCTTTAAGGTCCTTTCCAACTCTAGCCATTCTATGATTCTATGATTCTATGAAAACACTGTGCAGCACTAAGTCAAATGCCTAGCAATCAGAAGTATATTATGTCAACAGCTACTTCTACCAACTAAAGTCAGGAAATGGTCTCAAGCAAACAAGAGCTGTGTTCCATGAAATCATGTTGATCTGCATTAATAAAGTTGCTATCCTTTAATACTTTATTGATTGAATCTTTTATATATCCGTACAGATGTCAAGCTAACTGTTATAAAGTTACTTGAGCTTCACAAGACAATGAATACTTTTGAACTGTACAAAGCCTGGCCATTGCAAATGACACATTTGGAGTCCCCCAACAAGCTACATAAATGTCAGAATGGTACTGTACATATTTTCCTCTTCAATAAGTTATTAGGTTCTCTTTTTCTTTTTGTCTATCCAAGCCATCTGTGTGTTGGAGAAATTAGTTCCAAATGTGTGCAATTTAAAATCCATCATTTTTCACAATGTGTGCAATCAGACTTGAATTATTTAGAAATTATCAATGCAAGCTGCCTCACTTAACCCTTTGAAGGGAAAGAACACGGAAGGAGAAAAAAGTATATCCAAGCAGTGAACTAAGTAACTGAAATCAATGTACAAGACATCACAGTGACAAAACCCTGACCTCACCTCATTGCCAAGACCAAAATGACCAGGTCACAGAGACAATACAAATTAGCTCACAAAGAAGCCACTGTTACTTGCAGCATGGCTGTCAATTATTAACTTGTATTGATTGGTTTTCATAGATAGATCCCAACTGCGTACCCTTCCCCCCCCCCGCCCTTGTGTAGGAGAGGAGGGGAAGAACGAAAAGTACCAAAAAAAGGGGCTATTCTTGACTGCTTGGGGTTTTTTTTCCCCTCTTAGCAGCTGTAAAAAAATACTTAATTTATTTCAGTGTCACAGGTAACAACACTGATCCTGCCAGCCAGCATCACTGAAAACTAGCAAACAACTTAGAGCCACTAAACTTATACATGGGGTTTTTGGTTTTTTGTGGGGTTTTTTTGGTTTTGTTTGTTTGGTTTTTTTTTTTGAGACATGGAAAGGGCACAAAACTTCACAGACAGGGAAAAGAAAAACCAATGCCAATATACTTTGCGTATCTTGTCCATGCTCAAAAGCACACAACTTTAAATACAGTTGTTTAAAAGGTTCAATTAAAATAAAGTAAAAGCTGTACAGACTTTGTTAGTGTTTACTGGCTTGGCTCTTGGCCAAACTAGACATCCACAAGTCCATGGGCCCTGATGGGATGCACCCACGAGTGCTGAGAGAACTGGCAGATGTTATTGCTGAGCTACTATCCATCATTTTTGAGAGGTCTTGGAGAACAGGAGAAGTGCCTGAGGACTGGAGGAAGGCAAATATCACACCAGTCTACAAAAAGGGCAAGAAGGAGGACCCAGGGAACTACAGGCCAATTAGTCTCACCTCTGTCCCTGGGAAAATAATGGAGCAACTCATGCTGGATGTCATGTCCAAACACATTGAAGATCAAGAAGTTATTGGAAGTGGTCAACACAGATTTACCAAGGGTAAATCATGCTCAACCAATCTGATAGCCCTCTATGATGTTATAACTGGATGGCTGGATGAGGGGAGAGCAGCAGATGTCATCTACCTTGACTTCAGCAAGGCTTTTGACACTGTCTCCCATAACAACCTCATTAGAAAATTAAGGAAGTGAAGGCTAGATGAGGGGGCAGTGAGGTGGACTGAGTCCTGGCTGTGTGACAGAACTCAGAGGGTTGTCATCAATGGAGCAGGGTCAAGTTGGAGGCCTGTAACCAGCAGTGTCCCGCAGGGGTCAATACTTGGTCCAGTCCTGTTCAACATATTCATCAATGATCTGGACGATGGGTCAGAGTGTACCCTCAGCAAGTTTGCTGATGATACCAAACTGGGAGGGCTGGCCGACACTCCAGAGGGCCATGCCACCATCCAGCGTGACCTGAACAGGCTGGAGAGCTGGGCAAAGAAGAACCTAATGAGGTTCAACAAGGGCAAATGTTGGGTCCTGCACCTGGGGAAGAAGAACCCCAGGCACCAATATAGGTTAGGGGTGGATCTTCTGGAAAGCACTACTGAGGAGAAGGATCTGGGAGTCCTAGTGGATAGCAAACTTTCCATGAGCCAGCAATGTGCCCTTGTTGCCAAGAGGGCCAATGGAATCCTGGGCTGCATAGGGAGAAGTGTGGCCAGCAGGTTGACGGAGGTCATTCTCCCCCTCTACTCTGCACTGGTGAGGCCACAACTGCAATACTGCGGCCAGTTCTGGGCTCCCCAGTTCAAGAGAGACAGGGAACTACTGGGGAGAGTCCAATGTAAGGCAACCAAGATGACTAAGGGACTGGAGCACCTCCCTTATGAGGAAAGGCTCAAAGAGCTGGGGCTCTTTAGCCTGGAGAAGAGAAGGCTGAGGGGAGACCTTGTCTACATTTACAAGTACCTAAAGGGTGGGTTGAAGGAGGATGGAGCCAGACTCTTTTCAGTGGTTTCCAGCAATAGGATGAGGGGCAACAGGCACAAGCTGGAACATAAGAAGTTCCATTCGAATACGAGGAAAAACTTCTTTACGGTGAGGGTGACAGAGCACTGGTACAGGCTGCCCAGGGAGGTCATGGATTCCCCTTCTCTGGAGATTTTCAAGACCCACCTTGCTGCAGTCCTGAGTAATGTGCTCCAGGCAATCCTGCTTTAGCAGGGGAGTTGGACTAGATGATCTCTAGAGGTCCCTTCCAACTCTGACAATTCTGTGATTCCATGATTAAAGGGCAAAGGAAGGGGAGCAAGGTCTGAGAGTTAGACCACTAGTTGGGAACTCTGAAAATGCTGGTTTGTTTCTGTGAGCCCCCTGGATGGCTCATTCATCAATACTCTGTTTTACTTGCTTCAAGCAAATATTTCAGAAGGGCTATCATGAAGGCAAAAGCATTGCTGGTTGTGAACACCCCTTTCCCCCTGGATTTCAAAAGAACAAACAATAGCAACATCAATACAAACAGAGCTTAAACCTCAACTGTATGTTTGATGCATTGCAATGATGTAGCACATTTTGAAATGACTTAGAGTGCAATTCTGAGTACTGACAAGGCCCTAGGTCTTGTTAACTGCACTTGTATAATGACCTTACAGAATTTTAGTACTGTTTATTTCACAGCAAACCATCAAAGGGAGTATGTGCTGCTTCTATAAGCACGATACACTTACTCTAAGAAAACATCCATCTGTAACCTTGGTCTCAAATTGTCAAATGATGAAAAACACACTCCTTCTATAATGTTGATCACTATAAAGTTTGGCTGCACATATTTCCAAAATTAAATCTTGGGGTTTTTTTTCTTAAGTAAATTGTTCCAGTATATTATTTTCCACTCAGATACCTTAAAATGATAAAAAGTATCCCCTTATTAAGCCTCAGAACATCTCTGTAACTCAGTGAGTTCTTCACATTTTACGTGGAGAGAAACAGGTTCCAAGAAGTTAAAACAGACACCTAGCATCACATCATTTGTTACATTAGGAGGAATTCTAATTCTTGCAAACTGCAAATCTATTATTAGCTCTCTAACTTCTAATATAACAAAAGTTTTAACCTTGCTAATCAACATCTCACAGAAGATTTGTAATATATAGAGTATTACAAGGTTATATACACAGAGATCTACAAATTGCAAACTTTTAAGCTATATTATCAATAACAATAATAATCCACTGAGTATCCTGTGCTACATTTAAGGGACACTAATGTAAAAGTCTCAACAACATCTGAAGAAACAGATTACTCAGAAGTTTGACCTAGCAAGCTATAAAAAGCAAGGCTGCTTCAACATGGAAACCTCACTTAAAAATATAACAAGACAGTATTTTAATCATATAGCACAATAGTTATTCAGGTTTTGAAAATTTAACCTAACAGACAAATTTCAGCAACTCAGCAAAGTGTACACTTGCTGAATTAGAATATGTTGAATTTCCTTTGCACTGCTGTGTTGAGTATATTACCTACAGTATCACATTTCTGGTTTGTGTCTTAACTTCAGGCATAGCCTAAACCTGTACTTTGAATGGTCCAGCTTGTGGATCACCACTGATGCTGCTGGACTATACTCTGCTACTACCACATTTTATCATCGGGAGAACACCTCAGACAGGAGCATGTTAATAAGACTACAACCATCATATTCCCCTCCCTCTCCAGTACTTATTATTCACTGAAGTACATTCCTGCTTTACAGTGTATTAAGATGCATTAAATGTACTAATGATGCAGCTGGCACATTAGTAGCTGTCCCATGGTTGAGTTTAACTCTGAGTGTGAACAGCAAAGTATACATGAGGGAAGCTTGTATTTACATGCACAAACATGCCTGATGCTAATTAGGCAGAATACTGGACAAGGGTGTAATTCCTTGCAACATTTCCCATTCTACATTTCCCCACTGTGCCTGGGGCTCCTTCACACTCACTTGCCTAAATATTTTCCTTTTACAAGTTTTCTTAGATGAGAAATATATTTCCTCTATAAATTTCCTTCCCAGAAAATAAAATTTACTCTCTCCTTTTTAAATAGACTCAAGCACAGGGAGAAAAATTATTCATTATATATATCAATTTCTTTGCTTCTGATAAGACAACAGTCCTGTGCAAATGACAGATTCAGCTGAAGCTTTCCCTGTTTTATTAACACTGGCTGAGCTGTAGCTTAAGAACCGTGTTGGGAGCCCCAGTACAGGTGAGGTTATCTTCCCTCTTTCTCATACCTGCTTGCTCAAGTTGCAGTGAGGAAGGCATCTGTGAAAATAAGAAGTGAGCAGGAAGACCTCTTGTTTTAATATTTAACACTAAAGTCTAGCTTACACTGTTGAGAGCTAGGGCAAAATTTTTACCATTTCATGGCTTGTACAGCTGCAAATTTTGCTTGGGTAACTGGAAAACAACAGCCCTGAGCCTCATCTTACACCACCACTAAAAAGCTGTCTAGCATATTCTTTCAAGGAAAGAACATTTTAATGTATACTAAACTCTCTCCACACCCTACCATGTGGGAAAGCTTCACAGTGATACTGAATTGTGGATAAAAATAACTATGTATCCGATTGTCTTACAAGTTTTTAATAATATGCACTCAATAAATAGTTTTCTTTCTCCAATGATTTTGAGTTGTTCCAAAAATCTGTAGATTCAAAAGAAGCTAAAGAACAGGCTGTGAAACACACAGGTATGCTACTATCACCACTTGTTCTCCCCTAAAGGGGCTACAGCACAGACAAAAACAACACACAGGCTTCTGCAAGTAAGAGCTCTTCTCATTTTCACTTATGCAGCAGAGCGGATGGTAGTGCCATATATTCATATGTAGCTACTTAAAACATCAGCTCTGCACTGAAAATTATATTGTCTCTTACTAATCTGTTATTTCACAGCCTCTGCAAAAGTAAGCTTTAAGTAGGTTTTGTGAAGTGGAATGAAATTCTGGTTTTACACCTTCCTTGTCATGCCTGCTTTTCTTGTGAGCAAAATCTATTCCTTTTGTAAGGTTGGACTCCAAATTAAATAATGTGCCAATCTTGTAATTCTTGAAGGAGAGAGTGTTTGCTACATATTGTCTCCAGTCACACATAGTGCAGTTGTCAATACTGACCATAACATAGTTGCTTATATTGGTCATGGGAAACTTACTGCCCCACAGTTGGAAGAGAAAGAAATAGAGTGGCAAAGAACAGCACTGCTTTATCCCTCTCCTTGTCCGTGAAAAAAGACTGACTCCAAACCTCCCTGTTTCTTACAGTTTTCATCGACTGAAATGCAGTGGTTATCTTTGATGCCACTGTATATATTTTCTTCAATAAATGCAATTACACTATCAAAAATATATACAATAAATAATCTTTTTTAGATTCTGGGACTGGATTAACTTCACCTAACTTTACCATCAAAACCTAGAGACACCAATCTCAACTTGAGACAGTTAAAATTATTAACTAAACTGACCAGCTTGTACACAAATAGTGCCAAAATGATGTGACCAGTCTAATTAACAGGTTTTTAGCAGTTTATGTCCAATTATATCAGATTGTCACACAAAAATAGTTAATTCCCCAACATCAGCTTTTGACAAAAATTAATTCCATTTCCACTATCTCCTCAGCATTTAATTGTATAAATGAATTTGATTTTTGAATGTTCTGATAGGAAAAAAAGCAAAAGCTTTTATATTAATTTCTTTCACGTTTCAGGTAGGCGATGGCAGATAAGCACATACTTGTACTTCCCAGGAACTCACAAAGGCACACACAAAAATCAACAAATAATAAGCAGGTTTGCTCCTAGCTCTGTGCACAACAGATGTAGAAAAGATCACAAAAGGTTTATTTCCATCTAGCCATAGCACTCTGCAAGGTCAAGTTCTGTCTGGAGAGACAGCAGGGAATGCCTTGACTTCCATGAATGAAAAATTACGATCTTCTGGTTCACTTTTAAGACAACAAAAAATGGGCAAAGTCACATAATTTCAAATTATCCAAACATCGTTTCTTTTCAGTTTTAAATCTTTCAAGATTTAGGGCAAGAAGTGAAATCTGGGCCAGGATCTTGTGTTATCCCAAGCCCCAGAAGAACAGGGAACCTATGTTTTACTTGTCTCGCAATTCTTTCTCCTGCAGGAGGCTGTGGTCTGAAGATATGAGTATTTATTGTAACATTTTATATTTTTAAGTGATATGAATACAGTGTGATTCAAGCATTTCAGTTACTTAGCACAACTATTTGGTAATAAAATCACCTCATTGATTAGAAGCATCAAATATGTAACAACGCTGTATGAGTTCCCTGGCAATTTCTATGCGTATCTACATATCTATACATACATATATATATATATACACACACGCCTATCCACACACAGACATACATATATATATATATATATGTATAAAGCAGGGTTATTTAAACAGCAGAGAAAGACACAAGTCAGATGTCTTTAGGAAGGCAGTGCCAAACCCACCAGATTTTCACTGCTGCTGCTGCTCAAGTGATGGTGTGAACAGCTATAATCAGCAGCTCTGAGGACATATAGATAGGCTACAGGACTGGATAGCAAGGATGGTACATGCTTAGAAAATAAAAGGAAGGGACGCAGAAGACCCTGTCTCTCCCTTGTTTGCTGGAAGGCTTCTTCAGTGGTAACAACTGGATAACAAAAATTCAGCAAAGGTGCAGAGAGATAAGTAATGCAGGTATTACTGTACATAACCCTGGTTTTGATTAAAGAGAATTTCTTTTGTGCATATAAACACTCTGTACAACACAAAACACTGCCTGGAGATTCAGCTACTGAGAGAGATTCTTAGATCTGTGGATCTACTTCATACATTAATTTTTTGAATAATCTTGAGCAAGTCATTCTACTTTCCTTTACCAGAGTTGCCTATCTGCAAACTCAGGGGAAAAAACAGGATCTCCCCTCTTCTGTCACTGTCTACCTTAAAACATTGAGCGTTAAGGGAACGCTAAGTTATTTGAATCAAGGACTGTCTGTCCTTTACCATATGTGAATTTAAGCATGTTAGAGACTTTGGCAATAGTAATGTTAAAATAGTTTCTGTCACTGAAACACAAACCCTAACAACGCCAAAACTGTATGAGATTCAGTAACGAATAAGGAACAGCTTTTGGAAAACTACAGGATTCCTCCAATCCCCCATCTTTGAATTCTGTAAGCAGAAGAAAGAAGCATATCCTTGCTTTTGATGAAATTGTCTTCCTGTTCTTCTGCAAAATCCTCTTTGAAAATGGCAGGATTCTCCAACGACTATCTCCACAACTCTGTGGCTCCCAGAAAACCTTCTAAAAAGGTTTTAGAAGGTTGACTTTGGCATGCTTCAGATGGTAGCAAGTTTCCAGGTGTTATTATCCAGACACTCCAGCACTGCTCCACAAGGCTAAATATTCCCCATCTTCCTTGCTCAAATCAACTCAAATATTGCACAGGAACAAGGAAGTGAAAGTACTTTCATATAATGCTTATAGTTGCACATTCGTTTGTCATGTGGTGTTGCTTTCTTTCTTGGTTATGGTAATAACAAGCCATTTTCATTTAAATAGGATTATTAATTATTTTAACGTATAACATCTCTTATGCTTCAGCTCTCCTACAAAAAGAAACCCCTTCTTGCTTCATGGAGCTTATGAAAGACAAGGAGACCAAAGGAAAAGGCTATTAGTATATATTTGGTACTGGCAACACATCCCCACGCAGTTTGGGAGACAATCCATTGCATAACATCTGCACTGATTTCAGTGCAAAAGTTAAATGAAATAGCCCACCCCACCTCTTAAAACACATACAAACTACAGTGGGTACATAAACAAACACTGTCTGACAACTGAACACGAGTTATCAAAAGAAATTTGAGGCCACTTACAGCAGTACAGTCTCTCTAGTTTTGTGAATATAGAATAGACTATAAAAACTGTAGTGAGCTTTTCTTATCAAGAATGTGGATCCTTCATAATTTACATACACAGATTTGCAGCTATTATCAAATAATGTAAGCAGTTCAATTTCTACCAGCCCAACATTTCTCCTCAAATCTGCACAGCATTTATATTGTGTGATCAATGTGAGATGCTTACATATGGATAATTAATTTCAAAATCAGTGACAAAGGAAGACAAGTTTGGATAAATTCTCACTGGATAAAAAACCAGACACCATATCAATTTATGTTTCCACTATTAAAAACACCTTTATATGTTACATACATTTGTGGGCTTTAATATTTTACCAGAACAACAGTGCACATCTTCCTGTGCTTGGGAGCAAGCCAATTCCAGTGACATAGGCAGAAACAGACTAACTCTGATATTGCAACTGCTGCAAAGCAGTACGTCTTCCAGGTAGTATTACTGGTCTTTGCAATTATCTTCACAGGTAATTATTCCAGGTCGTCTACAAAACCAAATGCGCAACAGAAGAGGGTTAAGGGAAAACAGGATTTCTTGTACCCACAAGTGTTTGTGATTATGTTTTCCTATATAACTAATATTAATTGCGTAAAAGCAGTACTTTATGGACCAAGTCTTTTGACCAATGGTTAGTGGTATCCTCAGGGAAAAAATGAAGTTTCAAACTCCTGGCCCAAATCAGACAGAAAACACTGCTTAGGAAAATATTTTTGTGACTTCCACTAGACATGCATACATAGGATCTACTTTATATTTTTCTATTTCATGCACTCTCTTCCCCCCAGTTATCCAAACTGAACTCTCTATTGTTGGTGCAACTTCTCTGTCCTGTTGTTACAAGCAAATTGTCACAGTAAAAACCTCACAGAAGATCTAAAACCAAACCCCAGTGATAATTTTAGCCTCTCAGGGGGACGGGGAGTAACTTTATGTCATGATACAACCTCTGGTAGCATCTCTACCTCAAGCTCCTCCTGAGGGTGCTGTCAAATTTCAGATCAGTGCGTTACTGATGGAAAGAGGATTCAGAGACCTCTAGTACAGGGAAAACCAGATGCTGGGTTTATCAGTTGCAGTTGAAATACACCCAAATAAGTACCTCTGGTGGAGAAAAAAAAGTGAGCAGGCTGCTGGTATGAAGGATGCTATCTGTCAGGAGCCAAGCCACACACAAGCACCAGGCAGTCAAGCAAAATGCCCATTCAAGCCTACTAACAAGCCTACTGCACTCTTCACTAGTACTGTCAATCCAAAAACTTTCAAAAATGAACAGGGAGATACCGCAAGTCTCCCAGTATTTACACCTACCATGTCAGCTTTCCTCTTGGGAGCGTACATCCCAGATGTGGGCTTTAACATCCCCAGTCAGTGCAAGGAGCCTTCCTCTTGTTGACAAGAGAGAACCAAGTCTTTGCACAGACATAAGACACAGACCAGCCGCAGGACCGAAGTCCCACGGAGGCAGAGATGCAGGAATCTTAAATTCTGTTCTGGGGTTTGGGTTTGTTTTGTTATTATTTGCTTAGCAGTTTATTCAAGGAAGAGTATTTTTTTAAAAGTCTGCTGCCATATATTCTGATATCCACAGTATGACTTTCAAATCTTTTCAAGGGAGGCACCTGGCTAGAAGCTAAGGGCTGTTGCTTTTCTAGCAGCTTTTCAGAAGCAGCAGGGCTAGTCTGAGGATCTATTTTACATAGGCAATATCAGGACATAAAAGAGCTCATATAGTTGTTTTTAAATGGGAAATACATCTTGAAGTGATGCAGCTGACAGTGAAATCACTGAAGAGGGGCTGAGGAGTTAGAACATTCAGGTAAAACTAGTGCTGCCTATGAAGTAAGAAAATAATACTTTAGATAGAAAACAAGCGGGAAAAAATTTAAGATCACAGAAAATGGTGATGAATGTCAATATGTCTTTTCTCCTTAAAGTATAACTCTTCCCTGGACAATAATATGAGGTCAATCTTATTCTGTGCAATGGAGCTAGAGGAGAGAAAAGAATGTCAAGAAGTCCTAAAATCTGTAGCTCATCAGGAAAAAGCTGAGAAACTGGCTGAGAAACTTCCCAAGCAGTATTTCTTCTAAAAGTTGGGTTTAAAGAGTGGGCTAGGGGAGCGGAGAAAAATGTAAGCAATAAAAATAAAATCATGGCAGCTGCAAAAGAGTATAAGAACCCTCTGGAGTTTTGAGATTATTTTAGGGCCTCTCATCTCAGTCTGCTCCACAGAAATAGAAAAATTGCATATGTAAAGACCTAAGAGTTTTCTGCCTCAGTAGCCTACCACCCACAGATTTGAATTTGTTTTTTTTTTTTTCCCCTTCACACTACCAGCCTTCTAGCCACATCACAAGGACTACACAGGTATAACAGCACAAAACAGGGTTCTGTATTCAATGCTGCTCTGCAAAGCTCATTCCTGTAGTCATATCACCTGCCCACAGTAGCATAAGGAAAATGTTACAATCCCGTTGCGTTGTTATTAAATCACCAGATAAACCTGTGAGCAAATAGCTAGAGCAGAGCAGCTAAGGAGAAGGGAAGAAACATTTATTCAAGAAATGTAGAAAGTACATGGTTAAGTTTACTAGAACACTATTTTCAGTTCATTAATCATTTTGGCCTGGTACAAACTGCTGCTGGGATCTAGAACAGAGAAAAGAAATTCACTATTTAATTTTGCATCTGACTAGTAGTACTTCTCTCCTGACTTGCATACCTTTCTCTGTCTTTAGTTTTATTTCAGATAACTCAGCTATGTGCTTTGGTGGTCATTTTTATCCGCAGCCCTAGTTTACTGTACCCACTGCAGGTAGCTTATGTAATTTATGTTTTTAATTTTTCTGCAAAGCATCTAGTACAATGATGAGAGGCTCCATTTAAAATTACCTACATAAATAAGTAAATGTAATACCATTAGCATATAACAGATTGTGTTTATCAAACTATAAACACTGTAGGTTCCAAAAGTTCAGTGGCAGTGGGACTACCAATGCAGCAGAGGAACAGGTATTCATTTTCTAATAGGTCTAACAGACCCTAAAATGTTGCATAACACAGTAATAATCTCCTCACAATTTGCTAGGAAGAACTTAAGTTTCTCATTTTCTTCTTCATATTGTACCAGTAGCTTTCCCTGGGCAACACACTTGTGCTACACCCAAAAGCTAGAAAGTTACATACAGCCAAAAACCATCTACCGTGATTCTCCTGAAACCATTAACACTGGGAATAACGTTCAAGACAGGTGAGGACTATGCGTCCAGGCGTAAAACCTTCTGGAAGCTGTTCTCTACCAAGTGATACCCAGGATCCTGGACTTTCCAGCCCCAGATCCACAAGTCAGTGCAAGTCTCAAGCAATTTGAGCATCCCCTCAGAGCACTGACCTACGGGCATGTTCCAAGGGAGTACTTGCCATCTTACATACACACTTTTCAGAGACAGAACACCAGCCTAGCAGGGACCTTAGGTATCCTGCACGCTACACCCATTATTATGAGCTGCTGTGAGTCTGGCAGCAATGGTTTTGACCATATCCATTTGCCTGCCCCACTGCCTCCCAAAAACTACCCGTTCTTGTCACAGCTGGCACTGAGTGTATGTGCCTGTCTCCACTGCTCCAGCGCCACATCCAGCATCTGGACTTAAAATGACTGTCATCAGCAGCTCCAGTCTGCTGGCTCCAGTACCAAGGGTTAATCTCCAGAACAGGCATGGAATGAGGCCATGGGAGAGAGTAACAGCACAAGACCAAAGCACACAGAGTATGAATTATGTCACAACTCATCTCAACAGCTCCCTTAAAAGCTGTCTTCAAACTCTTTGTCACATCAGAATGAATGAAGGATAAGTCTGATGGCCTCTGCTCACTAAACAGTATTTTGCTGGCTTTTCTTTTCCTTCTAGAAAGTGGCACTGTTCTGTAGGCTATGCAGAATAAATCACCAGGGCGATTTCTTTCACTGTGGTTGTAAAAACAAGTTTAGCAACGTTTACATTTTGCAGTGATTGAACCTTCCCACAGAGCTGCCATTCACAAATTTTAAATGACTTACAATATGCTTCGCACCTTGGTAATTATATTCTAAGTTATCAAGTTCATACACGCTCTCTCTTCTTCTAGAGACCCACGTGTACTGGAGAGAAATTACTTCTGAATACGCTTAATTTTACAGTCTTCATTTTACACACTGTATGTAATCAAACTTTTTATTAAACATTGCCAAGCAATCTGTCTCATTTAAAATGAGCTGCTAGAAGAGGTAAAGGTCCATTAAGCTGTTAATTGCACACTATAACTCTGATTTCTTGAAAAGTTATGTTGAATATAGCTTTCCCAAATGCTTAATTCCATATTTACCTAATTCTACTGCCATAGCTGCTACATTGGTCAGGTATATGATAACAAATCAACACAGCCACACCAGCAAAATTCTCCCATCTAGAAAGAGGGACAAAAAAGAGGATTTCATTTCCATTTCTCTTGTTTGAGTTTGATATGGGGAATTTCACTGTACAGGTACAAAACACATTCTGCTAATGTAGAAATACAAGTACACCCTGAAGGCAGAATGCTTTTGCTACAGTAATGGCTTAAGTGATTTGAGAGCTCAAATTCACTGCAAGTAAACCTCAATTAGACTTGAAAATCAAAGTCAAGGAAGTGACATAGAAAATTTTATATGCCACTGTTTTTGAATTACTTATAATGGAGGTCAAAAAATACTTCAGGCTGTGAAAATAAAACTGAGATGACTACAAAACACATAAGCCACATAGAAACATTTTCAAAAGGACTGCAATCTCTTATATATGGTTCCGAAATGGTTTGAATGCAGGTCTTTGTATGCAAAAACCATCATCAAACCATTAAATTTGACTATACCAAACTCAAGAAACATCAGCCTTTTTCACATAGTAGCTAATTAACCAGACCTTACCTTATATCATGTACCCTTGTCAAATAAAATCGTGTTTCTCATTCTTAAATGACTTTACATCCTCTTTGTTTTAGTTTGTAGTAACATGAATCATATGATAATGAAATTAGAGACAGTAGAAAAGGATGAAGCATATATTCTTTTCTCTCAAAAGGCACATAATTCAAAGCACAGTATCACATGAATGTTGACAGTTATCCCTCCCCCCCCCCCTTCCAGCAGCTGTGCAGATCTCCTCACAACACTGAAAATGAAGTAATTAGCACTAGTATGCCTAAATTTATTACCTCTAGTAGAAGACTTTATCAGGGGATTCTCCTCCAAGCCTTATGACCTGTCCGTAGGATCATCTTCAGCCACCTGGCTTTCCAGCCTCTTATGAAAGCCATGCTGTTTAAAAACAGCAGGGCACCTTCCCAGCAAGAATTTTTGGTCAATCCCTTCCCGCTCTGGAAAGCCTGTGATGGCTCTGAATCACCATGTGAGCCTTCCTCACATACAACAATATTCTTCACCACACTGTCCATAGGGGACAACCACAACCAGCAACCCCTCAGAAGAAACACCAGAATCCAGGTGCTTTAGCCCTTTCATTGTCACTCATGGCTACAGCTCTGACTTTCATGGGCCACAACTAGGAAGAAGGTTATCTTAGCTCTTTTTCACATAATAGAAAACACATCTGAGGAAATAAAAAGGGCCCCAAATTTACAAAAGAAAACACCGTGAGTATTTTGTTAAGTACAAACAGCCTTGAAACATATCAGCCCTATCTTTCAAATTACAATAGCTGTTCAGGGCCTAAGACTTCAGATTAAGAGAATTAAATTTCCAAAACTCAGTGGAGTGTGTGCTTATTTAATTAAAAGCAGGCAGAATTTCATTTGCACTTCATTGTTAAGAATACCACCTATAATATCACATTTTGGCAGTGCAGCTTAACTCCAATTTATACTAAATGCATACTTCATCAAACTCATTCTGAAGTTCATTACAAACTCTAAATGCCAGTACTATTTGCTATAGCAATCCCATCCCATTTAGATGTTTAAATAGGCAAACATGGTCTACACTTTTTCAGATGAAGTCTTTTGCATTTGACCTGCTACTGTGAGCTACATTGTGTATCCTTGATTTTAAATTTTCACAGGTATGGCTCAAGGTGTTGAAAAACTACAGAGCTTTTTTGCTTGTACCTGTGTCTATAAAGTACATCAGGTTATTTTACTGCCCTCCTACAAACAAAGAAGTATATTATACTCATTACTGGACTATATCCCACACAGGGATTTCTCACTGGCTGACAGAAATTTACCCTTGTGCACTGCCTTCAGACAATGCATATGGCCCAGACTGGGACATGGTAAAATTTTCTCCCACTCAAAGGTTAAGGAGGGAGTTCTTGAAGAGAAGCAACAGCATCCCATTTACAGAGATAGCCACTCAAGACAGCTGGAAAGTGCTACTGGAAAATTGGTGGCCTCCCTTTTTCCTCTGAGCAGCTCTGTCAGCCAGCTAGATAGGAGGGAGGAGAGACACTGCTCCTACCCCTTTTGGCTCAGGCAAGTTTAGTTACCTCACCTACTTCATGGTTGTTTAGGCTTCTTCCTTGGCTAAGGTAACTTGTTAATGACAGATTTACAAACTTCTTTCAATCTGTTACCGCAACACATTTAACTCATCACAAATAAAGCCAGGCAAAGTTTATGCTGCAGTCATAGACAGTAATATAGAAGTTATCCTCTTATAGCACACTATTTACATAGGAGAAACACAACCAAGTAGAGTTATGAGGTCTGTTATAATCCAGGCTCAGTCACTGCTTTCATACACTGTCTCAGCCACAATACTTCAGCGGTCTGTACAGTTTCTTACTCCAGTTTGAAAGCACAGTAAACCCCAAAGAGCTAGAAGGGCAGGCTGGTTACTGTAAATGTGTCATTACAAGATTGCAGATAAAAATCAAATGATCAAAACCATCCATAGGTACTTTTTGCAGGGGAGGAGGCATTTCCCTAGTATGTTACTAAAACTACAAATTAAACTGTGTATACGATGTTAATCATCGTATCACAGAATATTTTGGGTTGGAAGGTACCTTTAAAGGTCATCTAGTCCAACACCCTGCAATGAGCAAGGACATCTTCAACTAGATCAGGTTGCTCAGAGCCCCTTCCAACCTGGCCTTGGATGTTTCCAGGGATGGGGCATCTACAACCTCTCTGGGCAACCTGTTCCAGTGTTTCACCACCACTACTGTAAAAATTATATCTAATCTAAATCTACCCTCTTTTAGTTTAAAGCCATTACCCCTTGTCCTATTGCAACAGGCCCTGCTAAAAACTTTGTCCCCATCTTTCTTATAAGCCCTCAGAGGTCAGTTTTAGTATTTTTCTTCATCTTTGGTCTTTTAGTGGTTTTTCTTTAGCTTCCTGCAAGACAATACTGTTTTCATAGCTAGTTTACTCACGGGTCAGAAAAATCTGGTCTGTGAACAGATTTTCCGAACACGTGATTTATATCTCTAAAACCTCCTTTATCACAAGATAGGTATTGTGCAAAAAATGTAGTGAAATACTAAACACCTTAAAAAAGGTAAAGAAAGACAAATGAAAAGAAAAGGTTGAGAAAAGCCCAAGTGCTGAAAAGCTCTTTTGAACGCTATTGACTGTGAACTCTGGATTCATTGCAAGCCTAGGGAGTCTTCATAAAATACAAAGCATACACATCTTACTCCTCTAAACAGTCTCACCATCCAAAAGCTCGCAATAAATTCTAAAGTATTAGCAACATGTTACTGAGCTGGCACTCAGTAACACTAATGATGCAGTTTTCTTCTGCCTTGAAACATACTAAATATACTAATAAAATCTAGCAAATTAAACCTGGATTCACTAGACATTATTAACCTTAATATAAAGGAGACAGGCCTGTTCCAAGGCTTGCTTCATTTATCATTCATATTCCTGCATCTTACCATGGCTCATATTGCTTCTTAAAGGCACCCTTTAATTTCAAGGATACTATCTTTGCTTACAACCTTTGTATTAGAAGGAGAAAGTTAAAACTAGTGAGAAACTTGAATCAATGAAATAAGCAGACAAACAACAGAAAGAATAAAGAAAGTTAGAAGGAACTCATTAATATTGTAAGGGTATGGTACAAAGGTCTGAGTTTCAGACACTCATTTGCTGCGTATTTTCAAACTACCAATGAAAACTAGTGCATTTAGCTTCAAAGAACTAGATGTTCAAAGGGATCAAGTTAATTAAATAATTTTCTCTTCTTCAAGTCAACGGGGTTTCCTACACAATACCCGTCTGTACAAAATCTCACAGTCTTTCATTTTTGCTCCATTCATATAAGTATCAGTTTACGGACATTATCACTTCCAGCCTAGCATGAAATTTCAGAACAAAAACAAACAGAAAGAATCATCTTCCAACAAATTTTACATTCTAGAAGAATCCCCACAAAGTGTGCTTCCTTTTATCCTGGAAATCCATCTTGTCTGAAGGTTTGCTCTACTCATTTGAAATGCCCATGCCATTTCTTTATCTTTGCAATAATTTTTGTCTTCTCCTAGCATCCAGAACATTTGATCAGGCCACATCACAATTTAAAGAATCTTTCATTCTGTCTCAATTACCACACCCTCAATTACCATACTGCAGGAGCTATTTCAATTACTCCATTCTACTTTGCCTACACATTTCAGAAATATGAAGGCAATCCAGAACAAGTTTAGAGACAGGGTCAATGGGATTGGAATGGGGAATGAAGAATACACCTAGGAAGTAGAATCTAGAGGAGCTTATCTCGTTTAACCTATGAGAACAAGAGAATGGGGCTGGACTCCTCTACATAAATGCACCAGAAGAGGTTAAGCCTAGAAAAGACCCCAAAAACCTATAGGTGACAGAAAATTTTGGCACAGAAATAAAAGGACACTGGCTTCTCATCAGGCAATGGAAAGAGTTTTCTATCCCTCCCAGTGGGAAGGGATCATCAACAGTAGATTAAAAATACCATGTAATAGCAGAAGATGAGACACAAAACCCCTGAATGTCACGTGCATTCCCATACTCTTGAACCATACCAGCAGGGATGTCTTTATGACTTGGCTGTCCTGAAACCCTTACTGTGCCTTCACACTCTCATTTCATCTCTGGTCGAGCTAAGGTGGCCGGTTTGCACCATTACCCCATACCAGTCACTGCCCACCCTCCCGTATTCCCTGCTCTACTTACTCAGTTTCTTCAGCTCAACACTGCTGCTGCTGTGATGCTCCCACTGTCTCTGCTCCTTCTGCCATTTAACAAATCACCTGGGCAGACTAGAAGCTGTGCAGCTTCCCCACTGAAAATTTAAACATTCCTGTGGCAAAAACCAGGGCAGCAATGGCCTTGGTAACAAACCATTATATATTTAATGAACACAGCTAGATGGCATCTGCCTGTGGCCAAGTGGGTTCTCAGTGCTGAGGGGAGATAAAAAGGCTACAACTACTAACAGGTGTGAGATATTAACTGAGAATTTCAGCAAGACAGCAGGTTGCAGAGGGCAGCAAAAGAGGAAAAAAACCCAGCATTAGGTCTACAACATCTAGAAGGGTGCTATAAATAACCTGCTCATCAGAGAGAGCTAAAGGCATGTGCCATTGTTTGGCAAAGCAAATCTGTTTGCTCTGTCTGTAAGAAGACTAGATGAGCTACAGATCGTCTGGAACAACACATAAAAGCCAACAGCATTATTAGAGATGAGAAGGCAGATGCAGTTATACTTGATGTAACAGGGATAGAAGATAATTCTCAGGCTACATCAAAACTGAGAGAAAAAAAAATAAAATTAAATTGCTCAAACACTGCAGAGTCACCTGTCCCCAAAGCTGCCACTACCTTCAGATCATAGCTGCTTCTGGAGAAAATATAATGAACATTCCTGAATACATCCCTACATTCAGGAGGTTAGAAGTTCACCAGTAGTTTAAAAATATATATATATATTCAAAATGTAAATAATACACCATGAACTAGCTAGCCCCTTTTCACAATGATAACCCTTTCAGTGGATATCAGTGTTTAAAGTGCTAAAAATCAAGACAGTATCAAAGAGTTGAGGAAACAGAATAGTAAGTAGAGTCAGAATTGACATGCCTTTGGATGGGGAAAAAGATTCGTAATGCAAATGATGATTGTTTAATGACTCAAGTCTGCTGGTTAAAACTGCAGCAAGGTGAGGCTCAGGTACCAAATATAAGGATGAGTACAAAAAGCTGTGCCTTTCAGCAGCAGTAACACCAGGAATTTTAGATTCATTGAGACACAGATGCCACCAGGGAAGCCCTTGGGAATGCTGTAGAGTCTCTTCAACAACTTAATTATAACAACAGATGAAATATTCAGATTGCTTTGCAAGTGAAATGAATAAGATTCAAAATGGAGCTCGATGCTGCATTTGCTAACTTCACAGAAAGATTATTAGAGACTACTTAAAATTGTGCAGTAATAAATTATCTCTGTGCTTCTAAAAACATAATGCATTAGTCTTTTCCAGGGTTATGACGTTAAATATAACAGAAAATATAAACAGCATAGGTTAAACTTTCATCGGTCATGCACTTCCTCGTAGAGGATCAGTAAGTTTCAGATGGTGAAGCAAAACAGAAAGTGTTTGCAGTCTTCAAAAAAATTAGACATGAGAAAAAACACCAGCTGAATTTTAGACAACACACATAACTCAAGACAGCATTCAAAATTTCTTGACTTGAAAAAAATGGAGCACAATGCTACATAACTTACACTGAGAAACAGAAGCGCACTAAAGGCAAAACAAAGCTGTCAGGCTCAACAAGTGTACACAGGGGACAGCAGATATTATTTTTGTGCTAAATATCCAGTCTTCCAAAAGCCTTACTTAATAAACCAAATAATCATCTAGGCCAGTAATGAGGTTGTCAGATTCCCCTGGGGCCAGCAAAGGGGTTCCCAGCAGCTAAACAGGACTATATTACTAGTCACTAAACAGCCAGGGCAACATGTGTCACAAGAAGGGTCACAGACCGGTGTCTCACTATACTACTTTTTAGAAAAAAACTGCAAACCGAGAAAAAGAAGGAACCCTGCATTTCTTCTGCATGTATTGTACAGCCTAGGCAGGGAAAAAAGCTTCCATATAAACCCTGAAAGAGGCAAAGAGAATAAATAAAGAGAAGGGAAAAATAGAATTTGCATTGGGGAAATTTCACTATTTTTATTAATATATTATGTTCCAATTGGAATATCTTGTTCATCAGCTCAGGTGCCCTCTCACAAGCTTCTCCACGGACACAGAGGCCATCAGGTCCCTGCCAAAAGAGCAGCTGAGGAGGCAGCCAGGCTGTGTGCATTTAAAAAACACAAACATGGTGTCCTGAATCCAAGTAAATCTGTACCACTCTCCCTACTCTGAATGCTATTTAGAAAGCAATGACACAGCAAGATCACTTTTAAACTCATTCTCCATTGCTTCTTTGTCACAGCCACATTATAAAAGCAGATTACTGAGGTTTTTTTCTGAATTGGAAAGGAAGAAAATTAAAGGTTGTGTCCACCCTTTTTCAGGCCTCTTTGCAAAACACCCGCTAACCACCCATACAAATTAAACTCAGAATTGCCCAGAAGCATTTCATCCTTTGTGGTCATAAAGTAGTAATCTTGACTTCCAGATTTTAATTTATTTTACTGAAATATTTATTTCTTTCAATAAATGATGCATCCCAGATTTGGCTCTCTTTGCAACCAAGAGCATGACCATGAATGTACAAATTTTATTTACTGCAATCCCTTCATACAAACCTTGAAGTTATAAAGGTGACTACCGGAAGATTATCAGACATTATTAGCCAATTCCTTTCTAAAGCTTCAGTTTATCAAGTTAATGGTTAATGGATTTACTAAAACAGAGATGAAAGTCCAAGAGTACAGTTCCAAAGTAAACCAGACTGATTTCATTGGTTCTTAAACCAGTCTCCTAACTCATTAAAAAATAACAGTATACCTATTACCCTGTCCAGTCTTTTTTACTACCTTGCATGGGATTGCAAAGAGTAGACCAACCAAAAGTAATGGATTTACTCCTAGAAACAACTATTTATAAAATTGAGTCCTTTGTCTTCATTTTAAGTTTGCTATCCATACCACTAGCTTTTTTCTTTTCGTGCTAAGAAGAAAAAAAAACAACAAAGGGTTCTCACAGCTGCATAAAAGGCTGGGTGCGGCCAGGAGACAACAAGCAGCACCTGCACCAGAGCCATTGTTCTGTTGTCGCTCAGTGCGTAATGGAGCACAGAGTCGAGATATCAGCGAGCTCACTGTGGGCACACTGGGATTGTTTCATTGCACGCCTACGTAAAATCATTTCATGAACCATGAGGAAAAAGATCACCCCTCTTGCCTATTATGAAGCTCTACCAAAAAAACCCTATCCATTATTCATAATTATTTTCTAATGCTTCTCCCATTTGTCACGTACAGAGTCACCCCAGTGAGCACTGTCTCTTTTTGCTAGACTTCACCAACTGTGGTATTTCAGAGCTGCCCTGGCAGCTGAGCAGTGGGACGAGGAAGAGCTGCATTTGCACATGGCGCTATAAAACAAGCATGCAACAGGGCTGAACCATCGCAGTTTTGAAACAAGGTTTTCAAGTTGATAGGTATCATTAAGGAGGACAGGATGCAGCACTCAGATGTCACTCATCCGTACAGTCTCCCATCGATGACCTTTGCAAAGGACAAATCAATACTAAGCAGATCCTCTATCTACCATCTCTTACTGTGTAGGAAAGGTCAACCAATTTTCATGTATATATCAGTTCTAGTATTACTGTTTTCAGACACAGAACTGCTTAAACCTGGGAATAAAGAAAAAATTCTTATCTTGCGCATAGCACCATGTCAGTACATGTGATAATTTAAAAAAAAAAAAAGGACCTGGAATGGAAATTTATTTCGTTAGCAAGGCACAATGCTCATAGAAGGAATTTAAAGCTTTACCTTGCTATCATGGAACGATCTCTATAAATACAATGTAAATTAAATTGTAAACAGCATTTATAAGACTGCTTCCTTAGCAAAATCCGGTACTACCTGTGTGTTTTACCACAGAAGCAAATATTTTTCTAAAATACTAAGCCATTTACATTCATTTTGTGCATGACTGCTGCACCTTTTTTCCATCGTGTGTGCAGGCCCACAGAGATTATTCTCCTCTTATAGTTCACTTAGATGGCATATTTTGAGAGAAGCCTTTATAGAAATACATGTTTTGGTTCTATATTTAAACTTGATCTCATTTAGCTCAATGCCAAATCCTTTTAGCTTCAGTGAGAAAATTCTATAATACACATATCGGCAGAGTTTAGGAGATGCCTGGCGCTGAAATCTTAGCTGAAATTTCTTGCCTTTTTTTTTAAATATATATTTGAATTCCCAAAGTATATTTAAGTTTAATATTTCATAGTACCTGAAAGTTCAAGGATGAACATCAGAACTCTATAAAATTCAACAACACTGTGTTTAAATGAAAAAGGCATCCTGTTGCATATCTTAAACACACCACAAACATAAAACAACACTAAAACTTCAGTCTGGCTCTGGTTAGAAGACGCTGCTGCACTATTTGATATTGCAAGTGTAAGATCTACAAGATCTACAAGGACAATATTTTAAAATATTCAGAAAGCTAGTATTGTAAAATGTCTGCATATGGGAAAAGGGTTATTTAATACTCAATGTAATGAATTTCTGAGTTGCATTATCTCTGCAGCATCGTAAGGAGATACTGCACTCATGTTCTTTAGCTGTATGGAAATGGAGCAATGGCATTTCCATACATCTGTAAGCAAAGTCATAAAAAGGATCTATAATCTTTTGATGCATACATTTAATACATTTAGGTAAGGTTTATTACAGTTCTTACTTCCTCTTCTCAGTGTCACTCATGGTTAATGTTGAGATACACACAATGTTAAAAATCTCTCAGTAGTTCAAGTAAAAAGAAGCAATGTTTTTAAGAATAAAATAGTTATTTTTACTCTTACTGAACTTGAGTTGGTCAAGAGGTAAGCTGTTTTGATTATTGCAATTTTGTAAATCATAGAAAACATCCATTGACTCAAATATTTAATTATTTATGTTATTTTCTTGCAAATGTTCTAAGAGCGGTTTCTGTCTGTCAAACAAATATGAAGGCAAAACTAACTCATACAGCTTTGCACTGTGAAACAATGTACACTGCCAGATTAGGAAAGTCTATTCTGGTGCTGATATCACCAATATTGACAAATATAAATCAGAATTTAAGCTTTGTGTTTATTTTTAATTAGTCACTTGTGTCATCTCATCAGAAATTCAAATTAAAAATAAAAAAAAAATAATCATAGAATCATAGAATGGTTAGAGTTGGAAGGGACTTTAAAGATCATCGAGTGCCCAACCCATGGGCAAGGACACCTCCCATGAGACCAGGTTGCTCAAAACCCCATCCAGCCTGGCCTTGAACACTTCCAGGGATGCAGCATCCACAACTTCTATGGGCAACCTGCCCCAGTGTCTCACCACCGTCATTGGAAAAAATTTCTAATATCTAGTCTGAATCTACCCTCTATCAGTTTAATACCATTACCCCTCGTCTTACCACAACACTCTCCGGTAAAGTCCCTCCCCAGTATGGCTTTTTTTCAGTGTTTGACCCCAAGACAATCATATACCCCATATCATATATGACCCCAAGCCAAACTTCTGGCTGCAGCCATGTGGCAAAAGCAGAATTATAAGCAAGCAGTTCATTTTAAGATTTCTGAAACTACCCACTGAATTATTCTTTCACTGAGGAAATCCAGTCTATGTGCTCTGATGCAGGACATAGCTGCCTGTCTCCTCGTCTTATCATATTGCTTATTTTGATTAGCTGCAATGGCATGGAGCTATAGATTTTTGATATACTTTTATTGCCTTTTAGATAGATGACTTACTGACAGTGTTTTTCGGGCATTTTCTTCCTGAATTTTTATTACTACGCCTTTTTGATGACTATGCTTTTTAAATTTTTATTGGGGAATAATGGCTGAATTTCTGTAGGGATAGATGACAAATTCTATTAGGTGCAATACTGAAAATGTTTATCTGGATTCAGAAGACTTTTTTAAAAGAAAAAAACACAAACAAACAAACAAACAAACAAAAACAAACCAAAACCCAACACTACAAACACTGGTATGGTTCTTGCCATCTCCCATCCTGCTCTTACAAAAGTCTCACGCTTTTTTAAAGCAGGATCCAAAATAAAACAAGCTGAAAATGTCAGCTCTTTTCAAGTAATTTATATGTTACACGGTGGAAGTCTATTTCCTTACTCCCTAACAATGAAGAACGCAGAGTACAATAGTAATTACTCTAGAAAGAGCTACACTTTCTACTGTGCCTTCATAAGAAGAACGATTAAATGGCAACATTGAAATATCACTGAGAGTAAATGGAAACCAGAATGTTAACACTGCATGTGAGCACACAGGCACGCTCAGGAGACTGCAGGGCTGTAGGCATTGCTGTACCTGGCTATACGTGTCTGGTTTTGAAAACGGCTGTTCCTCATAGATAGGAATATCCACTTTCATTTCATTTGGCCCTACATTAATCGTTTGTCATCTTGTGCAGTGTAAGAGAGGGTAGTGGAAGAAGCAAAAATAAATACTTTCTCCACAAACTTGGTGGCAGAGGGGGTGTCGGGTGGGGGGTAAGGTTGTAGCCAGCTAGAAAACTTGGTTTTTTACACCCTTATAAAAGTGCGGTCAGAAAAAAAGCAGCAGAAAGGTGTAAGGCAGATATTCTTCATTACAACTATGAACACTAAAAAGCTATAGTTCCGTTGTTATTGATCTGAATTCTGTGGTGTGTTTTGGAGAAATCTTTGCTCTTAAGGAAGATGAATCAAAGAGAATCCATGACACTTCTTTCCTTGCACAGAGGGCCATTAAAAGCAGGCAAATAAACTCAAAGTATACATATTCTTCAGTAAAGATATATTTTATAAAATGGCAAGAGTTACATAAAACAAACCCCTAAAACCAACAACCAAGTACCTAAGTTGGATATTTCTTCACAGTGTAAACTAATGGCAAGAAGTGTACTTTCAGCACACGCTACCCTGAACTTTCAGGGGGATACTTTATTTAGAGATTCAGTTCACTTTCTGGCCCATATCCAGAAGCCCCAACACTCAAATTTACCTTTTCTTTTTCTTTTTGCTCTTAAAAATTACACTAAACTACTTTAAAAGGTATTTTATTACTCCAACAGTAGTAAGTAGCTGCTGTAAAACAATGTACACATTCCCATAAGGTTTTTATAAATTCTCACAAGCCATTACGCCCTGTTTAATTTAATCTGAATTTTAACCGTGTCTTTACACTTAGTTCCACCTTTCTATCTTAGCATACCATCTTACTAATAATAGCTTTTGAGATTTCAACTTCTAAATCTTAATTAAAACTGTAGACTTACATTACAGCACTAATTTAACTACAGAACTTTGAGAATTGGGACATCTGGGAGAAAAAGAACTAACTGTCCAACACTTGACTGTCCAAGTACCTTGTGTTTTAAAAGTGAGGTGTTTTCTTTAGGTGTGACAGATGATCCTCAGAAAATGACATCACATCAAAGTCATCAAAACAGCACAGGCCTAATCAAAATGAAAACTATGAAGGGCATCATACAAAATCTGAAAGAAAGATTACTCTACCTGTATCGGACATGCTCGATTGTGTCATGTGTCAGCTTGCTGCTGATATTCTGACTATGAGGGTTGCCTAGGAGACAGCAGAGATACAGAAGTTAATCATTAATCACAATTTTGCTATTAATTTTTTCTTTTATCAAAGTATTATACCAAGCCAGCCTGAAAAGATGACAAAGAAAGATTTAATGTATACTTCACAGCAATGCCCTGAAGCTCCTTAGAGCAGTTAGTTACGAGAAGGGACGTATAACAGAAGAAAGCAATTATGACAGACCTTGAAACTTTGGCTGGATCTCTTATGAATACTTAGGCAGTTCCCTTAAAAAGAAAATGCAACTGCATATGCACAAATTTACTAGGAAAAACTACATGTAGAATGCACATTCATAAATATATTTGCACACTAGCTAAGAAGCAATTTAGAAGAGACAGCATCTGGAGGTAATAGAAAATTGTGATTGGACACCAGGACTAACCCAGCTTTTCTTACTCTCTGAAATTCAAGTAGCTCATGAAAATATAAATTTTAGTGCGAAATTAGTAGCCACCATAGCACAGCTCAGCATAGGCATGTATTAACAATTAAGACAGCACATAAGAAGGGCACAAAGTTATCTTCTTAGGCAAAAAAGATTACAGCAATATCCACACAGGCACAGCACGCTTTCCTATTAGTAAATGCTTAAAGAACATGCCTAAACAGTTTGAAAAGAGAACAAGAAGAAAATTGCTATATTTTATACAGTTTTGCAGTAGGCTGCAATATTAGCTACTTTCTTTTTAAAATTTCAAAATCACCCTGCTGAAAGTTATTGAGCAAAGGCGCTAAAAAGAATAATAAATTTAGAGCTCAAACCCAAAATCTAATACCTAGACTTTTCATGTCTGATGTTGCATTTCTGTAATTTCCAATTCAAATATTCTCAATTTAGAAGTGAGAATCTCTCTTACTTACATTCCTTTCCCTCATTTACACATGCAACAGCTAAACTGCAGTTCTTTAGACCTGTGGATTATCACCAAGAAGCCCAACTGCAAGTCAAACTCCCCCTTCACTCACATCTGTGTCTATTAAATGAACTCATTTTGTACAACAGTTACTGCCCTCAGAGTATCAGAAATGTAACTTAAAAAAGAGATTTGACCATACTAGAGCTCTCGTTATCATTTTAGATGAAAGCAGTATTAAAAAAGATAGGATTTGTTCTCCCACAGCATTACAGGTACTATGCAAATTGCTCCAAATTGGCAGCACTATTTCTATTCACATGCACTCAATTGATCCAGAAATTTAATTTTTTTCTGCCACAGATGGTACTTATTATAAGGGTTGAGCCCAATGTTGTTTGAAATAACTAACATCAGAGTGCATACATTTCACTTTACAATGGCTGTAGTGACAGAACATTAATTTTAATACCACTGACAGGCAATTGAATAGGAGATTTTGAATGTAACCAAATCAATGTATCTTGTTATAACAGAAAAAACCCAAGAACAGCTATTTTGTAGTTCAACTTAAATCCACACTCTGGATCCTGGCCTCGACAGCATTCAGGAAACAAAAGAGGGTGAAATGACATTACAATGGCACATTGAAAATGAAAACTACCCAGAACTCTCAAGTGGCTCTCTCAGGTGATCAGCACAAGTGTGCCAGTGCTTGAGTGAACACAGTTTTCTTTTAAAGCAGTGTTACCTAGTTCCCAAGTGAGGAATCACTTTGCTCTATGTATCTGGGAGTACAAGACAGAGACAAAGCAAGCAAAAAGGACACATAACCCGAAGAAAGCAATACACAGCAAGAAATTTTGATTACTTCAGTAAGCGTGCTCACAAAATACATAGATAATACTGTACAGTATATTTTTTTTCTGGTTGAGCATGAAATCACTCTGGTGTAAATTGTCTCAAACAGTAACAATATTTCCTAAACAATGGATGCTGCTGCCTTTGTATAAAAGCACATTCAGTGTGTGGTGCTCAACTAAATAATGTTTGAAAGCGATGTTTAAGTAGAGGACCTGGGGATGAAGTACTTCTAGGTGGTGCTGAAGTAACCATGTCCACAGCTGCAATTGCTAAAACTCCACCCAGATATTGCACAATTCTGTAGATATTTTTACTCACATTCTTATATGCAAGACTGCTTTGGTGATACACATCCTTTTTTCTGAGTACACAACTAAGTATAATAGTCTGGGAGAGGTATAGTACCTACTCACTGCCTAAATTCACTTGGAAAGCTAAGCTTTCTTCTAAATAAAATGCTTAAACTGAGGCACAGTATAAGCTCCCTGTGATGACTCCCCCTGAGAAGGGGGATGGTTCTGGATTCTGGTCCTTGCATAAGAAATCGGGTTTCCATTTTCTGTGGGGAAAAAAAAAGACTGAACAGACAGTGCTCAGAGCTACATTGTATTTGTTATCCCCACCATGCTGTCCTAACCCTTGGGCAACAGAGTCATGCTCCCTTTGATTTTTCTTCTTCACCAACACAGACGTGCTCTTGGGCACCAAAGAACAAAGTGAGGGATGACACAAAGGGCTTATGACTTCTTTGTAAAATCACTAGTCTTCCAACTACTCTACAGCAGTGTTAAAAAACCCACAGAACTACTCTTCCAACAACTTAAGAGGCACAGTTTTGATCTATTTACAGGGCAGCCTGAGAAGACTAATGGGAACCCTGTTTTGCACTTACCATAAACGTTGTTTCTGAGGTCATCAGTAAAAGCTTTAAGTAGACTCTCTGGGAAAAGTGCTGAACCAGCATGGTCAAGGTAAGTAACCCCTGAAATAAAAATTAAATTACTAGATTCAATTTCTTAAATACTTATCTCCCACAGACTACATTGTGAAGTGCACCATTCAAACACCCCTGGTGCAGTACACCACACAAAAAGTCAATTTTCCTAAACTTCCTGGTTTATGATGTTCCTCTGCCTGACTTAGAGGTCTCTACAGCTCTCAAAAACCACTTCTCAAATACGTTCCAATAGTCAGGCAGTATTCACAGCAAGGCATCTTTCATTCACTAGCAGAAAAAAAAAGGAGGATACAATAGAAGCCTAACATTTTGACTGCATATTTATAATTTTTAATTAAAAAAAAATATTTTAAGAGGTCCTTCCTTCCATGTTTAGATTACACGTTCTTTGGAAGAGGAAAAATCTTTTTGTTCTGCCTGTACAAGACTGAGCAAGCTGCTGTCTTCAGCCACAGTACCTTGTTACTCCTAGGCACTACTTACTATGAAAACTACTTTTACCACAATGATAATAATTATTAATAACAGCAACAATAATAGTAGTGTTGCCTCCTTGCTGGCAAATGAAGTAACTCTCTCAAGAACGGACAAGGCCTAAATCACGCTTGAAGCCCAAAGACAGGACAAGTTTAAGTTTTAATGTATCTAAATATTTCTTAGCACTCAGGTGCACTTAACATTCAATTCATTTTTAAAATCTCCTTTTATATAATTAAGCTATTGCAAAACTTTTAAATAAAAGCTTATTGGAAATGAAGGCTTTGTCATGTTTGCCCATTTTAGATTTCTTAATCTTTAGCAATTACTCTTCCATTTCTCCAGTGTGTTTTATGCCCTTTATTAGTTTTTTCATTTCACTTACCTTAAGTATTTCAACCTATTTCCAATTTTAATAATGATGAATATGATTAAGATTGGAATTTATTTTAAAGGCCTTCCGTTTCCACAGGGATTTAAAACTGAGTTAAGCTTTAAACGAGAAACCTTGACACTTGAAAATATATATAATTATATATTATGTTGCTGTAGCAGTGACTCAGTAGGTAAAGATGTGAGGAAGTGCTAATCATAAAAGCAATCCAGATACCCATCCCTTCTCTTATTTTCAAAAGAGAAAAGCCCTCCCCTGCCTTAAGATTTCCCCACTCACAGTATCTAGCAAAAGCAGAATTTCTAATGATGGCTTGAAGTTAGCCAAGGGAAGGTGTTTTGACGTGATCTGAGGGGAGGAGAGTGGAAAAAATGGATTGATTTATTAGATGTACAGATTATTTACTTTTTTACTTTTTTTTTTTTAATCCTAGAAAATTTCTCCTAAGCAGTAAGAAGCAGCACAGACAACCTTACCGAGGTCAAAACGCATATGGGGGTCTGTCTGGCCCAGTTTCTGACAGGAGAGATTACAGCTGCTTGGCTCAGCCTCAAAACACAGCGAGTTTGGAGGGCAAGAGGGACGCAGCATCATGGACAGAGATGGAGGAGCGGCATGGACTGGGCCAGCAATGGGACACCAGGAAGGGGACACCAGCAAGGGGGTGGCAGCAAAGGGACAGCAGGTGTCCCTCCTGAAGGCCACATGCTGACCGTGGCTGTGTTTAAGCCAGGGCCCACAGCTCGGCACCAGACACCTCCGCTCTGAAGTGGAGCTGAAGCGGGGAGGAACAGCCACAACCACCACCATCGGGGCCCAGCTTGATGGCAGCGGTCAGGGTGATAAACAACCCGTGGTCACTGGGTACAGCTGGTAAAGGCAGCACTAGAGTTGAGAAAGGGAAGAGGCAGCCCCGAGGCAGAAACAGACTGTCAGCCTGGAGGTGACCAGCCCAGCCAACACTCTCTCAACAAAGCCTCACACAGAGATGCCATTTGGCTCATTAGCTCTTATGGGCCCCGGCACAGCCCAGTGATGCTCTTCTGGGGGCACAGAGCTGCCAGTTTTGGATTCTTACAGCCCTAAGGAGGTTGACAGCACCAAAGTGATAATGAGCAAAACCCAGGCAGTTGGCTGAGGCTCCTCAAACACACACCATCCACCGACAAGGGGACAGGCACTTTCCGTCCCAATCAACACTCCTGCGAGGCAATGTGGACTACAAGGTCTCTAGGTAAAGGCTCCCTAAGTGGTTTATTCCAATTTGATTTGTTATGTAGCTAATTATGAAGTATAATACCGCGGTTCTGTGAAATCGCGGTACAAAAAACAGCTGGACATTTTTTTAAATTCCTCCTCTGGGTATATTACTTTGAAAATGTAGGAGGACATTTGGCTAAGGAAGGAAAAATTATTAATTCTTAAACTTTTATTTTATCTTTAGTGCTGCTGTTTAACTGAAAAGAAGAAAACAGCATTTAATACTCTCTCGACTGCCCAAAAAAAGAAATACGTTCTCTCATCATTTGAGACTGCACTGAAACAAATATCTTTACTGCTATTGCACTTTTGTGCTATAGACTTTTTCTTCCTGTCTTATTTCAATAAACCTATATTTTTAGAGGAAAGAAAAAAAAAAAAGTGGCACATGCATAACACCAGCAAAGAAAAGAACATTAATAACTTTCATTGTGTTTTTCCCTTTTTTTAATAACATTTGCTATTTTAACTTTATTGAACACACATTAACCAAAGAGATTTGTCAGTATATACAGAATAATATAGTTCCCCCTGTTTCAGTATGGTATTTAGTACATAGGCCGTGAGCACTATGAAATTATACTGTGTATGGAAAGTAACAGGAGAAAGAAAATATAATATGATCAACCAAAAGAAAATTAAAATGCAATTTCTATCAGGATGTGGTTTTGTTGCTCGGGGGAAATGTAAAATTAACTTTTAGCTTAGTTTACATACTATTATGTTGGAATGTGTAACTGACTTCATTGATCTAATAATATACCAACTATTTGATAAAATCACATTTCAGAAGTAGGGGTTTTTTACAGGAGTATCGAAAACCATTCAATGTGTCGGCATTAGTTATGGAAAGTTATTCAGCAAGAGTATCGGTTCATAAACTGTAATATTAACATGCTAATATTCTTGCAGATTAATTTCACATGGGGAACTCTTTGGGAACCAACATGGGCTGGTCTGTCTTGCTGAGGAAAGCCCCAGCCCAGCTCTCTGCGCTCCTTCTGTGCTACAGTTCACCTCTTGATAAAGCATCTGCCATCTCTGCGTGCCTGCCTTGGCTCTTTGTAAAGCTTCCTGAGTGCACATACTCATACAGCCTCAGAAACTCTAGAGGACCATCTGGTTTAACAGAACATTCTTATTCTTTTAAATGAAAAAAGATAATGACAATTTAATTTGGAGCATTTTAAAATTAAAGAGCAGGGGAGAACATACAGAGTTCAACCGCCTGCAAAATACTCAAGGCAAAAAGGAAACTACCCGGATGAACCTTTTGGAGCCAAAATACCTGCTTCTGACAAAGGCACGCTTTCCTTCAGGTGATTCTGCCTAACTTTGAAGAAAGTTGAAGACACCATGTGATGAACTGAGAGTAGAATAAGGAGGTTATGTCTTTATTAAATCTTTTAGTAATTATTAGGCTATGTATACGCCTATCACCCAGAGGACAGTCTAGAGGGAGAGGAGCACAGAGAGACCATGGATGCACTCCCCACAATGGCCTGCTGGCACACAGAGAGTAAGATTTCTTCCCTTTCACATCCCATGCCTGGTCACGCAGCTCCTATCTGCCTAAATTATTACTATTTTGGTATTATGTAATGTAACCTGCTCTTCTAATCCCTGAAATTGTTCTTGGTTCTATATGTTTCTGAACTTTGACTGAGTATCACTTCCAAAAATAATAAATTTACCTACACTGCATGTGGCTGTTCCATGTCCACCTCCTTAAGCTTTTGCCATCCCGTGATTCTCCCACAGTGATCAAAACAAGCCAACCTGTGCTATGGCTTCACAGATTATTTCTGACAGTCCCAGCACTTCAAAATTCCTGCACTCCAGCTGATTACAGGCTGCCAGTTACATTGCCGAAAGTTTCATATTGAAGAATGAAATGTGTAGTTAGAAGGCAGCAACTGTACAGATTCATGAATTTTGATTGTCGGATATAACTGCAATTCAGTGGGATTATATATACAATATTACTTGGAAAGCAGATACAGCTAATACCCTGGGGAGACAGTATATATCTTAAGTACAGCAATATTAACAAAGCCAGTATGAAATAAATTATATGAAAACAAGCTGAAGGCAAAATAAAGCATTATCTGTCAAAAGATAAATATGAGGGATTTTCATACACCAAAACAAAAGCAAGAGAAAACTGGAACAACCAAGTGACAAAATAGGGAGGAGAGGGCTCTACAGAAGTTGTAGACAAGTGTGATATCAATTGGACACAGCGAGGTTCCAACAGGTTCCTCATCAGGTTCACATCAGGTTCCTCAGGTTATTTTAGTCATCTAAGTCAGAGCCTTAGAGGCAGCTCCCTCTTTCCATTGACTGCATAAGAATTTAGTTCCCCCCAGGGATACTCCTAAATTAAATGTCAAAAGGAGATCTAACTATGTAATACATATAACCTTTATAAAAGTGCCTGAAATTCCATGATGATACAGGGCCTGATATGCCCACAGACTGTACAGACAGGTAAAGATCCTCCAAATGCAAAACCATTAATAAAGTACATTAAAAGCAATATAAAGAAAAAAAAAAGCCTACTATTAATATGGCTTGAGATGTGCTTTTGCTGGACATTTTCTGGATTAAATATTTAGTAAATATTGTTATTTGTACCTTCAGTTTCTGTTTAGCATTGACTTAGACAAAAGCTATCAAAACCAGAGTTTGTTTTCTGAATAACAATATGCCTCTCACCTAAACACTCCTGCTCTGCTAGACAAGGTAATGTTTTGTTTCCCTTGCCTAGGGCCAAGGAGCTCTTCAAAAGACCACAAAAGCATAGTGCTTGATGGACAAGGCCACAGATGCCCAAAGCCTGAATAGCTACCATGCAGTTAAAGGAGACACTGGTCCTCAGCATGATTTGACTTAATTGCTACAGGCCTGATGAAGTAACACAGCAGTCAGCCCGCAGCCATGGGGCAAGTTCTGCTTCCCACTGCCAGTCAATGGAGTTTATCAATTCGAGTAATCACAGCTGGACCCAGCTGCCAAATGCTGATCCGCGCTGGACTGTGAGCAACCTGGATAATGGTATCAATATTTTAAGGGCTGCTAACAAGTTACTGAGTTCTGTGAGAAAATGGTATTTAATTAATGTATTTTAGTGTTTGACTTGATGGACTGATTACAAAAAGCAAAGCATGAAATGTGCAATTACATTTATCCGTAATAAGTTCCCATTATTTTTCTCCACGTGCTATTGGCTTGCATTATTTGCTCTCACTGCATTATTACCTAGAGCAAAGCAGACAGAACATGAAAACAATTTAAAGTCAATACCATACACCCTCTTTGCTTGCTGTACTCCTCAGGAGGGGCCATACCAACGCCCCAAAAGCTATTTAGGTGGCTAGGGTTACTCCAGTTAAGCACTGGCACTATTCTATGTACATAAGCCCCCAGTTGCAGCTTACAGTTTACAGCTTGCTGGTATTGAGGTCTATGCAAGCGCTAAGAAAGCAAGGATTTCACATTTATTAAGAAGTCACATCCAACCCTATGAAATGTATCTCTCACAGCTGCAGGGAAAAAAAATAAATTCATGCCATCAAATTTCATCATTTCCCAGCTCCTGTGCTAAATGAGACGGCAGTAAAGGGATCAATCAGCACCCACCTTCGTCCATGTGGCCCACCTGCAAGACACAGCTTTATTCAGTGCTCACTTTTTGCTCACTAGGGTGTGATTAAATATCGACTGCAGTCAGTGATTTTATTTCCACAGACACCTTTCCAGAAGAGCTGAAGCCTTACTTGTGGGCATGAATCAGAGGTACCTCAGCTACATGCAAATAACATACTGCAGCCAACTGTCTCATTGTCTTTGGATGAAATATAAATCACAAGTGATTCATATTTATGCAAGTCTTCAAACAACTGTAGCTCACCCAAACCAAAACTAGCTTTCACACCTCCCCAGCGAATATACTACCATCTTTCAGTCTTTTTTTTTTTCTTTCTCTCTGATGCAATTGATCAAATGAAAGAAGAGTTGAAAGAGAACATATTCACCATTCTTCTATACCTGGAAAATGCTTTTGTTGGTTTTGCTGAAATTTTCACAGAAACATTCACTTTTGCGTAGGAAAGAGGCATTCAGAATTTCCACTGGAGATGAAAACACGATGGTAAAAAGCAATGTTTATGGAATCTTAATAATAATCGTTTAAAATAGAGGTAATTAGCTAAACATTCTAGTAGCATTCTCCTGCTCTACTTTTCTTCCTATTCTTCCCATAAAACAGCCACAGGCTTACAACAACATGTCAAGAGAATGTTTGAAACTGACTTTTCTAGTCAGTTCTATTTCTTGCTCTGTGACCTGAATTAATTGGATTCATATTAAATCTAGGACAAATTAGTGACTCTAAATATTCCCTGCAAAATATATCAAATGAAATGTGCAGTGACATACTTTAAATTTACTACCCTTTAAATTATTTTGTGGGTTTCCAAAAACACTAGGAAAAGACAAACTAAGTTCAAAATAACAGGAAAACAAAAAAGAGCCCTTTTATTCTCCCTTTTCTCTTAAAACTCATTTCATTACACATAAATACTCAAATCACTAGCTTCTTGGAGCTAGAGCCTTGGGTTGAACATGCAACCATAGCAATAAACACCTGCATGAAAACTGGTACATGCAATGAACAGTGAATGACAGACAACAAAAATCAGTTATCCCGACTGTTGAAGCCCTACAGAAGTACTTCCCAGCTGGCATTTCTTCTCAATGACAAGATGATGTGTAATACCTTGTTAGGCAAATGCAACGGTACCTCCCTCTGCTGGCTTGTTCCAGCAAAGAGAAGAGGCTGCTACTGCAAACCAGTAATAAAGTTATGCTCCAGTGAAGTTCTTCATACAAGGTTCTCCACAGGCAGTTACAGCCTTCAACTTATTTATACCATCCAGCAAACAGTCTATTGCCAGGAAGAGATACTGAGGATCAACTTCAGGAATATAAACCTAAGAGAAACGTAAATTTCCCTTCAGCATAAATTGGGACTATCTTTCAGAGACAAACACATAAAACCAAATAACCATGTTATCAAGAGGAACTGTATGTAAATTCAAAGACTGTGAAATGAAGAAAGTGAGGACCATTGGCCAGAACCCCACTCTTGTAAGACAAGAGGTCTGAGAAGGATATTCTAGCCCACAGTGAGTAGTCTTTTGCTACAACAGGCGACTACACTTATCAACCAAGCTACTTCCATATGAAAAATTCATAGGTTATTAGCCTACCATGTTCAAAACAGAAGAGTGCGTCAGAATCGCATCCTCCTTGTAAGAAACTACATCTTAACCTCTAGACTATGTTTTTCATGGTGACTATATTCTCATATTTCCCTTGTCAGCATCTTTTTGCTTTAAGACCTATTTTCACCCACTCGGCTTCAACAGGTATTTCTCCCTTGACAAACCAGTAGCACCTCTCCACCTGATCTGGCTAAAAATGCCACCTTCCTATATTTCTAATCCATGAAATGAGGGGGACAGAGGGTCAGAGAGCACAGGGTGGGGGAGCAGAACTCACATTCCAGAAAAAGATCTCAGCATTTTGGAAAGCTAGAGTAATTTTCCCTAACTACTGGGAAAATATCATCTCAGACCAATACATCCATACCTCTTGGCTTACTCTACTGTTACTCCTTACCTGGTTTACACTCCTAATTGTTCTAATAGTCAGAAGAAACAGCAGTATTAAACCAGGGACAGGTTTAATGTTTGAAAAGCCCATGTATAATGCCTTCCGAGATCTCCTGTATCATCTTTACACCAGTAATCAGCCACTAGTGGAAACTGAGACCACAAACACAAGACAGCAACAATTTTCCAGTGTGCTTTCTTTAGTGAGAAAAAATGTTACGTATACGAGTTTCATTATCGCTTCTGAGTAACTACTTAAGATTTAATATAATGTATGCAAGGAATTTAATTTTAATAAGACACACAAATACCGAGATTTTATTAGAGACATAGGAAGTACGCATGAAAAACTATATATAAGCTTTTCTAGTGCATATGTATTGGGTTAATATAAACATTTTTCCATTTTTGGCACCAATTCCGCACAGAGCAACCCAGTTTAACTTTTACTTTATTGTAATTTGATCCAAGCTGCTACCTCACATGAAAATTCTTCAACCATAAACAGACCATTCTAAATGATAAGATTATGCTCAATTGCTTTACCTTCACTGAAGTTCACAGACTGCATTAGATATATAGAAGTCAATAATACAACTCATTAAATATATTTATTTCTTATTTTCAGAAATTAGAATTATTTTGTAAAATTTTTCAGGACTGACTGTAATTTTGCAACACCTCCACAAACAATGTAATACTTCAGTACAAAAAGCACCATCTAATTGGAAAACAAGATTTTTCCCACTCAAAAAAAAAAAAAATCTGACAGACACAAACAGGTTTCTGTCAATATTTTATTAGGAATGTAATTATAAATTGGCATAAATTTTCTGTTAATACCTTATTATATTTGGATTAACTTATTTTCTACAGTTTATTTTCCATTTATTAGGGGTCTTCCCAAGCATAGATTCGAAGTTTTCAACAACCGTTTCCAGGAGTATGCTAGGAACAAAAAAGTACATTTATCAAAAAATAATGTTATAGTAAACCACAGTATTTAATTCTGAAACAGTATGACAACTGCAGAGTATTATTAACTAGTTCTGACAAAATTAATAAAATACCACCTTCCTAATGACTAGGCCTGAATGCAGCAGTATCTGAGAGAAATCCTACCTAACACAGGCCTACTTTTAGTGGGAATAACAGCATGTAGCTTCCAGATATTCTGTTTTGTTTTTTTTTAACTTCACTGACATCTGGCATGTTACAACTTAGTAAAACAAAAATTAAAAATCACTTGAGCTGTTGACACAAGCATATAGGTTATGACCCTCTTTCTAAAGCACCGGTACCATGTGACACAGCTTTTAGAGGTTTGGTCATTAATTTGACTCTAACTTTGGACAGCAAAAATCCACTGCTGGCTACTGCCATACAGCTGTGTAGAAGTTTGTGGTTCTTCCAGAGACATTACCTTGCATTGGGTACAGACATCATAATTTCAGAGGTAAGGTTCTCTTTCCTCTGAAGGGCTGCAATGGGGCAAAAAAAGGGTTTTCCAAAGTCCATTGAGTAAAAAGGAACCCAAGTGAAGCCTGATTGAGTTTCCAGCTGTACGACAATGAATAACCAGAGAAGACTTTGCCTCCAGGTCACAGAGACCTCAGGCTCCATTCAAACATCAGAACATGCATCAGGGTCTGATTCAGAGCCTTTGAAGTAATTGTGAGGCTCAGCTCAACTCTGTATGAGTTAAACCATTAACAAATAC
This sequence comes from Limosa lapponica baueri, assembly GCA_002844005.1. Lineage (NCBI taxonomy): Eukaryota > Metazoa > Chordata > Aves > Charadriiformes > Scolopacidae > Limosa > Limosa lapponica. Next base: position 1,310,321 of record KZ505699.1, read on the forward strand.
GCTATAATCAGCACTTCCTAAACATACTGCACTGATTACCTTTTTGGTACCAGGCCAAGTTAAAGAGCTGGGTTATGATCTGCACAGAAGCGTAAATGACCTTTGAAACAAGTGAAATTGTCCTTTCTTGAATATGACGTGTTGGGCTGCTCATATTGCTGTCTCATCATATGGCATCTACAGGACATCTTCAGTCTCTGGGCTATGCATGCTCTCTCTGAAGTCCAGGTATCAATTAAAAAAGTGCAACATTTTAAATAATCCATCAACAAAAGATGTAGGAGGGCTACAATAGAGGCAACAGCAACAGAATCTCAAAATGACATAAATCAGCTTACTAAAGTCAGTTACATCAAACAAAGAACTGCTCCAGAATTGTATGCAAGACATCCAGGTGATTATTTCCCCTAAGCACATTTTATGCACCTTTATTTACAAATACGCACAAATATGCCTGTGTATGCATTACTGAGAGGGGTATATAAATATATGTACATAAATATCCCCTTAAGAGGATAATTAGTGTTTTCATATTGCTTCTTGTAGCAGAACATAAGGAAAAGCAGATGTGAATCTGGAGACTCTCTTCCCTTACAGCTCTTTTCCACCTTCTCATCTCTACTGCTTCTCTAACTGCACATTTTTGGCAAACAGATAACCTAGAAGTCATCACACTTGTTTTCAGTCTCAATCAAAATTAAGGTCTACGGAACAGCATCAACACTCAACAAAAAGGATAATAACTTTTGCTTACATACCAAAGTTTTTGTGAGGGCTTCTTTTCTTAAAGAAAGAAAAGATACTTCGCCTTAAGCATCCCCTCCCTTCCCCCTAAATAAGACAGACCAAAACAAAGGTATCTAAGGTGGATATCTCTGAAGAGAGTTAGGCACACTTCTAAGGTGAATAAATTTGCATTCACTAGGGAACTTCAGTACAGGGGACTGACTTCTAATGCTGTTCAGCTCAATGTAAGTCCATTCGGTCAACTACTCTTCTCCTCTGCAACTTCAGTTTGTTTACTGTGGTGCTCAATGTTTAAATAAAGTAGGATTTGGGGCACGTGTGAAGTTAACCCAATTTATGCTAGAACTCACTAAGAAAATCCAAATATCTAAGCGTCTTGAACTCAGTAACAGACTGACACTACTGATACAAATATACAGAATTTCATATTTGGTAAAAACATTCCAGTGCATACTTTTGCCTACAAAAAAGAGTTTCACAGTTGTTCCTCTTTTTTTACGGATCCAGCAATAAAGCAATTACAACTTTATTCCAATTTTATAACCCTACACCTAAAGAATATTTTGCTACACTTCACTAAATCATGGTATAATTCCTCTCAATTAAAGGGCTTCTTTCAATACTAATGGAATTAGAAATGAAAAGAATTATAATTTCAGCATAATATATCCAAAGTGCTAAATACAAACAGCCTCATTAACACTAGACTAGCATTGAGAATGAATAAAAGACTATGCATGGAAAAACAAATATTCCACAGATTCCTTAATATCTGAACTCTGAGCTTAAAATCACAACTCTGCTACGACACCAACTATTGCGTTTTGCCTCCAGGCAGCTGAGAAAACATTTTGCACTTAAAAATCAAGATGTATAGTCTTGCCATATTTGAATAAATGACAAGAGGAGCACAATATTCATACAACGTATTTTACTCAGTTTATGACAAAAGATACTGGAAAATACTATCTAGGTAAAAACTCACATAGCATACTCTGCCTCCAGTACTGACTACAGGATTGGATCCTGAATATGAGTACCAATTCCATATCTGGGGTCTCCAGAACTATCAGAAACTCTGAAGTGCTGGAGTTGGTGGAATTCCCTACCCACGCTAAAGCCTAGCCCTCCTTTATAGACCACTCCTATCGATGCTGTACAAACCAGAGATTGCTGAACACACCCATCCCTTGCATGGACAAGTTGAGAGTTATCCAAGTTGAGAAAGTCAGGAATCGATTCTGTAACATGAAGCGAGGATGGAGAGGAATTTTAACTGAGGTGAACATTATTTATGACAATGAATGATCATATTAATAATGAACAGCACTATCATAAATGGAAAAGTAATAGTAATTTGCTAATATTTCAGAGCTAATTTCTGTGCTGTTAATTTTCAAATACTTCCTCAGACTTGCTAGTGTAAAACTGTAACTAGAAGTACCATGGCAGACTACTATTAAGTTTCTGTAATGAACTCTTATTATGTCCTGAAAATGTCTACTTTTTGTTGCGTTTCTGCTTGCAGACATATTACCATATTCCCCCAAAGCAAATATGTTAAAGGCAACAGTAGTATGTTTGGTTCTTATCACTTGCATTTTAAAACTACTTGTTTGTCATTAAAATGAATTTCATTTGCAATTCCTGTTTATTTTTAGCAAAACTGCAAGAACATTCTTCGCCAAAAGGATCACACAGGAGATGTAAAAACAAAACCATCAATAGTATCTTCTAAACATATCAAAACACCTGCTAAAATAGTTAGTAAAGGCTCCCAGTGGAGCACAGGAAGACCAAGATATGGGTCAGGGGTATGGAAAATGTAAGGGAAAAGATTATAACTCTAAGCAAAGGAACCACAAAATCAAGTGTTTAAATAAAAACTTAAATTTTAAAATCAGTATGTTAGGGTGCCCTCATTTGTGTCCTTAGTTACAGTTACCTCAAGAAGGACCTGATTTTCAAAGAACTGTAACATCACATCAATGGTAAATCTGGTTTAGTTCAGATGTCTCAATCTGTCCCACCACTTTTCAATTAGAGTATCCAAAATTCAAACAATCAATGGGGGGAAAAATCTCGGTCAAAATATTCTGCCACAATGATGACTCAAAGAATGCATGTAACCAGTGCATACAACAATTGTTTCTACATGTTTCATTCCAGATCCATTTAGGTCTAAAAACTGCTCTCCAAACTTGTGCCATAATGCCAAAATGGGAACAATCCCTATTATGACATTTAGTCACCACCACAACACAATTAATGGTTCCCCAATAGTCAACCTGGAACGAACCCAGGCAATAAGTTGCACAGACCATCATGCAGGTTTCATGTGAGATAACTGCTTTGGCGAAGTTTGTTTCCAGATGGACAGCAAGCCTTCCCCAATGTTTTGTATAAATACCAGGTATCTGGTACTTTATCTCCACAGAAAGTCAGGATAAACCGGTAACGTGAACCTCATGAGATCAGTTATTCCACAGTGTACACAGATTCTTATTATTTTTTTCTACAGGAGCTCTCCAACTTGTGCTGAAAGAGGGATATCAGAAAGGCCTTAAGTGCACAATTTTTCCCATGCCCACCTCATTCTGTTTTCCCCCTTCCTCCCTCCCAACTTGGAACACTTTTATTTCTTTTGCTAAGAGAGATGACTGTTAGGATCTTAGTGTTTTCACCATAGTTAGACTAAAATTCCTGGATTAAAATATATATACCTATTTATGTATATTTATTTATGTTTATATTTTTATATATACCTATTGTAATGTCTGCTCAGTATAGAGACAACAGACACAATCAGTTTTGATAGGAATAGGTTCTTGTTTATATGACTTTTTCTCTAGTGTTTTATTTTTTCTCGTATTATATTCCTGTCTACAAGTTGGGAACCCCAACCAACTTATATCCAGAGGACTACATAAGGTGAGACTGCTGTTTTCTCCTGTGTCATTCCACAAGGAACACATAGTGCAGTGAAGTAGATTTAATGCACACAACATTGCCCATAGCTCACTTACATTAAGAGCCTAAACAGTAAGGTTTCTTCTCTGGATTCAGCTATTTCTATTCTCAGACTACGCGGAAATTCAATCTACAGCCCAGAGAAAATGGAGATGCAGAGTGACTAGAAAGACCACAATTCAGTTAAACAGATTATTTTAAAAAAGTATAAAAATTTATCTGTCGTCCTAAAGGAAAAAGCAAGAGACCTCCATTCCACTCTTCCCTCTCATGTCCAGAAGCTCTTTATAACTAAATTATAAATACCGATTTTACTCCTTTGAAAAATTCTCATGCTCTTTCAGTACAATCCATGTAAGAACTTAATAATTTTTAAAGCCACAGTAAGTTCTATGAACATGTAACTTAAGAGGCATTTGGAGAGGTTAGAACCAGCCAAAGGCAGGTTTTCCCCCTAACTTCCCAATACCCACTCATTATAAATAGTTTTACATGTAGCATTGAAATACAAAACCTGAAGGAGATCATTGTAAATTAACTGCTACTTGATCAGTTCAGTAGGTAATCACATTTCTACTTTGAGCATGGAAGGAAGCAGAAGTGACTGATAGTAGATGTTGGATGTACCCACAAGGTATATAGTGTTCAGATTTGAAGATTTGGTTAGGCACTTTGGGAAACATGACAGCTGTCATGAGATTATTTGGTACTGTTTCCCCCACTTGAGTGGCACTGAAGTTTATCCAGGAAGCCTTGCAGTGTAATCCTTGTGACACTTTGCAAGTACACCTATCCTTCTCTGTACTTGCAGAAATGGAAGAAAAACTGATTAAAGTTCTGATGGTAGCAGCTATTTAATCTCTCAGGAGCTGTCACACTCAGTGATGCAGAGCTCAGAGAATCAACCTAGTGCCTCCAAACAAGCATTACACTCTGTGAACTCTGCAACAGTCTACACACTTAAAGGAACGGAGGTTTTAGTAATTTTTTTTTTTTTTAATGGGTAGCTTCAGCTCCCATAAGCCAAAAAGCTGGCTTTGCCTTTCATTAGAGGTAATCAGAATATAAATATTCCAATGAAAGCAGGTGTTTTTGAATTTGACATTTGAGGAGCAGGGAGAGGAAGATTTCTCCCAACCCTTGAAAAACACCAGATGGAAAGGAAATTCAGTTAAAAAAAAAAAATCGGTGTAACTCTCTAGGATTTATACTTTTTAATCGTTCACAAAGTACTCAACCTCATACTATTACAGGTTTCTAAAGATAACCAAGAGGGTGAGTTATAAAAGGGAGAAATAGATGGCTCTGTCCCTCAGAGAGCACTTCACTGGGCTAGACCCCACCCTTTGGGCAAGTTGCTATTGAAAAACAGAAGGTGGAGGGAGGGTTTGTTTTTATACTGCTTACATCTCAAGGAGGGTTCCTGTAGCGCCACAGGAAGGCTTCATCTTCTGTCCCCAAATCTCTCCCAGCTGGTCAGATGAAGCCAGGGCCTTAGTGGTGCACACTAAAAGACAGTCCTAGTTCCACAGCCCTGCGGTGCAGTGACGCTTTCTGTGCTCTGCAGATGAGCTTCACCGAGCCTGAACATCAGGCAGCTCCTACCAAAATCATCATTACTTCCTTCCCCACTCCCCAAAGTCTGATTTCTATGCAAGCAGTAGTTTATCACCCGAAGATCACTTTAAATTCTGTTTTCCAACCAAAAAAACACAAGCGTCTAAAGAAGTAGAAGACAGAAAGTTAAAATTAAACTTGAAAGTTACTAGTGAAATGGCTTTTTGTGGTATGAAAAGGAATATTACAAAAGCTTACTTTTTGTCCCCAGACATCTGCCTCCTTTCTCCCTTACTTTCTTACTTTCTTTTCTGCCTCCTTTCTCCTTACTTTCTCCTTACCCATCCTCTTCCTTCAGCTGAGTGTTTTAGAGACACTGAGAGGCTTTAAAGAATGCAACTTAAGTGGGAATCACCACTCATGAACCCCCTCCTCAAGGAAAATATTTCATGGTATCAAATTCTAAATTGTTGTTATGAACTGAAAAAAGACAACTTGCCATAGTTTTTCCTTCTATATTTCTGCTCTTGGGGAGCTTGGAGAAATACTAAGTTCACTAATCAAACATTAACCAGACAGTTAATAATCCTTAAAACAGAGGGCTTAATTTCATTAATGGAAAAAAAATGGCATGGGCATATGCCTCAGTCAAATCAGACATAGTTGTAAACAACAGAATGGAAAGGAGTTTATGAGTCCCACTCCCAGGGGGTGCTCCGTCCCAGGAAACAAGGAAAGTCAGCCACGGTGCAGTTCAGATGTGTTGTTCTCTTTATTTCCTTATTTCATCTTCAAAATATACCTTTGCACCCTTAAAGGCTGGGTTTGCACTTTTAATGTCTCTTGCATGTAATGTCCAGTTACACAAAACGTATCCTACATGGATTTTAGTTTATTTCTTACATCTTCCAATTCACTACTGATCGCTTTAAATGGCATGTGTTTTTCTTCATTTGTAGTAGTATTAAATTACCATCTTTTCAGAAGGGCAACCAGTCATCCTGCATTTGTATTATTAGGCTGCCTCAGCAGCATCGTACCTGTCGCTAAACATCCATGCTAAGGTGATAAGAAGACGATCATTATATTGCTACATTTCATGACCACCTTCCACGATATGTTACCTCACAGACATTTGCATTCTTAAGGGAATGTATTTAAAAGCTGTTATTCATTAATCAAATGTTTGATTTGTTTGTGAACACAAATTCTATGATCCAGTAACAACGGAGTGCAATAATCTATGTACAGTTTAGCCTGAACAATTCAGTCAGCTTCCCAGCTACGCAACACTACTGAGTTTATGTGCATGGAGAGGAAAGCGCCATGCACATCTGGCAAAGGCTCCTTTTTCATGCAGTCTTTAATTTCACTCCATTCAGTCCATCAGGCTGCGAGTTCTTTGTAGTTAACCACTTTTATTTATCTGCTTTCATCCAACCTCATGAAAAGGCAACATGCGTTACCAAAGCAAATTGTCCATCACAACCTAGACAAGGCAGGCTATTAAGAAGAGTCTCCCATTCTGCTCAATGGGCTCACACACTCCTAAACTGATTAAATCTGCAACAAATATTTTCCTAGCGTGGGTTGAATCAAACACAATGACAGATTTTTAAAACGTTGCATACTGTCAGAGCAGCTGAGTAACATTTGGGTTTGTGACAATTCTAATTGTTTACATTGAAAGAAATTATAGGCAGATATACAAATAATAAAAACGTGACTCCCAGTCACATGTTTCATAAGTTACTATGTAAGTTACACTCCTTAATAAATTACTTGGGAAATGAATGGCACAGCAGATGAACAGTGTATTTTACTCAACAGCAACACAAAATCCTTTTTTTTTAAAGAAAGGCAACATACATTTGATGCCATCAGTTCCAAATTACTGAATTATGACAACTTTAATGCGCTATGTGGCATGAACATAAAAACATGGAAGATTCTGGGCCTCAATTTTTTCCTCAGGAATAAATTACAGGACAAACTTTCTGATGACTCTGTGACTTTACCTGACCTGTTCATAAGTTTGCAAAGGGGTACGAACAGTGATATTTGGTGTTTAATTGTGCATTAATGAAATTAATTCACACAACATTAATTTAATTAATGAATATTTGCTCAAATGAGCTTCCTCTCTTCTTTCCAAATTTTAATTTAGGGCATTATTTTCCATAGTGCTAGAAGAAGTAAGCTTAGTGGTGTAATCATCCTTCCCTAGCTAACCACATCACCAAAAGATCACATCCTTGGATATCTCTCTCTTTTAAGGAAACCGTAAGTGACAAAAATCCTGTCCAGTCATGTTCTTAGTTTTCTTTTAAAAGCATTTTACTGTTGCTCCAGGAACTAATCTGAACAAGCACAGAAACTATATCTTTTTTACTTCTCTTGCAAAAGCCACATTCCCCTAGCTGCTACAAGAAAAGAGGAATTAGTCAGTACAATCCTGAAAGCAAGAAGGGGGAAATAAAATATCAGGGAGAAAAAGATTTCTCTCCCAAAGACCTGCCTACCAATCTTATATGTATATTTCACATTCCAGAAAAAAAACCCAACTTAACACTTTCCTGCATGACACTCTCACAACAGCTGCCTGCCTGGGGTCACATCCTCATCGCAGGCACCTCGCAGACCATAACTTCTCTATGGCAGGACAGAAGGCAAAGGGGCAAAGAGCATCACTGGATCTACCTGGGCTGCCAAGAATACTGCCAGGAGCATAACGACTTGCCTCATTAGCAATGAAACTAATGAAGTGTGACTTTTTACTGCTTTGTGGCCTATCTTAATGCCTCCCTGCCTTACTATACACCTCTTTCTCTGTAACTCTGACATCCATTTCCCATACCTCCCGTTCTTGACACCACCTTTTCCATAATACCTCCAGAAACAGCATGTTTGTCTCCTAACAAATGTGGTAGGAACCAGTCTGTGATCCAAACTGTTTGTGTGCGGATCAGTATGCAGACATGGCAACACTATCGGCATTATTAACTTAGGAAGGTAAAAAAATAATTATACCAACCCCAAGTTGACCTATTCATAAGAAGAATTTTTTATAGTTCTGTTTTTAAGTTTCTGAATTCAGTGAGGTTTAAAAATGAAATAAAATAAATAAAAATAAAATAAATAATAATAATAATAAACCCAAACCAGAAAACACCTTACAAGTATTTTAGTGTCACATAAAGGAAAACATCCCCATTGCATATTCCTGTGGCTTGGGCCAAGACAACCTATTAGAAAAAGCCTGAGACATTTGAGAGCTCAGCGTCCTACTTCCCAAATACCATCTCCGAGTTAAGCATCTCACTAGCCTCCTGCTCTGCAAATATACTGTGCTGCCAACCCATTTATCAACCTCTCATATCAGTGCTTCTTACTATGCAGCACTCTGCAGCATGGTCTTCCTGAATTCAGTGACAGTCTTTTCACACCCAAGTGACGTCTTTGCAGCACCCCTCTGATACCAAGTATGTAATGAATCAAGCTGATCAACAAAAACTGACCTCTCACTTCTCTGTTTGGCTTTTTGTCCTTAGACTTGGAGTACCCTTGAATGCCGGTGAGCAGCTCAGACGTGGGAATTGCTACTGTAACCTATAGTGGCAATTTCAAGAGGTTCATGTGCTTTTGCAGGGGAAATTCTAGTACAAGTGCAGGGACACCAGCAGCAGATTATATCTGTCTGAAACCTTGCATATATTCTTTAATTAATCACCTTACATTTCATATTAAAGAAAAAAAAAAACAAACACACAAAAAAACCCACCCCAAAAAATCACATAAACATCATACAGAAATATACAAAAATATGCTGAGAAGAAATCAATACTTGTCACATATAGCAACCAGAGGAGGACAAACAGGAGAATCCAAGAGGAAGTAAAGGAATGGAAGGAAGGATGCAATACTGATGTGGCATTCTGCAGGAACGAGATTTTGGTGTATTTCCAATTTTTGAGTAAAAGATAAGAAAGCATCTTGTGCTTTTCTAAATAAAACATTTGCTTGTTTTAATACTTTCATACAATAATATACATCTTCTACAGACATTAATTTTAGAGATAACATATCTTTTAATTAAAAGTGCAATTTTTTTAATGGATGGCTGATACCCTGCAGCATCTATGGAGTTTCATAAATTATCTTTCCAAATCTAATATTTTTTAAATCTCTACATGCTGATTTAAAAGATCTAATGTCTATATATGATTATTTCCCATTGTAAAGAATTTAATCCCAAATGATCAACTGTTTATTTCTAAAATACACCAGAAAATTCATGTTAACTGTATCAGGTTTATAGGGTTTGGTACTTGGCTTTTTTTGCCCAACATTTCTGTGTTCCAGACAGAGTTTTAAATGTCTTGTACTGTGGCATAGGCAATTTTGGAGCCAGTGTAATGGTGCGGTGAACATCTTTATAAGGGTATTACAACACCAAACCTGGAGTTAAAACTGAACTATACGTATTACTCTAGTAATGCAATTCAGAAAGAAAAGACATTACCTGTTTCTGTGAGGGAATTTTTTCCTCTAGCTAAACTTTAAAGTAACTTTTTTCAGTGCTGAAATATTACAATGACAATAACATTGACTACTCTTCACTAGGAGCTATGTCTATCACAAAGAGCAAAAAATCACACAGCTCTGGGTGATCAATTGAAAGATCAGTCCTGCACAGAACAGATCACCCATAACCTTCTGAACCCTGAAATGCAAGGTAAGAAACTCCTTAATAGTACCTGTTACTTTTATGTAGGCAGAGGAAAACATCTGAAACTAACACACAGTTGCTGTTACTGCATTTGGTCCTAAATCCACTTTATGTTCCACACACGCTTCGTCTTTGATATCAATTCTTTAGATTACAGCTTATTTAGATAACTACTGCTGACTTGAAATCGACAGGAAGCATTAAGGCTTTACTTGAGCATATATATTGATTTTTACAAAACAGTTGTCTCATAGTTGTGCAGTTACACTTCCCATACCACAGCTTCTTTTTATAATATTCTCCAGCCACTAAATGCATCTTCCCAGACGTCTTCTAGCATTTCAAAGTGTCCACCAGCAGCCTCCTTCAACAAATATAATTTCTTTTGCTTTCTTCTCCCCCCAAATAAAAAAAAACAACCAATGTGTTTCACAAAATCAAATCACATTGTGACAGAGGACAGGAGCAGGTTACCAGCCAGAGATCTCTCTTCTGCTGAGGAGAGAGTGAATAAGCCTTGCACAGGGGTAGGAAGAGGAGCACTCAGCTTTAGACACCAAAACAAGACATTTAGAAGATTTCTTCTCTGTTCAGGATGAGCTAGAGATGAAGTAACTCAGTGAGACTTACTCTCCAGCACAATTATCAGCTCTTCTAGCTACCCAGCATCTCCCAAATGAGACAACAAAAGCAACCTCACTTTGCTTTTGCCACGTTTGGGCAGGAGAGGTAAATGATGGATTAACATTAGCATATGCCAATCTCAGCACACGGCTGAAATATTTTTACCTTTCCAGGAGATGCAATCTCTCCCAGGACTGTAGCTGCCAAGCTTAATTCTGGCCTGCAATGGGTGGTTGGTCTTCAGGGAACTCACAATTAAGTATTGCATCTGACCATAAAAAAGCACATGCCCTGCTTCTGGTTCGGCATAGACCTTAGATAACAACGAATCAAAATAAACTTATCCCTCATTATCAAACTAGTTCTTAAACAGCATGATAAGACTTGCATATTGCTAGCTTGGTCAAAGAACAGTACTGTGCAAAGAAGCTAACTATAAAAGGTTTTGCTGACCACACACAGAGTGACTTAGTCCTCATCAAGAAAAAGAAAAAGGAAATTAAAAAAAAGAAGAGATTCATCCACAGGTAAAAATTATTAATAATTAGGAAATCAGCAGAAAGTAATATAAACACAAGCAGAAATAGAAGACAGCTACCAGAACAAACAGAATGGTCTTAAAAACAAAACAAAACCACCTCTGGAGATGTAAAAAAAATAAAATAATCCTATCATTTTAGGATACAAATATTACTCCAAATATTTAAAAAAAAATAAAATAAAAAATATCTCAGACAAAAGGCTGGTAGAATTTCTGGTTTGACAAGGCAAGCAAACTGGCATAGCAGTAGAGAAACTGAGGTCACACCTACATTTGCAATCAAGAAGTGAGCACAACTCTTCAGGCTCACGGTATACTCATCTTCTCAAGTTTCATAAAATGTGACCATCAGCTATCTATCAACAAAACTACTCTGAGCTGACACACCAGCACCCATTTCCTACTTCTGAAATTCAGCCGAAACACCAGATTACCCCAAACATGACAAAACAGATAGGTTCTTGAGGGACAGAGCTGGCCTTTCCTAACCGAGCCACTAAGGACTAACTGAAATGCATGGAGAAGACCTGCTTTTCTTGTTCTCCTACTTAAAGGAAAACTCTCGGTGTGAATAATTACCAGTAATATGAGTAAAAATTCTTATTTTTGTGTAAGGGCAGATCCAGTACCCATCTAATCTTTAACTGAACAACAGAATAAGCTCTTGTACAGGTGACTAGTTCATGACAAGCTTCAAAGAAACACAGACCAATTCTATTACTCAAAGCTTAGTTTGCCTTTCCTTTTTGTTTAGCAGGCAAGCTACATTATTATTGTTAGTTGTATGTAATCACATATCACAAATATTCATATTACTAAGGTAACACATGATTTGTCACGTGACTGTTGTTGAAGAACAGGACAGTGTCTGATTTGACACTGAATGGGTCAGCTCATCTTACCTCAGTTACAGATTATCTTCAGATAGTCAGCAGCCCTTAAAGAATTGTGATTACTAATACTGCTTTTTATTTGGGGGATGAGTATTCACTACTTATCGCTCTTGGAAAGCTCCTGCTGAAACAGACACAGCTATCTTAGAGGAGAATACTGGCACGCAACTGAAACCAGAAAGGTATCTTGGGATTAAAGGCTGCATCGCAAATCACGTCAGCTTTTTCTTTTTTAAAACCACGATACAAACTGGAGCTGGTATTTTCTCTGCTATGATAAACATCACAGAAGCATATTCATCCCCATTACTTAACAACAGAACCTATAAAGTCCCACCGATTTCTTTATCCATTTCTAAAGTGTAATTTACAATCCTACACTGGAGATAAGGGTACACTGCTCACAAGATTAAAGTCAAGGTCACGTATTGCGCATAGGCTGCTGCCTGTGAAACAGGGATCTGTTTCACAGACTCCACGTGTATTTTTAGAAGGGGTTGCTGTAGCCATCAGCTAACAGCTCCTGAATTACAAAAGTGAAGATAAACCTTGGCTTAAAAGGTAAAATTTAAGGCTTCTGTGCCAAAACAGATAGACCCCTGCTGATTCAAGGAAGCTGAGTTCCTTTTATCCCTTTGCAAAACCTGAAGGGGAAATCCCCAACACACTCAGTACCAGCCTAACTTTCCTTCTGATGGAGCCAAGAGTCAAGCTCTCACAGACTTTGATAGGATCACAGGTAGACCACCTTTGAAAAATCCTGGTTTTATAGTATTTCCTCCAGCAGCTGGTGTTCCCTACACACACCTATTGTACCTCCTTCTCAACAGGCACTTGTGCAACTATTCAAGCTAGAGCTACAACAGAAGCACTAGCACCACACAGGCAAAGGTTTATGACACAGAAAAGGTTTCTGCCTTCCTTTAGTGGATGCCACCAAGTATCAGCAATCAGGAAGAAGTGAACACATTGATACGCAATAATTATTATTATCACACACTGCTCGTAAGAAGATGACACTTCCAAAATTGACCATTAGGCTTAATTAATGGATATCTAAACAGGGACTCCAAAAATTCTGCTCACATAAAATGGAAGCAGCAAGATCTGGTTTTTTTATACAGCTTTAATGGTGAAAAGATCTTTGAGGGATGCCCCAAATAGGCAGAGCAATACATCACTGTTAACTACTTAAAAATAGAGATCATTCTCTTTTGCCTAGTGGCAACAGAGATATAAAACTTCTACCTCATCCCCCAAAATGCATGTTTTGGCAAGTCACTGAAAATGCTTTTATGTAGCTAAATGCCTGAAAGCCCCACTAATTTTTTGTAAGTCAGTTGGAGGTGGCCCCTTTACGTACTGTTGCTGCTGCTAATCTGTACATCAGGCACCTTTCCTTCACCTTATTTCAGGAAGGCATCAAAGACCTAGAGCTTTAACCATCTTATAACATCAACGTCAGTGTGTCAAGATCTTCATCAAGTGGGAACACAGCTACATGGCTAAATAAAAGGAGACCAAGCAATAAGTACAAGCAATGTACTTATCATCCACACTGCTCCGCTGTCAGCCAGTTCCTGGATTCTATCCTGGACTGGTCCAACTAGTCAGCTCTGAGGCAAACAGACATGTAAAGCAGGGGACACTTAGCCTTACACACTTGACCCAGGAATCTGCCCCTGGACACATTTCATTTGGCACTACCAGCATCACTTGAAGACACAAGTTCTTGATGAGAGCAGAGATGCTCCTGTTCTTAAGACAAGAATCCCAGAAAGGATACCTCATGTAAGTACAGCGGTTAAGGACACTGATCTTCCTCATGGAGGTGACAAGCTTTGAAGACGAATAGATGACAATTTATGAATTGAATAATGTGTTAAAATCCTGAAGGGGAAAACAAAGGGCAGAAGGAATTTGCAACCTAGGTCACCTTACCATAGACTATTATGTGATTTCAATTAGCTAATATTATGACAGATTCTATTTTATACCCTGTGTTTGGCTTTGTTTGTCTTTTTCTGGAAATACTCTGAATTATCCATGTAACCTCCGTTTGGGAATGCAGACCTATCCACCAAACATCACTCATTAGCAGATATGCTTTATTTCAAAACTGGGGAGCCTCATGAGAAACGAGCCTGATTCTGAGGAGTTCTGAAAAGTCATCTGCTTAAATGTCTAAACAAGGTCTCAATTACAAAACACCTACTTTTCAAAATCTTGGCCTGAATTTAGGACAAGCAGTTTCTTGTTATCAAATTTACACTGAGGCAACTAATGTGACTAATACCAGACTGTGAAATTAACTTTCTGAATCTTAGTTAAAGTTCCTCAAACTGCTGCCAGAAAGGAAGTTTTCTCCACATCCCTCTAGAGGCAAAATGTAACTCCATTCTTCACTAAACACCTGTGTGTGAGAAAGCTCGCTCTTGCATTCCATCACCAGAATTCAAAGAAATGACAAAAAGGAGCAGTAAGATGAAACTCTTTTAACAGAAAAAGTGGCCCAAGTAACAGGTTCAGGACGTCCAATCTGATGTTATTTGCTCTCTACTCTGTTTTTTCTCCTAAGTATTTTGAAGCGATAAAATCACAAGCATCGATACTTCTTTAAGTAAAATAAATTACGGTAGTATATACATCACGGTTAGATTTGAAATAATATGCATATGTACAAGCAACATTTAATGTTGCGGGGGGTCTGTGTGTGTGTGTTAATCAATATAACCTACAAAAATAGTTTACAGAGAGCTATCTAACCACAAACCTGTGCTAGACAAGGGCTGTTTTACCATTTTCATTTTCTTTTCCTCCCTGTCTTCTTAATATCTCCGAGGGAGAGGGACAGGGGTGGCCTCCACACCCCGCCGTGTCGCTGAGGGGGCTCCGGCGAATCGCGGCCCCTCCTTTCTGCCGGCGGCCCGGCCCGGCCCGGCCCTCCCCTCC
>KZ505699.1:1325348-1363743 GCA_002844005.1 Limosa lapponica baueri
TCCCTTCCCTTCCCTTCCCTTCCCCCACTCCACTCCCTCGCACCGCAATCCTCCCACCCGGGGCCGGGACGAGCCGGGGCCTGCCCGGGCCTCCCCCGCCCCCGTCCCGCCCCCCATGCCCGCCCCTCAGCGTTGCGGCCGGCCCGCGGTACCTCGGAGCCGGCGGAACTCTCGCTCCCGGAGGCCGCGGAGGCCGCCGCCGTACCCGTACTCGTAGCCAGCGGGGAAGGCGGCCTGGAAGGCGGGGAAGGCGGGCAGTTCGCCCCGCGGCGCCCCGGCCATGCTGCGGGCTGCAGGCGGGAAGACAGGGGGAGAGAAAGTCAAGAAGCACCGGTGCGACTCTGGGCGGGCAGCGGAGCCTCCCCGCCGGCAGCGCTGCGGGCAGACACTGCACTGACACCGGCCCGGCCCGGCCAGGCCCTCGCTCCTCCCGCTTCCCGCCCCCGCCGCCTGCCCGCCCTGCCCGGGCAGCGGCGGCGGGGCCCGGGGTTGAACCCGGGCAGGGCCCGCAGCGGGTCCGGCCCCAGCCATCGGGGGCAGAGGAGGGAGGCGGCGGCCGTGGGCAGGGCCTGCCCCGGGTAAGAGCCGGGGGTGCGGAGTTCCGCAGCCGGGACCGTCCGAAAGGGGCCCTGGGCGCCGCTCCGAGCGGGAACCACTCGGGAGCGGAGCCGTCTCCTGCCCAGGCTCCTTACCTGGGCTTGGACACCAGTGCGGGCTCCTCCCGCGGGTCCCAGCAGCGCCAGTCCGGCCTGAAGCGTCCAGCGGCCCAGGGCCACCGGGTTTGGGATCGCAGTAACAAGCGTGCGGCGGATCCCATTCCCCCACCCTCGTGGAGGCACGCGATGTAAAATAGGGATAGCTTATGGAAAAATCTTTTGCCCTAAAGTTTTGAAATTCAAAGCTCGAGTTTTCCTCATTTCCTCGAGATGACGCGTCTTCCACAGCTGCTAATGGGCAGAGGAAGTCGCTTTTTCACGCTTTGCATCTGGTGTGGGATACTCCCCCATCATGCTTAAACCGGCTCTGCCGGCCATAAGTGCCATGTGGTCAATGTATAGGACCATGGCTGGCCTAAGGAGTGGGATGGGCTGGTTGTCAGGTGTACAGAGAATGGCAGCCATTCATGTAAAAGCCTTTGCTTTTAGGATAAACTATAACCACACACGTACACAAAAAATCATAGCCAAAAGAGTGCTTTTTTGGGGAGGGGGGAGGGGTGGGTGGGTTGGGTCAGTTTTCTTTCAAAAAAATATTTTTTCCGGACATACCATTTGCAATGAATTTTTGTGACCACAGCTGTGCAATCTGCAGACCATTAAATGACCCCCCAGTGCAATACTCAAATAAAACTGCATGTGTTAGGATGGATCTGCATCCAAATTCTGGCAAGACAGACTCTAGTTAGATTGTTTGAAATACTATCAATTGGTCATCGAGGAAATGGGGAACTACCAAGAACAAACTTCAGCCCAAATTTAACCGTAAAGATTTTCACTTATAAAGGGATACTGAATAAAAGCCATATGGAAAATTAAAAAATTAGTGTGACATGAAATAACATGCTAATATGCTCCCTACTTTATACATTAGGAGATTTTGCCCAGTTTAGGAGCACAGCCCTGGCTCCAAGATGCTGAGGAATATTTCTGTAATGCTGTAAGAATGTTTGTCCTTGACTCTGTATTCATGGTTGTGGCACTATATATGCTGTGTCTCATTCCCAGATGTAGTCCTCTTCTGCAGGACTGATCTTAATATTCTGCTGTTCACATCCTCACCAATACTGTATCTCTCTACATTTTGCTTACGCCCTAGGGCTTTTTCCCCACATGCCAAAACCCTAAGAAATGCAAGGACATTGTCATATTATCTACAAAATCAACTGTTTCACTTTGGTGTGATATATCAATGTAATATAAATATGTTTCCATTTAAAATAATATCCCCCACAACAATGAGCTTGTGTTATATAAACATTATTAATGTCCCAAGTTACACACATACTTTTCTTCTAAGGCCCACGCATTAAGTAACCTAGAATTTCAAAGACTCACCAGAATTTAATATACACAGAAACAGTACCTCACTACCGCATCTCCTGCCCTTGGCATACTTGCATTTTTAGCCTCAGTTTTAAGGAAATAAGGGCTTTGCAGAGAAGAAAGTGGTTTTTGCTTCCATCAGTAATTAGTTCTTGAACTAGCTTGCCAGTTTAATCATGTGGGGAAGATCACTAGAAAGCTGCGAAGTTTCACAAATGTCAGTGGCTAGACAGAGGAGAGGGGCCTCAATTAGTTTCCCCGCTGAAGGCAAAGTGGAGGAACTAATGGAGGTAGGGGAACCAAAAGTAGCACATTTCAGTCATCAAATCACTGTACGCTTCTTTTGACAGCCATCAGGCAACCTGTGTACCCGAGGTTTGGGAATAGCCACTGGGCATGCCGCTTCCTGCCAAGCAGGACTGTGCTAGCCTGTGTGAGAGAGGGGAAGCTGGAATAAAAGGGCACAAATCCATACAGAACCAGGTTTTATTTGTCCTGCTCTTCACAGAACACAAGATTTTAAAATACATTCAGAACAATAACAAAGAGGTTTTGTAATTTCTCTTGGTGGGACCAAAAGCAAAGAGGAAAGAAGGAGGAGGAAAGAAATGCAAAAATCCAAAGGTCACATCTTCACTGTAATCAACAATTTAGTTTAAAAAATTGAGTGCATTCAGGAAATAGTGGAAGTTGCACAAAAGCCTGAAAATGCTTTTTGGGGAAAGGGATTTGTCTTGGGTTTTTCACATGGAAAATGTGGTTTCACCGCTATTAAAGAATTACAAAGTAGTTTCTGATGGTACTTCGGGAACAGCTTCACATCACAGCTGCACATCCAGAGAAATTCTGCCAGCACGTTCACCTGAAAGTTTACGTCACACCTCATAGATACCAGCTGGAACATAGTCTGCACCTCTCACAGAATTAAGTACATATACCGTATCTTCATCATAAACTTTAACTAAGAGGAGCTTGTTATATTACGCAAATTACTCAGGAAGACAGCTTCTGTGCAGGTCTCACTAGGCACGATGGTCTCGCGTGTAAATGTAGCACTCTCAGGACTATGAAGGGACCACAGCTGGAAACTTGAATCTGAAACTAGTTTTGATTTGCACAAGAGAAGGAGACCTGGGTCTTCCTCCTCTAACAGTTCTGAGAGATACACTTAGCAGGTACAGCACATGCCCAAAAATACATTTTTTGGCTTAGCTGATGATCTCAGCAAAACTAATTACCAAATGAACTATACCTTGTGCATTTCCTTCCAGCTGAACAAAACACCTCTGTCGAAAAAGAACAGTTGCCATCAGCTGGAGGAATGTTTTTAGCTCTTCTCCTGAAGTCACTTTTTTTTTTTTTCCCAAACCAGAACCCTGCACCAAATAACTTCTTTACTTTCTTTATGCATTGCAATTTAGAAGGGCCTATCCCATCACTATGACTTTTTTTATTGCAAGTATATGTAGAAAATACTTGCCCTGGATTTTCCCTCATATTTCTGTTTTCCTGTTATCAATTTCCAGAGCAATTTATTTATATTGATCACTATGCGTAGTTCTCACACCATTTTCATATATTGTGTATGTCAAACAGTTGTTTTCACTTCCTTATTGAACCAAGACTAGTTTTTCCCACCAAAACAGTCCTTTTTCTTGATGACAGAATGCAGCTTTCTCATTTTAAAATAAATTCATTCTAAAGATGTAATTTCCATTCACATTTTTATATAAAAATGTTTCCTCACAATCGATTTCTATCTTTTCTTTTTTCTTTTTTTTCTCCTGGTTTTTGAAGATTAGCCCTTTGGAAGCAACACATGAATGGAGACAGTACTGATTGGGAATATTCTCTGTTTGCACATTTCATGTAATCTGTTGATGATCACTGATCCCTGGAGAGCTACCAGTTTCCAGTACACGGCTTAGTTAATCTTCATCCATCATAAAGACCGACCAGAATCTTCTAAATAACAAGAGGCACTGAGGTCACTTTGTATCAGAATAGAAGTTTTTGTGTTTGAAAATTAGCATAACTTGTAAAACCTAACTAGGTATTACTGCTGGCTCTATTTCTGAGGTGAAGGCTGGAGATTTCGTAGAATTTCCACATGAAACCATAGTTTTTCCATCTGCACGTTGCAGATTCTTAGTTATAGAGTAACTTTTCTCTGGTTATAAAGTGAAGCCAGAGGGTCAGTCCATGTAAACACATTAATTAAATTATATACAGTGGTGGGCAGGTATTGCCTAGAGGGTCATGTTCACAAAACTATAAAGTGATAAAATGCTGTTAGCGAAAGGATCACTGTGCGCATGCACTGGGCACACAAATTGGGTGCATTAACCCCCACACCTATGCACACAAACACACAGTTTTGCAAGTTCTTTCCTTAATGAAGGCTCAGTAATAGAAACAGAGCAATTTAACTTGCTCTTTCCAAGTAACCCAGGTAATCTGGTTAGTAGATTTCTTGATTCGTAAATGTTAATGTGTAAAACCGCTATTCCTTGGAAGATAAGGTTTTTTTAAATCCCTTCTCTGCACTGTGACAATGCTTCTTTTTTTCTCTCTAGCAACTCTTCAAAAGCACTATAAGAAAGTAGCCTCTGCACAAATACTTTGCCAACAACTCAAAACCTGATATGTTTCTCTATAAAGGGGTTGTGCTATCCTCCTGCAGCCCTACAGAAGAGCAATGGAACCACAGTATTGGTTATTTAGGGTCTATTTCAATGCAAATAATAAACCATCATCATACTTATGCCTATAAGTATCTCAAGGGTGGGTTGAAGGAGGAGAGAGCCAGACTCTTTTCAGTGGTTCCCAGTGACAGGATGAGGGGCAACGGGCACAAGTTGGAACATAAGAGGTTCCACTCAAATATTAGAAAGAATTTTTTCACGGTGAGGGTGACAGAGCCCTGGAACAGGCTGCCCAGGGAGGTTGTGGAGTCCCCTTCTTTGGAGATTTTCAAGACCCGCCTGGATGCAGTCCTGAGTAGCATTCTCTAAGCAATCCTGCTTCAGCAGGGGAGTTGGACTAGATGATCTATACGGTCCCTTCCAACTCTAAAAAAATTCAGTGAAATTCAGTGAAATAATGCAACTACATGATGGTAGGATATAGAGAAGGTGGTGCTCGGTGGAAGTATAAAAGACGACAGACACAAGCTGGAGCAGAGGAAACTCTGGCTAGAATTAATTTTATAAAAAAGATGTCCCATGAGAGCACATTGGAGCACATTGCTCAGAGAGGCTGTGGTGGTGTCTCCATCCTTAGAGAGAATCAGAACCCACCGGCACATGGCCCTGAGCAACCTCCTCCAGCTGGACATGCTTTGAGAAGGAGGTTGGACAGGAGACCTCCAGGGGTACCTTCCAACCTCTGTGGTTCTATAATAATTAATTCTAATGATCAGCAAAATATTTCTAAGTAATTAATGTCTGAATGTTAGCACCAGCTCTCGATAGCTTGGCAAACAAGCAAAGGTTATCCTGGGGCAGGAGCATTGATTGCAAAACCTCTCTCTGTCCCCTCCAGCACATTTTGTGACTGTATTTCTAGTACATCCTACCTGTATACAAACTAATGGAAGAGCGCTGAATGTGCACAGGTTCTCTACCAGTTGCAAATATGCAGAAAAGGTCATCCTGGTAAAAGACAAAGATAATTCCCCACCTGTCTGGCTTATTAGACCAGGCAATGGGCTATTCATATTGCCCAAATTATTTAAGAAACAGCGTTATAAAACAGTTGAGGTTGAGAGGTCTAGAGAAAAAGTCTAGGAGGAGCAGCTGAGGGAACTGGGGTTGTTTAGTCTGGAGGAAAGGAGCCTCAGGGGAGACCTTATCGCTCCCTACACCTACCTGAAAGGAGGCTATGGAGAGTTGGAACCCATCTCTTCTCCCAAGTAACAGATGATAGGACAAGAGAGAACAGCCTCAAGTTGTGCCAAGGAAGGTTTAGGTTGGATATTAGTAAAAATTTCTTCACTGAAAGGGTCATCAAGCATTGGAACAGGCTGCCCAGGGAAGTGGTTGAGTCACCATCCCTGGAGATATTTTAAGGACATATAGATGTGGTTGCTTAGGGACATGGTTTAGTGGTGGACTTGGCAGTGTTAGGTTTGCAGTTGGATTTGATTATCTTAACAGTCTTTTCCAACCTAAATGATAATATGATCCTGAGAGGGACCTCTGGAGGTCACCTAGCCCAACCACCCCAGTCCACTTATTTGCAGTTACTTGCCATTATGCCACTGGTCTCCAGTAACAATCACGCTTTTTATAATGATGACAGCAATTGACAGCTACTGTACAAAAGCATTGCACATCACATTAAGTCCAATCACCATAAACTTCTAGTTTTGAACACTGTTACTCTCAGTTTGCTTTAGCACTGCATGACTATCGCAAGACACGTCTTATAGTCTCCCCCTTCAACAAGGCTTTACTGACAAGACGAGTATAAAATACGTAGACTAATGCTGTAGAAGGCCGTGAGCTCGGGCTTTGTCTCTGCCACTGATCTACCGTATGAGCAGGAGAGGTTATCCCTTCCTTGTAGCAGCCTCAGGTATAAATTAATTATAACTATGATAACTCTGAATCAGAGCTTATGGACATGATCAGATATTACATTAAAGGGTTAAGCAGTTCGGAATTACGTAACATGAAGCATGCTGAATATTGAGAACCAACATAACACAGTGTATGTGAACACTGCAAGCAAGGGCTTGGGATGGGGAGGTTTTCCTCTTGGACAGAAATTTTGCCAGCAGAAAGCCAGGTTCTGCTCTGATCTCCCACTGACAGTGAAAGCATTAGCGGAAATGAACGCTACAGCCATTAAAGGATTGCGCAGAGGTGAGCACAGGCACAGCCTCGCCTTTGTGGTTGTATTGTAAGAAAAGCATTACTAGCTCATTGCAGCCCAGATCACACTTGCTACACATTTAGATGTGACATAACCCTTCTCATTTTTTATTATACACAAAATGAGTTTTTGCCCTGCTATATTATTTTTCATGTTGTGTCATGGAACAATAAAATAAAGACTATTTTGCTCATTACAGAGACATCCCAATATGTGCATACACTGCTTCAGTCTCTGGTTAGTTAACTGGTTGATCTGGAAAGACGTGCCCTGTCAGAAACTCTGATGCAGTTGCTTACTGACTGTAAACATTTATTGACTATAAGGAAACTTTATCTAACTCACCACATGTTTACAATTAGTTACAAGAAATCAATTTCTTACATGGCCCTTTGAGCCTACCAGTTATAAAAAGCTGCTAGGGCATGTATGGCGAAAGTCAAGGTTCCAACTTCTAGTTTATCCCTGCACCCATTTAAAAAAAAAATAATTAAAATTGTACATAAGACAAGAACCCTGGTTATTTTTTCACTGATGTCTGATATTCTGTTTTGCAGATGGATTGTTGTCTTTAGTAATAGAAACAGCCATATGTCTCTTCAGATTTAGGGCTGATCACTGTGAACTGTTCAGACTGTTAGTCTGCAGTGATCTTCCACTTGAAGAAAAAAAAGAAGTCCTTTACATACACAAACCCTCAGCAATTATACTCCAGTTGTAGCAGAAGGAAGCGTGAAAATACAGTTTTGGTGGCTTAAGTGGAAGGAGGCTATTGATTAAAATCACTGAAGATGTTTCAGCACTCAAAGGACTGACTCCAGCTCTGAAGTACGTTGGTAAGAGCATTGCCATGGGCTTTGGTGGGACTTGGGATTTACTCTTAAATAACTTATTAGCAGAAGGATCAGAGACACATACACTGCTGTCCCTGCTTGCTGGCTCACTGCACGTTCCCGACACTTTTAGGGCTGTGACTAATGGCACCCACTGGGTGCTTAGTGCCACCTCAATAGCTGAGGAGAAACGTTTTAGGAAGGGAACATGAGAGCAGACAGGGAAGCAACTCCTCACACTGCTTCAGGGCAATGGGAAAGATGCAACCCTGGCAGAGTCATAACCTTATAAAACCTCTGCATCCTCCAGCCTGTTGTGGTCAAGCACTTCCAAGACAGTACAGCCATGTGGTGCCCAGCCATACTGCTTAATCTTTCCCCCACGAGGGCCAACACTTCTAAACAAACCCAGATCAGCAGTCTGAGAAGACTCCTGAGCCAGCAGAGCAAAAAGCTTGCGCAGAAACACAGGTATCGAGGTGATTTGGTGGGACTAGCTGTGCAGCCAGCAGGACCAGTCGGGTCACCTCTCTTTTCCCTGCCTTTTTTGCCCTCCTGTTCCACTAGTGCTCACCATTTCTTTGTAGCTTCGGTCTGTGTGTGCTACCCCCTTCCTCCCCCAGTCTATTTGCAGCAAACCTTCTCTTCTAGTTGTCTTTAAATTTGGCAAATCCTTGCCCCCCAGTGGTGAATCCATCCCTTAAAAAAATAGCAACTGTCATGAGATGGGAAAGGAATCTTTCGATGGCACAGCTGGTGTGTTCTGCCGTGTTTCCACACTCCTCTTCAGGCCTGTGTTTTTAAACTGTAAACTCTGGGACAGAAACCTTTTTTTTCTACTATTACTGAATGCATTTATTCAGTGTTTGATGCAATCAGCCCCTGTTCCAAGGCAAACCCCAGTCCTCACCTTAGGTAGCAGGTGATGAGCATCTAATGGGTTTAGGCTATAAGCAGTGATGTTCAATATAAGTATTTAATTTCTGCAAGTTTTACTATTAAACTTTATGTTCAAAGGGTTTAACAGTTGTTAAAATATGATTTATTGCAACAGCATGACAAAGCTTTGTGTTGCTAACAAGAATCCAGAAGTTCAAAGGAAGACTTGATCACATAAGCCTCTGCTTTCAAGAGGCTGATTGTGTTGCAAATATGACATGCACGAGTTTGACAAACAGTAGCTAGGCCATCTCTCATTAAGTCAGTCTGGCTAAAGCAGATTTCAGTGGAAAGGTTTTTGCATTCACCCCTTGTCAGGCAGGGGGCACTGGATGGAGATGCGAGGTAAACTGAAGGAAACACAAAACCAAGTTATTTTAACAGGAGGGACCAAACCCAACGTGTTTGAAGAACCTCATACGCCATATGGAGACCAGAAGTGAGCATGGTTTGGGATTCAAGTTTTATCACTTGTCTTTACCCACATCACCTGCCCAGACAGGGCAGTTTTATCACGAGATGCCTGTTACAAATCAGTATTGTGCACAGAAATCAACATGAGTGATAACGCAGGGCTGGGTTTTAAGTGATAGGTTTCATATCATACCACATCCACCATGACAAGAATTTATAAATGCTTGCAGCATACTTTTTGCTTTTAATATAATGTATCCAGAAAATACAAACACTTTCGATCTCTGACAGGGCTACAAGTGTCACAAAAATATTTCACACTGAATTATTAATGTGGATTGGAGAGTCATAATCTTGCTGGTTGAGGCTTAGTGATACTAACTTTAAATGGCAAACAGCTTTTTACAGTTACAAAATCCAAAATGTTTCATATATGCATATGCAGAAGTGCAGAGAAGATTTCTGTACTGCATAATAGATGCAACACATCCACCTATGTGTTGTTTATAACCATGGAGCTTACAATTTATACCTGTTATCACAAGCTACCAAAAAATATTCCAGCATTTCAGCTTTAACATGCTGGCAACTTCGTCAAAAATTTAATTCTCTCTTTCTTTGAAATAGCTTTTCAGACTTAAATATGTACCTAAATATGCAATAATGTTTCTCATCCTGCTTCCTGTTCTTAAAGGATTTCCATTATCATTTGATTGTTCAGCTTGAAAAAATCAGAATCTTTTCTGCAGACTAAAAAACAATATGAAACAAATATATGATGAACTACTGTTACCAGTCGAGCTTCATTATTTTCAGTATATTGCTCTGAGTTATATTTTATTTTTTAAGCTACTCACTGTGTCTGTTAGGTGATATATTTGACATCTCTTCAAACCCAAAGCTAAAGTATATTTGATGCTGTTGACCAATTTTGCCACTTCTGGTAAGGTATTGTGAACAGTGATTTTGGTGAGATATTTTTGCTATACAAAATATGTATACATAAAAATATTCATTTCCAAATGATGATTTCCAATAATATACATAAAAATATTCATTTCCAAATGCAAGAACTTTCACTTTGAAGACACCTTTATCCTTAGTTTATGAAGTGCAAATGGATGGTGAAGAAAATTAAGATCATCTATGTTAATTTAATATAATCCTGTTCTTAGTGGGTTTGATAGTGTTTTCTGTGCTTGCAGATGGGTTCCAAGCTATAGCAGACACTACAGTAAAAAATAGTCTCTCAGAGAATTTGACATAAGATCTAGGTGTTATTTTTTTTCTTGAAAACATTGGAAACACATTGTCAGAAGAGATTCCCTCCAGCTTGGGACTAGAAGCTTTAATGAAATGATTGTTGCTGGTCTTTTTATTTTGGGCCTTTTCCAAAATTATTTCTACTAGCCTGCAATTAAAAAATAAAAAAGAAAACATTTTAGGTCTTGTCTTTGATGGAGTCTCAACTACCTGAAATTAATCCATACTAAATTCAGAAGGGCGCTGCAGCCATCATTCATGGCTTTAGAAATATTGCTTAGGAGTCTTGCTTTGTGTATGGCGATAATGTATGCCATCAGCACTGATCAGTAAGCTAGATATGACACACTGACCAGCGGCCACGGTTTCACACACCTATAAGCAATCTATTAGGTAAAACTGAACTGAGAGAAAGAAAACACAGAATATTAGTATGCATCTGTAATTCTCCAGCACAGTCTCACCAGAGAAGGGAGAGAGGCACCTGAGCTTGACAAATAAAGAACAGAAAAGGGAAGACCCTAGGTTCTAAATATTTGAACATCCACGTTTCCCATGGGTATCACGTTTAACCCTTGAGCACCTCTGAAAATGCAGACCTCCATGACTCATATTTTGGAAATGCATTTAGAAAAGCACGTGGGAGTTCTGAGTTTCTAAATACATGGTAAGTCTTTGGCATGTTTTCACTTAATCAAAGAATCTTCAGAAGTTTCAGAGTAGGCTTTGATAGAAAACCCTCTTGGTTACCCTGCTGCTTTTTGCAGAGGAGGTGTTTGAAAATTGGGGAAGAAGAGCAGTTGTGTAAATGCTGATCTCCACTCAGATTTTCCATCGACTGTGACATTTCACCTCAGCTGACTAGATTAGCACAACGGTTTATAAAATTGCTCAAGGGAGGCATTGGTCTGACTCGCTGGTGAAGCTTCAGACAACTCATTTACTGCTGGCACGAAGGCTCAGCTCCCGTGGGCGTTTCAACACAAGTCAGTGCTGCATCTCAGGCTGCTGCTGCTTAGAGGCAGTGTCATCTCCAGATACCCTCACTGGCTCTTTCCTGTAACCCCTAGGCAGAATTAAGGAAGGAGCCACAGAAATCTGATCATTGGGAAACAATTTGAACTAATAGGAACAAATCACAGACAGAAGTTAGGGAGACTAAGCTTACAGGGAACTAAATTCTGTCCAGATCATCTGCTTGCCTCAAGTCTGGCTGAAAAGAAACTGCTTCCTCCAGTTGGCGTTGTGAACAAGTGCTCTGGCAAGTGATAAACCCAGAACGTTAGTGCTTATAGGGTTACAGCATGGTGTCCGAATCCCCAATTCAAAACAGGGACTTCGAATCACACTGCACAGGGCTGCTATAAGCACTGGGTGTTCTGCAGTAGAGGTTCTCTTGGTGCTTATAGTGTGGTGGCAGATTACATAGCACAGAAAAGTATTTATTATCAGTAGACTGAATTAAACCTGCTGAATCTGAACTCTAACACTGTGCATCCAGAACCTTCTTTCCACTCTGTATTTGTATTTGCTGTCAAACACATTTTTAACTTTGAATATTGTCTATTTCTGGATAGAAAAGGTCTGTACCATTGTAAAAAAAAGAGCTGAGTCCCAAGATCACTGGCATTGGTGAGGGTCATTAGAAGCACTTTCTCGGACTCTGTCTAGTGACTTCAGAGTTTGATTCAAGTCTGTGGTTTGTAATCGTCAAGAGATACATTGCCTAGGCAAAGAGAGGAATAATCACCTCGTGCTGAGTCTAAGAAGAAGATTTATAATGGAAACGAGATTAAATTACTGCACAATAAAACTTGTGCCAATTTACAGGTTAGAGTTTAGTCAGATGTGCTGCAGCAACAGTCCAAACCTTCTTACATTTCAAGCTATACCCTTTAAAAGTTTTCATTTAAATTTTTTATGCTTTACTTTATAAAAAATTAAAAGAAAGAGAGTTTTCCTGCAATTAAGAAGTACTCCATGTACTTCCAGAAGGAGCTGCATTTTTTAAAATGTTGGGAGGCAGCATTCTGTAATTGGAGTTGACATTTGGCAAAGTGAACATGCACACTTGACCCTGCCAGGATGTCTCTCATCTTGCCTCTGTGCACGTGGACACATCCTTCTACATCATCTGACTGGCAGGCAGCAGCCCTCAGTCGGCTCTTCAGCTTGCTGAAATATCCGGGTAGAGCACTGGAAACAGTCAGATGGTATTTATAGTACACAACAAAGAATCAGGGGATTTGTGAAAAGGAAAGGAAAGAGGAGCAATTTCTGGCTTCCTTCAAATTCATAGAAAATATTAATAGCATAAAGGAAATAAGATAATTTTGTATAAAAGTGAAAGGCTGGGGAGAAACACAAAGCAAGCTCCCTTTTAAACAACAAAGAGACATCTACCTGCCAACTGTCATGTAAGTGAAAGGAGTTAATGTCAGACCTTGACAGGCAAGTCTGAGAAATTTGTTATGCTGATAGTGCTCAGATTTTTACTTTTTTTTTGTCTTTACAAGGCCCTTTTAGACAGTAGCAAATGAAGAAATAGAAGGAAAGGGAAGCTTTGTAAATAAGACAAAGGGGGGAAATCAAGTCAATCTCATAAAGGTTATGACATGAATATAATGAATATAAATGAAAAACTATTACCCGCAGCAACAAGAAGTGACTTCTGGGATTTCTCTTTGAATGATGTACCTGAGACTCTCAGCTTTTCCATAGCTAGCCAAAACTGTGGACAGATGAATCTCTCTGTGCTGGCAATCTCGGCGTGTTGGCTGCATGGGCCTGGCAGCAGGGCTCACAGCCTTGCGGTGACAACACAAAAAGCCCACCATTTCTAAGAATCAGAGATTCTTGAATTTGTAACGAGAAGTTACTGTCACTTTGGAGAAATGTTGCCGTACAGCTTCACATCACATTTTTCAGCAGCCAAGTCATCTGAAGTCACTCTATATACATCATATGAGTTCTTCAGTCAGAAGGCTGTGGCCAGGTACTGACTGAAAAGATGATCTACTTTCCTCGATGCGACACAACCAGGGCCTTTTGTGTTCATTTGTACTCTAAGAATGTCTTGATAGCAGCAACTGTGCGGTAGTTAATGTTAATAAAAATGTTGATACATCCCCCTGCACCTAATCAGAACTAACACCATGCAAATCCTATAAATTATAACAAGCTACATTTTAGTTCATTAAAACTGTGTGTAAATAAAGAAAATGTCACTCGTCCACATTCCAATTTTTAGCATGGCTAATAAAGAGAGACATTAGCTTGCAGCAATTGAGACAGCACCGTGCCAATGTTTGCAAAACTGTTATTGGCAAAGAAAATAATTTATTTGCAAAAATACATTTTCTACATTTTTGACTCAGGATACATATCCAAAAGTTGAAGAAAAGAATGTGCAAAGTCATTTAATTTATTTATGAAATATGTATGATTAGAAGCTTGATTCTAATTAGGTCATACAATTACAATGAGTCTCTTTGAATCAAGACCTTGCCTTTGATAACAATGAACAAGCATCCAAGCATAAAGCACAACAAAAAATAACAAAAGCGACTACTGATTTTTTTAACCATTTCTTGCTAAGAAAAGGCCATCCTTTCCAAACTACTGTGAGCTACATTGGCTTACACCATTTATTTAAATTATAGATCATATAGACAAAATTAACATCACTGGCCTTTTACAAATGAATGCAAGGAAGGATTCAGCCTTAATAAATCTAGACCTCCAACCATCTTCCCTGGCCTCTCATTTCTCATGCTATGCTCTCACCATACAAGAGAGTATTTTTCTAAAACCCAAGTCTCTCACTTTGCAGGCCAACAGAGATTAGGAATGCTACAAAAACATACCAGGGCTTTCAGGAATAAAAAAGGGTGTTGTGGAAGGCAAAAATCGTTTCTTGGTACTCTTAGCAAACTTAAGAAAACTAAAAAGGAAGAGTCAAAAGAGCTATTGCCTTTTTCATAAGAATGTGCAAATTTACAGGATTCAAGAGGGGGGAATCAAGATCAGGACCACACCACTTCCATTGGAGTCAATGGTAAAGTTGACATTCAAGAGCAGGACAGGCTGTTTATCACAGGAGGGGCATGCATATTTTTGTGGCTCAATAAAATATCAAAGGCTTAGCAGATCTATGCTTTGTTCTGCTTTTGCAAACTTCCATTTATCTTATGGGTGGTAAAAAAAAAAAAAAAAGCCTTACACAAAGAGGCAAGTAAAACTCTATACAATGCTGAACCAGGACTTATCTGAGATTTTGAAATTCCCACATCAGTTGACTTATCGGTAAGCTCCGGTAGGGCAAAGCGACAAAATACAAGCATGGGATCCTTATTGTTACACAAGACAGCAAGAAAATATTTTAAGAAAATACATTTCAAGGGTCAGAGACAGTTTCATGGTAGCAATAGATGAAGCCAGCCTCTCTCTTCACTTCACGTACTTTCTCCCTTTCTAGTGGGGAAAAAGAGATAGTTGCACTTATCTCAGGGATACAGAAGGAAATCTCTTTCATGCTATAAGAACATGAAAAGTGAAGTTTTTGAAACGTGTATTTCTGCAAACAACACTCGAAAAAATAAAAAAACCTCCAAGCCTGTCATTCCAGGTTCTGCAAACCCTGCTAGGCCCAAGGCTGCCAACCTCCGCCCCTCCATCAGTATTTATATTTCTTGACATCTCTGAGTACTGTATAATAAAGCAATTAATAATAATAATACTGTAGCTTATATAGTGCTTCTCAACTGAAGTTATCAAAATACTTCACAAAGCTTAACATTCAGAAGGGATTTAAAGCTTCGGTACTCCATGGCATAAACTAGACTTAATATGAGGCAAAAAGAATAGCAGGGGGACATCCAAAATTATTATTTCAAAATCTCTTTGCTTTAGTATTCTCACGTCTTTCTCTGGAGCATATATTACTGATCTTTCTTAAGGACCAAACAATGTTTTGGTCAATAAGATAATGATTTCTGTTCCTAAGTCCGTTTTTTAGACAGGAAAGCCGTGAGGTATGGCTGAGATACCATTTTATATAATCAAACTGCCTTTGAGTTGATCAGATAGAATGATTTAGACACCACCACAAACATGGACCTACAGTATATATTTCCCCTTTCTCAATCCTGTGCTTTGACCAGTAGATCACACTTGTGCTCCCTAAAGCCTAATGCTATTCAGCAGTTTCACAGCTATAGTGTAAAACATTGTAACCGGGGCTATTTGTAGCACAGAAAGAAATGAAGTATTACAACATATATACCTCAAATATCTGTATGTTATTCTCTTTTATGATAATCTTTCATAACATAACTGGCAGCACTTCTTTGTATTGCTGTGCACTGAAACAGGTTGCATTCTTAAAGTAGAAAACCAAGATAAAGGAAAAAGTTGGGTTTATATTTCATATGACACATTCTGAAATTAGAAAAATACTAATTTTTTTTAATTACTGATGTTCATGGCTACATTGCAAAAAAGTGAAAGATTAAGGAGGTTTGTCACCTTCTATTAAAAACTAGATCTATTCAAATAATAAAAGACCTAGTTATCACAGTATTTGTCATAACTATTATGCTACATCCTAACAGAATAATGAAAAACAATAACCTTAACTTGACCACATGCAGTAATCATCCCTGAAAGCTTTCCGAATTCTGATGAGGATGATGTCAATAGAAAAGATCAGAAAGTAAAAAAGTGATGCTGGGGGATGCAGAGGAGCTATACTGGCAGACGCAGTCAGAGGATATTTTGAACAGAGCCTTATCCCTATAATTCACAGCTCTGCCCAAGGTTTCCAAGCTATATACTGCAGCCAGGGTAAAGCCACTGATTTAGGAAATGTTGCAGAAAATTTGAGTGATGTGAGCAAATTCCTTTCTTAGATCCACTGTCCCCAGAGCCACAGCTAGGACTTTAGAGCTTGGCTGAGTCTTGGCATTCATGAGCCAACAACATTAATACACTTGTGCTATTACATGTAACTACTATAATAAATATCATAATGTTAATTTAGTAGAAGTGACTCCATTCCCCATTCTTGGTTTAACAGCAAGGCTATGTATGGAAAGCATATGTGACAAAACTGCACAGAGTAATGTCATAATACCAATTGTTAGGTAAGCTAGTCAATTTACATTTTTAAACAAGTTGGGGAAGCAACTCTCTGGCAAAATCTGTTTTCCTCTCTTTTATTGTTTTTTCTTCATTTTTATTTTAAAGCGCAACTCCAGCTGCTCTGAATTGATCTCATTCATGATGCACATCTCCCCTGACCTGCAAGTCATTGCCTTCCTACAGGAGGTGCTCACCATGTGCACAGAACCTTGCAAGAGATTTGGGATTCCTTCATTTACTAGGATGAGGAACGGACTAGGACAAGGACAATAACATCACTTCCAGTGAGATGTCACATAAAGCAGAAGGCCCCCATGGCCTGAAGCAGAAAGAAAAAGTCAGGTCTGGAAGAGCAAAATTCAAAACCTGAAATGTCTCAATAACGTATGTTTCATCATACACTAAATACTTATAAAATTGACAAAGTCAGCATTCTAAGCAAACTGCCTTGTGCTGGGAAAATTAGTTGATAATACTAACAAACAGAGAGAAATTAGCCAAGTGACCAAGGCGGTGCCTGGAGTACATCCTCTGTGTCAGGCTGCTAGCAAAGCTGCCAATGCTGTCACACCAGAGAATGTTGCCCACTGCATCCCCTAACCCACATCCCCTCTGGTCTGAAGAGCTGAGCTGACCTGGTGACAGAAAGCACCAATTACTTGTCCTCCACGAGCAACGCCTATGGGGCAAAAGGCTGAGTGATCTGTGTGTATAACCTAGAAGAAAGCTTTTTTTTTTTTTTTTGGTAGCCTGAGTTTCTCATGCACAGCCTGAAGATGTCATTACCAGTTCCCCTGAACTCGTCTGTACTGAATCGTAGAAAATGGTTCGACATTTTTGCATTTCTGTCTGACATTAATCGGGGTTAATTGATGATAATGGTAAGGGTAATTAGTTTTAACAGGCACTAAGTCCCATACCCCAAGCTTCTTATGACTGAAATAGAACAGCAGTCAAAATGTGGCATGAAAAATAACATGGCAATATCCAGTTATCTGCAAATGTAAGGGGATGGGGATTACATATGCATTTGTATGCACTTGCATATGTTTCCATGCATCAAAATGCTTTAGATACAGTAAAATCTTGTCCAGCATGCAATTTGTTGCTTTTTTGTTATTGATGTTGGCTGAAATGCAGCAAGCTGAGGTTTGCCAACAAACACTCCAGCATTAGGTTGGGAAGTTGCGCCACTTTGTCCAGGAAGAAACAATTCCTTGAACTATCATTTGAAATTACATGAAGCTGTGATTTCCAAGTTTGCAAAGCTTAGCCAAATCTTGTAGGGTTTTGTGTGTTGGATTTTATTTCAACTTGTGTGAAACATCCCATTTGAGAATAGAAGACACAATAAAATCAAACCCAGAAGTTACAGTTCACCTGACTAGTGCAGTGGCTTGAAACCTCAGACTGGAGCTGTCACGCTGAGAACTGAGATGACAACATGCAAAAATTAAAATACTCTGTGTCTCACTTGGTCTTCCCACACACTTCTCCCATCAAAGGTTTCCTCACTGTAAGCCTGGCACCCCTTGGGTTAGTATCAGGCTGTTTGGGGCTTACCTCTCTAACAGTGCATTAAGGTGCCCTACGACAGCTGTACCAACCATCCATCACCCATGTTGCTGCTGATCAGTTGAGACTGGCCTGAAAAATGTGTGCTGGGACCTAGGTTTCCACATACTATAAAAACTACTGTTTTATTGAAGTATAAGGGGAAAAAAAAATCACCAAAAATCAGTGTTAGCCCAGTTTTACCTGCAAGCACATTAAAGCACAAAAGATGGGTGAAACTATTGGTCTGTGAATTTCAGCAGAGTATGGAGGAAACCACATACCCTGTTTGGACCTTAAGAGCAGCTTTAATTGTAGAGAGAGGGCAGAGCAATCATCTCATACTGAGGTTTAACGCAATTCACATTTATAGAATCAACTTGTCCCAGAAAGCTTGAAAAATATTTGAGATTGAGACACAAGTATGTGAGAAGACAGGAGATTGTCTTCTCAGGATCAAGGGAAGATGACCCTTCCCAGGACTGCAGCACAACAGTAACTGTTGTGACTTCTGTGGCTGGGATGATGGAAGACAACTGGGGATGTGATTGCAGTGTGGCAGTTTACGGTTGGATGGCATAAAAGCCTGAGGCTAAGTTTTCCTAAAGTCTTTAAGACAGATATTAAAATAGTAATGTAGGCAGCAAGCACTTGTAATCCCACTGAGTTCAATTACTTCTGAATGTGCTCAGCAGTTTTGAACACTAAGCTATTTATTTACTTGTCTATATGCACGTACAAACACACTTTTCACTATCTTGTTTTAGGCAAGTGAACTTGACAACACAGGGTTTAATCTTTCCTCTGTCTCACCCTAAAATGCTATTATAACTCCTTTAAAAGAAATGGTCTTCCTTCACTTCTGTTTTCATGGGAATAATCTGGGTTTCAGACACCAATAGCAAGACAAATCAGAGAAGACATTTTACAATTTCATTATCACTTGAGCCTGGATCATGAAAGCTGGGTGGCCACTTTGCTCACACTTGTGTTACAGAGCCAACATGAGTGAAAGGTGGTTATAATTCCAGTTTAGGCTTGAAACTGAGAAATGAGGTAACTGTTAGCAAGGCGTCCTGTCCTTCACCAGCTTTCAGTCTACTGATAATTCCACATAACTAAGCTCTATTACTCACAATTAAGTTATACCACTCCCCTACTTACAGGAACACATAATCATTCAATCCAAGGATTTTTGAGTAATTTATGAACACCGGCCCTGTGAACATCACAACTACCCTGCGAGAGGAATTGGGCTACCAATACTACTACCATACAACACATTTCAAAGTCACCAGGGAACTTTTTGGGAGGCCTAGGTGTACTGCCAATCATATAGGTTCATCTAATACACTGGGAATTAATAGGTTGTAAGAACAAAAGTAACTGCCTATAATCCCATAGTCGCACTGTGCAATGGAAGCCAGAGGAATCCCCTGAACTATTTCATTTTCTGACTAGAGAACATGTTTTTTTGCAGAAAAAGAAAACCTCATACAATCTTGATATGGTAACTTGCAGTTATGGGCAGTCTACAACAACCTTTGGGACGTTGTTCCACTTCTCAATTACCTCATGGTTAAAAACTAAAGAACAGACCAGCTCTAGCATAACAGAATATAACCAAGTATTATTTCTATTTTCCAGATTCCACACAGTAATATTATAATCCTAATTCAACAGATGAAACTTCTATACTTGAAGAAGACTCCTGTTCTCCAAAACATTTTCCAATGAAAACATCCTAAGCACAAAGCTCTGTTGAGTACCAATGAGATACTATTCAGGTAAATTCTCCACATACCTTAATGTCACTTAAATGCTACAGGCAAGACCTTTAGCCTTATTGCTGGTGAAAAAACAGACATGAACAATCAGAACCCTTAGAAAATGTCATTTTTGATTCTGTCTCTGCTGTCATCCCATCTAGCACAACATTCATCTTTCAGCTCACTTTAGATGCTACTTCATAACAAATATTCTCCAGAAGTTTTGTGGATAGAAGATAATATAAAATATTGGCCTCATTAATATTTACGATTCCAGGAAACCTGTGGTAGAAAAGGTTTCCAAATTAAGCCCAATGTCTCCTTGAACCAGGCATCAGGAACATCAGCAGAAATGTTAATGTGAACCCTTGCCAGGAAAGCAGTCATGAGCCTCCAGGCCTTGTTTGAAGAGAGTGAGCTCTTTTAACTTACCTAGAAACATAAAGTGTTGTGGCAAGTTTAAAACCAATAGTTCTTTTTCCTTACTATAAGAGTAAAGCCTTTCCTTTTACTAATTATTTCTCATTTTGAATCTGGGGAAGTGTATCCCTGCAGCCTACAATCTTACTGTTTTTCTGAGCCTTCAGGAGCTGGAGGATTTAATTTTTATCACACATTCCTAACAGTGCCTGCAAGCATGTGTCCACAGTGACGAGCTCTCTAGCAGAACAGACCTACAGCAGTTGAGTTCTTTGATTCTCCATTCTTAAGGGCTAGCTTTATTTTAAAATAGAAAGTCACTTAAAAACTAAATAGAAAAGACTTCCTCTGGGAATAGTTCAGGTCTACAAGTGCCCTTGAAAGGAATTCTTGATGCATTTTTACTAAATGCCTGCTTTTCAAAAGTTTTACTACAGGAGCCTAATATTTCCTCATTCTCCTTTGAATTGTTTGTGAGGGTGAAGCAGGACGCTAAGGTGAGGTGGGTGGGGAAAGGCAAAAAGAGCACCAATACTGTTAAGAGATCAGGTTGCTTGATTTTGATGAGATAAGCACTCACCGTGCAGAGAAGGACGTAAAGAAACTGAAAACATTTATAGTGCGCTATTTCATCTGTGAGCTGATTAAACAACTTCCATGGAAGTAGTTTTCTAGTGAAAGATGCCAAGTTAATGAAATTTAGATGTCTGTCACATAGTAGTAGTATAAAATGCTGACAAAAAGTTGTCACAGCATCATGATACAGTTGGAATGGTTTGTTCTTAACCACACACAAAGGTCAAATGCACATTAACTCACAAGACATTTTCACTATGGGTTGCATTGTTTAAATTTCTCATTCTGATCTGGGAAGAAATTAAATTTTGATAAATCTTGCCATATCCTATAGAATGGACATTCTGTTCTTTGACTAGCTCTGTTTACTATATCTCCATAAATGCATTGCAGACTTTTTTGGTTTGCAAATAATCTCTCCTTGCTCCTTTCCATATTCAATTCTTCATAATCCTGCTGGGATCTTTTTCAAGAATACTCATTAGTCATAAATGTTTTTTGCCAAATCTCATCCACAGGTATTTCTGTGTAGCCTCAAGTTCTCTGATTGTGCTTTCCGTGACAGTTGCCCTCTCTTTTGCCTTTGATACATTCCGTGAATGGTTCTTAACAAACAATTCTGTTGATAAAGTACAAGAAAAAGAACTCAAAGCGTCTCTCAGCCGTGGTACCTCTGCAGGGCAAAGAGGAATAAAGCACAGTAAAAGTGTATTTGTGTCACTCAAATTAGCAGATGAGAGTCTGAAAGTGCACTGCAAGAGATATGGTGAGAAAAGCCACCACTTTAATGTAGGTTCATTTCAGAAAAGCACTATACTTGAGGAGAAATAACACTATCCCACTAGAAGTGTTTCTTGAGATCTAAATGACTATCTTTAGGCTCATAAAAGTTATTCTTACACTAATAGATTGCAATTTTTTAAGGACAAGTAGAAGTACAGAAAAAATGGAAACATGGATACGTCTCTGAGCAGTGTTTGCGTTGATAGTAAATACGACAAATACAAGTATTTCTGGAGTTCATAGTTAGCTTTTTGAAAAGCCTAGTCAATATGAGGAAAAAAT
The DNA here is from genome assembly GCA_002844005.1 of Limosa lapponica baueri. Taxonomy (NCBI): domain Eukaryota; kingdom Metazoa; phylum Chordata; class Aves; order Charadriiformes; family Scolopacidae; genus Limosa; species Limosa lapponica. The sequence goes on from KZ505699.1 coordinate 1,347,243, forward strand.
TAGAGCCATTAGCTTTGAGACCTCTGTGTGTTACTAGCAAAGAATGATATTAAATGTGACATCAGCATCCTACTTGATATAAAAATTTGAACTCTGTCACAATATTAGATTACAGAGGGAGAATTAGCCCAGTTCAACATTCTGGCAGAAGTGGAACAGAGGGTAATCTGAGTTTCTTCTCTCTGAAAGATCTCCTCTCCTTGCTAACTCTCCTTGCCTGTTTGTGTCTTTTAAAATCAGTAAGAAATGCTTCATTTCATTGCCAGCCTCATCACTGCAGTCCTGGAAAACATCTGGACAGGTGTCTGAAAACAAGAACACTGAAGAAACTTAAGTAGAATAATTTTAATCAATACAGTTTCAGTTGTAAACTATCTTAACATAGGATTAAAAAAACGGGAAAATAGTGAAACTGAATGATATTCACCTGCACTCAAAACTACTCCAGTTAGTCTTCAGATTTGAATATTGTCTGATTTAACACATTTGATACCATTGACATCACTATTGTGCTACAAACACAATCCACAGGCAGTATTTTAACTGACTCTGATATCAACCCTAGATTGCAAATTGGCTGTACCACAGCAAGTTCAAATGAGAAAAAAAAAATTAAAAAAATCAATAGTTTGATGCTGAGCTGATGGTTGAGAAGCAGATTATGCAACAGGCACGTGGTAGGGTGCATTTTCTTCAGTATCTTCATAGTAGATTTGATAGCAACAAATCAAATTCTTAGGTCCCTAAGAATCAACACTTCTACGACTGTGTCATCAGTTGCTGATGGTCTGTCTGCAGCTCTCGTCAAGCACACAGAGCTGGCTTAACCCAGTTCTCCTCCCTCTTTTCGAGCTGAAAGAAATGTCACAACAGAAAACTCTTCTTTCATCTCTCAAGACTGATCTTATTTTTCCAACAGTAACACCAACCTACTTTGGAAGCATGCGAGGCAACACTAATGGAGTGCCTCAAAGCAATTCCTGAAAAGCTCCCAGTCAGCGAAACAACTGTGCATCTATTTCTACCACCTTCATTAATATGCTCTAAATTTAATGAATTCTTGCTGATTTTAACAGGACTGTTCATCATAGACCTAGGGTAATAGGGAAACCTTAATATAAATGGCCTCTATTTCCACCTCCAGCAAGAATACATGATGCTTTTTACATAAATAGCATTTAAATGTCATAAAGACTGCTTTAGAAACATTTATGTTAGAACAGAATTTGAGACCATCTTCAGTTTTGCACAGCTTTAATTTTCATATCCCCCTGGAGGATTTTTATTGGTCATGAAAAAAGTTCTGGAGAAAAATGTTTCTTTAAAGGTTTTGAACTTCTCAAATGGGCTTTTTGGACACTTACCTAGATAATAAGTTTCCATACTAGGAAAGTAAATGGGGTTTAACACACACTAATGAGAAATTTTCACTTCAAAATATAAAATAATTTATGTTTTTGAAGTTTTCCCTTATTTCTCATAGGACTGACATCGAAAGAAAGGATTGAACTTAACTAAAATGTTTCAGTAGGTCCATCCTGAAGTATTCTTGGTGGACGGAAATTTTAGACATTGACTTTTTTTACCAATACGAGACAAGGATGTCTTTCAATTTGAAAGTTATCCTCACAAGAGGAAGTCGTATCCTGCTTCATTCCACTTCAAAATTTCAAGCTAATGCTATATATGCCATCATGAAGACGGCAACTATAAATTCCTACAGAGCAATACATAATTGCTAATTATTAGAAAATATATTGGCTTTGCCATATTTTTTTTCTTTTTTCTCTAGTTTTATATTCCATAGCTTCTTTTCATATATGTCTGATTAGAAGTGAAAATACAGAGTGGAAGCGATGGCAATACTCCTACTTCTTCCTACTTTGAGAACTCCTTTGAGGTTAGAGAAACTGACAGCCTTATGCCATGTCAGCCATGTGTGTGGTGCTTTCTGCATGTTTTTACCATACACTTCTCCAAACCAGAAGGAAAAAAAAATATCCAGTAGGTCACTGTGCCTAAGCTGAGAAATGCCTCTATTTCATTAGCTAACTTAAAATAACCATTTAACCTTAGTTTCGTGAGGAATTTGTGGGACTTCTTCCACAAAAATAAAGATAATTTTAATGCAAAAATTTTAGATGTGGAATTAGACATCAGCTCAGCTAGTACAAGTCATCAGTTATTGAAAGTTTGAGCACTTACTGTGATCTTGTTTTTTTCTACTCTTTTTTTACAAAATGATATGATTGAAAAACCCTATCCTTTTCCATTAAAAGTATCTGAAAAAGGGGAAGTAGGAGTTCCAAGTGTGCTGATACAGTAATTTGCTTTTTTTTTTTTAAATTCTGCTTGCTCACATAAAAGTAGAATTAGATTTCCCCTAAAAATGTCTAAGTAACGGCTTGCCCTGTTTTCAGGGAATAGAGAAAAGTCAAAGAATTACATCCACAAAGTGTTCCTTTGCCCTCCAGAACATCTCTTAGTCTGCTGCAGCATGTATCAAGTGGAGCCACAGTGTCTGCTGATGTTCAGCGTCTGCTCTGGGTGGGGAACTTCAGCGCCTGGCAGGGAGCTTATGCTGTTGCCATGCAGAAGCAGAGGGGAACATTTGATCCAATGTTATTTCAGTTCTGCAACTACCTTCTGCTAAGCCTGGTATGTGTATGATAAAGTTATTTTAATCTGTTGTTTATTTCTTTGTTTCTTGTTTTATTTTTAGCTATATAAAAGAAAAATGTTTGAAGTAATAAAGGCCAGCTGTTATAGTATTACTTACTTGTTAGGACAGTATTTCAAATGCCTATTGTATTCTTTTATCTGCGATTACAGTACTTTGTGAAGCCTCAGTTGCTGCAGCACCAACCTATAATTATGATCATTCAATCAATATTATAGATTTAAAAAATAAGTAGATTTTCTTCTGTTCCTTATCTTGTAATCAGAGCAATGTTCAATTTGTATACACAGACATGCTCTTGGCGTCCATGAGGTTTTTCTTCCTTCTTTCAGTACCTCACCCCAGCTCATCACAGCATCATTCCAGTTTCATTCAAGGTGGGAAAACGCCTACCTCATCAGGAAAAAAATAAATAATCAACAACAAACCAATGAACTGAGTCACCAGAACAAGCAGTATATCAAAGCCCAGCTGGGAATAGCAGAAAACAGCTTTCAGCCCTGATACTGTGGGGACAGACGCCTTAAAGAGTGCAGACTTTACACACCAAAGAATAAAATATAGACCTACTCTTAGCTGTATTCATCCCACTTTTGCGAGAAAATACACCTTGTACCCGAGCAGATTTGTATCTCCTCCACATAGGCATAGCACAACACCTTCACACATCACAAAAAGCCATAGTCCTCCTTTCCTGTCACCCATGGGTCCCCCAGCTCACACTGCTCCCCTTGCAAGAGCCTTATACCAGGCAGTGAAAGTGTTGTCCAGTTCCTGAGACTGCTTTCCCCAGTTCCTTTGATTAGAGGTTGCAGTTGCTGAACAAGAGAGCAGGCTGTTGCTCACCAGAAGAGCTGTCACTGTGATCAGGAAGGGAAGGCAAAAGCTTCCACCTTCACTTGAATAGGAAACAAAGTAATTCAGTGGATGATGAAGATGCCCAGTCTCCTACATATCTGGTTCCCGAGATGAGAATCTCAAGCACCTAAAGGTGCAAGATTTATTGTGTTTTTCCTGTGACTAGCATCACTCCCCTGTGGAGTGGCACATACATATGTATACAGTTGCAATAGAGAGTTTATATTCCAGTTTTTCTTTTACCAGATACAACAGTAAAGCCCTGTGCCTAACCACGACTTCTTTGAAGCTTGTAGATACTAAATCTTCAAGACAACTACTTTTTAACAGGTTTGATTGAAATAGGCCACTAAGCTTAACACTTTTTATGGATAGAAACATGTAATCTCTTCAGGCAAATGAGGAGTTGGCTGGAAAAAGGCCCCACTGTTGCTAGAATTTATCATCACCCTTCCCTTGCAGACCTGCTTGCCCAGCAGATGAAACAGCAATGCAGCTTAACCAGCTTGCTTGTTCTGGCTGAAAGTAATCCACCACTATACAAACCAGCCTCTGGTGGTAACTGCAGCTTGCTCTCTCCCTTCTCTGCCTCCATTTAAATGCAGTGCATTGCTCTGGTATCTCAAGCACTGCACATCCGAATGCCCTTGGGGCAAGTAATCTCAGACTGCACTTGTTAAGTAGTCTGCCTATGAACTTTGAGACAGTACGCAATCTGTTTTATAAGGTGTGCGAACTCCTTGGTCAAGACCATATTTGTGTCTACCAAGCTGGAGGCCAAAAGAAAAGTTCAACAGCCTGCCCTGTCTCCCTAGGGATTCCTCTCCTCTTGGTTGGTACCTCAAGAGCTGTACAACTTCTCCTCTCCTCCTTCACTGTGCTTTCAACACTGATTATAACAAAACCCAGGCAAGAAAGAAAAGCCTTGGTGAAAACTGACTCATGAAGTGCTGGGGTAGACTCTCAGCTGGGATAAGCAGGCATAGCTCCATGTGGCCTGTCAGAGCTACATTCATTTGCATCATCTGCAGACTCATCTGAAGCCTTCAGAGAGTGAAAAAGGTTCTTTCTCAAATGAAGAGAAGACAAAGGCCATGGCCAGTGTATTGAGCCTCCCTCCCTTCTGCCCAGCTAGGTGACAGATTCCTTTAGTCTCCACAGTAAATTCACACTTTAAGCTGTCCATTGTGAAATGTTATTTGAGGTTCTACTATAATACCTATTATTCTTTTGCTGAATCATACTCAGCACATCAGATTTAGGAAAGTCAGAAAAGGGAGGTGAAGTCAAGGAGGAAGCAGCACAGGATGAGGGTCAGGAGTTGTGCACCAAAGACTAGGTTCTGCCAAGAGTTATTTAGCCCAGTCTGGCTGCAGATCAAGGGAAATCTGGCTTCGTGAAAAGTGTTGAAGCAACTTTTTTTTTGTGTCAGTGATATAAATGTTCCTATGTCATACAGATGCTTGTTGGGTAAGCAACATTTACTAGGGTGGTACTTATTTCTTTATCGTCATTATCATCTGTGTGCTCATAAACCCAGAGTGGTACCATAAAAGGAGGATTTTAATGCTGATGGAAACACAGTTGGATATCAAGATTATGTAGCGAAATTCCCATATACATGGATTACACTTTCTGATTGAACAGAAGGTAGCTACTTTTGACACTCTGAAGCAAATAAGGACGCCCTACCGTCTACTGTAGCTTGAAATTATGAAGCAATGGGATAAATCTGAGATATTGCTCCTAAATAAATGGTAATATGGGGCTCTTCACATAAATGTGAATTTTCCATAGGCAACTGAATGGATAAAATACTTAGGGTGGGAATAAAAAGAAAACTGAATAAGGGAGCCAAATTTAATTTAGAAACAGGGATAAGTATGATAAAAATGGATATAAGCAGATGGAACAGACCGAAACACCTCTCTAGGGAAAGGTTAATATTGTTAAGATGAATAACCTAAACTACTGGATATTTTTAGCTCCTTAGCAGTATACGCATCATATGGTTTCCAGTAAGGTGGTGCTGTTGGTTTACTCTCAAAGTTAAGTTTCTTTTGAAGAGTTTACAAGATCTAGCATTACCAAAAGTGCATTCTATCTCAAAGAATGATTAGGGAATGTTTCATTTGTTTCAAAACAATTGCTCACAATGTTTGCTATCCAGAGAGTACAGCACCATGACAGGATAAAAACTATAGGTTAAAGAACTAGAAAGCTAAGTAAAAGAAAAAATAAGTGGATTTTTTTTCCCCCCATTCTCGTCTTCGTTTTTCAAAGGTATCAAATTCTACCCCCACACTATCCAACTTGGTGTTTCTCCACTGGGCCTTTTAGCAAGTTCTCCAAATCTTGCATCTAGCCCTGCTGTACACAACTAATGCGGGCAGAGCCTCTGACATGACCTTCTCAGCACAGTTTGCCTGTGTTCTAGGTAAGCGTGTTTTCCCTTTTTTCTTGATGCTTTGTGGTAGAATAGGCAAAGGATTTATTTCTTTTACTCAAGAAGCATAAAAACTGGTGGAAACTTAATAGCTGATACCCCTGACATCCCCAATGCGGCCAAAAAAAACCAGGGGTTTGGATCCCCCTCCAAAATTCCACAAATCCTTGGCTTTTCCTACTGTGGTTCCAGTGCCCAGAGCTTCTGTTCAGCAAAGCTGAAAGGTAAGGTAAGGTAAACATGTGCCTAAAGGTAAATTTGGCCATAAATGCTTTCCTGACTGGGGAAGGTAGATGGAATAAGAAACATGGAAATGCAAAGGCTTCTCTGATCAAGTGGAAGCACACAGAAAACACCTGATTTCCATCTCTAATACTAGAATCCTGGATTCATATTGCTATGTTTGTGAGGAATTATTCCTGATGTACACATGTGCATAATCTTAAAGCAGATTCCAAGTCAGGTATAGAAACTGTGGGTCCAGTTCACCCCTGCACTACTTTATTTTGACACCTGTATCAACCTACTGACACCAAGAGACTAAGGCGGGCACAATGAGCAAATACCCTAATTAACCTCTTGGATACTGGCTTCACTGTCCCTCTTAATTTGTGGTTTTCTTAGAGAAAACACAGACTAATGAAGTTTGAGATTGTCCCGTTCCACAGTCTGAAGGGGTTCAGAGGAGGAGATTCTGTTTTGTCTGCCTATATTTGGAGTTTCAGTTCTGCTTTGCTCATAATATGTGAAAATAAGTTTTTGAACAGGCAAATGAAGGTTTTTCCACTACTTCCAATGCTGTCCCTATCCTCCCTACACTACTCACCTTTTTCAATCAAAGAAATAGTCTCCTTGTATTTTAAAACAGGGTTATAAGACTGTAGTCTGATTTTATATAAGACTACTTTTTACCTCTTTGGTAATGCGTTTTTTTCCACCTTTTCAGTAACTCCAGAGCTGAGTGAACCAGACAACAAATATCATCACGATCACCCAAATGTGTTACTGCCTGTCTGGAGAAAAAGTTATCATAAGCACGTACCAAAAGATCACACTTCATTAAGTACATGTATAATGCACTAAAGATGATTGTATGAACATGCACCTGTAGTAGGGAACTTCTAAATACTCAGAGAAAAATGCACACACACCTATAGAGGCCATCAAAATCATCTTCTGCTTGCAATAAAATTGTGCCTAAAGCTGGCAGCAATATGTCAATCAAAATCACCTGCTGCACAGAGTGAGAAGTGCGTGAAGTCTGTATTACTCAAATCACCACAGGATAAAATGCAGTTTACTTGTCTATCCTATCCTTTGCTGCAGCGGCTAAAGATCTTTCTCTCGACCTCTAGGGTGGAACAACAGACTTTGCCAGCTGTCCCATCAGTCAGAGCTTTACGAGAGCATTGTTCCCATGCCTTAGATTTCAGCGAGACAAGCTCAGATTGAGTCTGCTGACCACACATTTGCACCCAAGGTAAAGAAAAGGCAGACAGACTTCATATTCACAGAGCCGCTGTACAAAGGTGTTCAGATCTTTCCAATGCTCTTAATTTCCTGCTGAAGAAAAGCAGTCATTTCATTGAAGGCTAAGGAAAACACAAGGTGTATCTTACCTGGGATATCGCTGGGATAAATATGATAAAGTTAATTACTTGGCCACCTGAATTCAATACGTAAATCATAAGATAGCTTGGTTGACTTGTGATTGGTAATCTATTATAAATATATTTATTCATATTTGTGTCACTAAGAAATGTGCATGCCTTTGGGAGAAAAAAATAGTCATACTTAGGTTTAGTTACTCTTATTTATACTAATATATGCAGATTTAAACAGTTTATGTGGAATTTAAAGATAAATTGCATCAGGTTCTCCAGATGCTGGAAATAACTAACTTTGCCTGTCCTCCAGCATTACTGTTTGTTTATCATTTCAAAGTTCACAAGGTAATTGCCTCATTATCTGTTCATCTAATTTCACAGAGAAATGACAATCCCTAGCTGCTGAGGTCATGGCCCATCAAAAATTATACTGTCTCTAATTTTATATCTGATCTCTGGTAGATCTTAATTTGCTTATCTCAGTTCTCATATATCGACTAAATTGCTGAATTCTATTAAAATCTCCACCAGCTGCCCAAGATTTAAGACTGAACTACTGAATTGAGACTTATTGAATTATTAAGACATTATTGCCAATGTAAGCCAGTAAAGCAATAATTAAAATATACAAGATTAATATGCCTTTTAGTTTCCTGTATACCATTTGAATTCAATCTGAATGTGGCTCTGTACACACATACATAAAATATCCTGTCACCTCATCATGACAAAAACAAGTCTCTAGGTTTTTTTCCTTTATACAGTTATAATGATTTCAGTTGCAAGAGCTTTGAGAAATAAAGGTAATATTTTTCAATTTGTATATTTTCCTATACGCGTCAGATTGAACCTTCTGAAATGTTATTCAGCTGTAGATCACTTTCTCTAAAGAGTTATACTTAATACCATATTAAGCTTCCTACTCTAATCTCCAAGTGTGTCCATGTTCCCTGCACAAAGAGTGGTAGATGATGGTCACTCATGGATTCAGTGTTTCCATCTTTGGCACGGCTGCTACATTTATGTTCCTGGAAAAGGGAAAGAGTTTGCAGAAGCAGACAAAACCAGTATTAATTAACCCCAGTTGGCCTATCATTGCTTGGTCATTGCGAATGTTGTGGTTTGGGCCACGGACAGGGAAACCAGGACCAGGAAATTTGACCTCTTCACATCCCCCTTCATCCTCCTGTATCCTCACCAAGTGAGACTGTTGACCACTAGGAGTTCCCACTTGAATAGGTAGCTCCCCAAAAGTATTTTATGCTGCTACCATGTCACAGTGATAAGTACTGTACTTCTCTACTTCCTCTCTTTCCACAAACCTCTTGCTTCTGACAGCAGTTACATCTCAGCCACCATTGGGATCCCAGCAGTTAAAAGCACTATCAGCATAAGTGAGAGGCAGTGGTGGTTGCTATGTCTTCTTCACTACTCACAAATATCTAAATTTGGAGACAAGGATATTGCAGCTAGATTTGTGGTCCTCATGCCTGTTGACCAGGGCCTCTGCTTCATCACTTTGTCACAGCAAAACTAAAGTACGTGTCTGTAAAAGATCATTTCCTTTCTGAAGATCAGGTTCCCAAGGTGACGTGCAGCCTTATCATGCAGCCTACTAGAGCACAAAGGTAGTCTCTAAATGAAAGATGTAATAGAGAAAACAGATCTCCTAAATATGCCCAGAAAGACTGATTCTTCACTGGAGGAAAGATTTAACTTCTCATTAGCATTTTTCTTACAAGGCAGAAATACACTCAAAGAATTTTGGAATTTTGTAGCATTCATCACCAAATGGGGAATAAAAAAAAGGTGACAAAAGATGCTTACCAGCACCTCCCACAGTGCTGCTAACTGAGCATGCATGGAAGTCAAGAGATGATTAATCACAGGGCTGAAAGATCAGGTTTTCATAAGCTGTTTTAGATATCCTCGGTACTTCATCATCAGCTCAGTATTGTGCAGCAGAAAGGAAAGTCAGGCATCAGAGTCAACACACCCTGAGGTCACTTGCTTCTCATGCTTTGTTGGAGGTAGAACATTGATTGCTTTTGTTCTTGTAAGTCATTCGGCAGTTTGTTCAAAATCTGGCACTGACTCACTTTCTGTCTGTCACTTCACTTGTGCATCTCTCTAGTGATAGCCCTAGAAGTACTCCATCACGATGCTTCACATTCAGGATTTTTCTGAAGCTTGGCCTGTTTCAGAAGAGTGGGGAGATGTTGCTACATGCTAGTTTGGGGGGACCATGAAGGAATGGAGAGAAAATATACTGCTGTGGCAAAGTGTTATTTACATCAGATGTTGGTGCTCTGGGTAAGGAACTGAAATCCTGTCACTGTGACTATAGGATAGGAAGAAGCACAAAAGAAACCAACAGCTCATCTGCAAAGAGTAGAAACTAATTCAGAAAGGCACATGGGAGGTTACTGAAGTAATAGCACATGGTACAATCACATCAAGGAGGCACTGAGAGCGTATGGTGAATATGCTGTGGTTTTAGATAGGATATGCTGTATGTCAGCTTTTGTAGTGTTCTGCATGTAAAAGCCTTAAGCATGGCCCTAATAAACTGTGTACAAAATATAACAAATATATTCCCCCCTTTCCCTTGCTCCCACAGTTTGGACCAGACCTAGCATGAAGATAAACCAAGCCTGTAAGGGGATTGTGAGGGAAGTCTCAGATAAAATTTGCATCCCACAAAGCAGAATACATGCAGAGAGCTTATCAATAAATCATTTTAAGCTTCAGGCTTTTGCTCTTGGGTCCATTCTTCAGCTATGTAACATGGCTCATAATTAAAGCAAAGCAAAATAAAATTCCACCTGGCATTTTTGCTTCACCCTTATAACAAGAAACAGAGGTTTTCAGCCTCATGGAAGTCTCATTCATTTGTGCTTGAAGCTATACCATACAGGGAAATATGTCTAAAATAAAAGCAGCTTTATATTTGAACACATCTTTCATGAATACCATCTTCCAGAGCATCTAACAAGGGACTCATTCCATAAGGGTATTTAATGAAAACTGGGTGAATGTATGTGGACTGGGAATCAAATTCTTTTTTGCTTCAAATTGTTTATGCACAAATACTCATTTCTATTAACATATTCCTTAATGGAAGACATTTGGCAACTGGTTTGGACATACTATTTTTGATGTCAGCAAACTTTTCGACTTTGTCTGCTTGCTCTTCATGGTTCACAATTAGTCCTAAGTTACCAGTTAATATTTGTGATTCCTGATTAAATATATGAAATTTTTAAACAAAAGATGACAAAATAAATAGCAAATACTGAATTAATGAATAACAAACACCACACTTCTGGTAAGAACCACTTGATGAAAAAAAATCACCTTCACCAAGAAATCATGAATCATCCAGAACTCATGAACATTTTCAAGAGTATCTGGCAGTTGTTACAACCAACAAATAATATAGCTGAGGAACAGCTGCAGAATGAAGCAAGCCAATTTATTCAGAATTCTATTGATGAACCTACATTTCCTTCATCCAGTATTTATTGTCCCATAAGGATCTTCTTCCCCATATTACAAAAAGTCTTGAAATATCTTATTTCCTCTCACTCTGGCCTCAGACAATTGCAAACAAACACAATGTTAAGCCTAGCACAACACAATTATTCAGAGTCTGCTTTTATGTTATATGAATAATGTGGTACAGGTCTTCTCAGCAATGTGCACTTTTTTTAAAGGCGATGAGTCTGTCTGGCTGCTACCTCAGCAACCTGCTAGTTATAATTTAAGTAGTCTGCTATTTATATCAAGGGTCCTGGCTAGCAGGCTGATGAAAACACTTTTGATTGTACTGGGAACTTGAAAAAGCAGGCAAGCAACTCCAGCACCTGTTGTCTCCTCTTTGCTTCACCTTTATCTTCTGTTTCACAGCCCTTTCGCTCTTATGGTTTAATAGATTGTGAGAAGAGACAAAGGCTGCACATTTTTATAGGGATTTTTGTTTGTTCTTTCTCCAAATTTTTCCTTCTTTTGACAACATATCAGGTTTTTCTGCCCTGAGATTATTTTTTTTTTTGGAAATCAGTGATCATAACAATACATAAAAACATAAGAAAAATACATACTGAGCTAGATAAAAGGTCTATGTAGCCTAGCACCTGCCTCTAGTCATATGCTAATAGCTAATGCCCAAGGAAGAATTACAGGGAGGCACATAGCAACAGTGGCCCAGCATCCTCTCCTAACCTCAGGTGCTAACTGCTTCAGGGACTTCCTCAAGCAGATATGGTGCCTTAACTATTTAATAACCTTAATTTATGTTTCTTCCAGTAACACGCCCAATTCCTTTTCAAACTGAGAACTTTAAGTGTCCATAGCACCCTGCGGCCAGGCACTCCACAGCTCAACTACAGGCTGTGCCACGTGGCAGTGCTCTGTTTGATTTCAGCCTGGTTTATGCTAGTTTTATTTGATGCCCTGTAGTCCTTATATACACAAAGCTTTTATTCCTGTAAAAACAAATATTGGCTGGCTTTTCTATAACAATATCAGATCACAAAGCATGTTGTCAATGAGGTCATTGGCATCTCTGTATTATCAAAGGCAAACAGAGATCACAAGAATAGGCTGGGTGGAGGCGATAGCAGGGCTACAGCAGAGACATCCTGCCTGGTGCTCCAAGTGAGGGCTGTAACCACTGCCTTTCAGCATTAATTGTGCTTACAGCCGAAGCGAGTCTCCCCAGCATCGGCTCTCCCCTCAAAGCACACAAATTCCAAACCTCATTAGAATAACAACATACATTCATCTGCCAGGAAGGAGGCCTGGCTGTCTCAGGTCCTCTCAGGATGACTCTGGTTGCCTTGCGGACTGGAAAGCACTGCAGAGGCAGAGTGTGCTCCTTGCAGAGGAGACAGAGCCGAGACACCCAAGCCCACTTACACATGGGCAGGGCTCCATCTGTCAAACCCTCTGGGTGGTGAAGCTGACAAAGACCGGATCCTACGGGTTAAAGCATCAGCTACGAAGTAGTCCAGATCCTGAAAAGACTCCATTAGGACTGTTCAGCTGAGTGAAGGTAACCTGCACACAGGGCTCTCAGAGCCTGAATACATATGAAATCTTCAGAGAAGGGTCATCACACTTCTCTGCATTCGAAGACTGCCAGATATGTCCTCTGACAATGTAAAGTAGCAACTAAGATTATTCAGCCTCAGATCTGACTGGAAAAATTTCCAAGGGTAAGTTTTTCAAAACCTGCAAAGTATCATTGTTTGAAATGAAGTGTCTCACCAAAACATAGAGCTGGTTGCAGCATATTTGGGATGATGTCAATGGCCAGAGCAAAAGAGGTCAAGCAAAATACCACCATAGCAGAGTCAGTAGACTTGTACCGGCATTTCCTTAGTAGCCAGGATATTGCCTGCTCTGTGAACAGAAGCTCTGTTGCTGGCAATTGCTTTTCATGAGATGCTGAGATTTGACTTAAAGGACAGCAAGTGGGCCAAGACTGAATAAGAAAATCAGGTAGCAACTCACACATCCTTAAAGTCTTTCAGGCTCAAATACTTTCCTTCTTGGGAAAAAACCAACATGTTTCTGCATAGGTTTTAACTAGTTAATTGTATGCCATTACAAGAAGATATTCCTAAATAAACATGAGCCATGCCAGTCTTAATGTTGTATATTAAATCAAACAGTTCCCACTATGCACACATTGTGTAATATTGCTGAAAAAGTGTCAAGGGATGGAGATCCTACCAAGCATCATTATATCCCCTTGATGAGGTGTCTCCTATTTAATTTCTCTAGGATTCTGCTGTTGGAAGTGTTATTGCTCTGATTAGGCCTGTTTACATGTTGGCCATTTTCTGCACATCCAAAGACGAACGTGTTTTGGAAATCTATGATTAAAGCTATTTGCTTTAACTTAGATGTTGATACTACCTGTGATGTAGTGCCTGCCATAATTTTAAGGTATCTCCTGCAGAGATAAATCTGGAGGAAATGAGTATTTTATCCAGAGCTTGCCATGGAAAATTGCAAATGCATAAAAATCAATCTTTGAAACTTAAACTATATGAACAGTGCGGCATCTTAATTCTATACAGTTATGTGGAATTTGTTTTTATGTAGATTACACTTTGTCTTGTTAACTACCATCACAAACAACTTCATTAGTATTCTGAAAGACTGTCTTAATAAAACAAGTATATAATATTGTGTTCCTTTATCTGTGCACAGCAATCACTGTCATTTTAATTTTATTTGCGAGTGCAGCTATTGCTGCAATATTACTATGCTTGGACCAGATTGTGCTGCTTCCATGCCCTTGAAAACAGTCCCAGTAGTCTGGCTGCAAATCGCAAAGAAAAGATTTTGCACTTGGATAAATATCACTTGGATGGTCAGAAAGAAAGAATAACTAATTTTTTACTACTGTCTCTGAAGCTAAAAGGCTCTTTAGTGCCCAGGCAAGTGCTTCTGCTCTTTGGGGCAGGTGGAACCAGATAAATCAATTGCATAAATTCAGCAGATCTTCTCAGCCAATTCACATAAGCACGGTCTATTCCACTAACTGGAAGCCATAAAATCCTGCTCTATGCCTGCACAGAACTAATTGGTTTGAAGCAAGTTTCATGCATTTTTCATTTTAAACAAAATCTCTGAAGTCTCATAAATCTAGGTTTACCATGTTCATAAAGCTACAGACCTCCCAATTTGTACTCTAATTATGTTTTGTTATTGTTATTATCAGCTTATTCTTGCTATGAATGTTTTTGTATCACTTGAAATTGATGCTAATACTCCCTGACATACAGCCTGACATATATTAAGAATGCAGAAAATGAAATGACAGAACTAATTAAAAATCCATCTGTTCAGTTAATTTAGAGGTGTGCCAAACAGTTCAAATGAGACATGGTCAGCACCAGATCACATCCACCTGTATCGTTTGCTTAGCAGTTACTGTCCTGAGTAATGCTATTTCCTTAGAAACACTACTACTATTCAGTTCAGAGACCGCACGCTGAGCAGTGAGAGAATGAAAAACACAGCTATTACTCTTGAACAGAAATACTACACCTAAAAATGTAGTATAAGCCTACTAAATGAAAAAAAAAGACATATGAGAAAATGCAGTATATCATGTTGACTCACTCCATTAATTGTAATGACTGTGCCTCCAAGACACGGAACAATCACATCAGTATTACCTATAGAGATATTGCAGCTCTCTATCCAGGAAAAATTTCCCCCTTAATGTCAATGGTCTGTGCTTTTCTCTCCTGTAAGCCCATCAAAGTTAATAGAGTTGTACCAAGAATGCATTTGGTCCCATCTGATTATGGCACACTGAACATGTTATCTTATAGCCTGGCTGCTGTGTTATTGCTTTACATGCAAAAAACATAATTCAAAAAGCATTCAACTGGCAAGCTAGATCTTTTTTTCTTTCAAAAAGAAAGGAAAATAAGCATGTCTCTGGTGAGTAGCAGTCTGTTATGTGGCAAACCTATATTATCACAGATTAGGTATATTTCCTCTGTACCAAAAATTTTGCTGGAATAAGAAAAGCATCTGTATGTAAAATAAGCTACTCAGCATTTTCTTCCTGCTTGTTCTGCAGTCAGCCTCCCTCCAGCATGTACCACGTGGATTTGTATTCCAGACTCCAGAGAAGGCAGTGCATGAGTTGTGCACCCCCGTGCACAGAGGGACTCCCTTAGCCGGTCACTTCAACTTTTGAAAGCTGCAAGCAGTGGACAACTTCAAAGAGTTTAAAGTGTGCAGCTACAATGGAAGGCAAAGCAGGCAGCAGCCACCTGCTTCTAACACGAAACTAACAAAACAGCCATTAACGAACAAGAAAAGCAGCAGTTTCAATGACACAAACCAAGTATTTGTCACCAGAAAAACTTTTCTGTGCTCAGCATGGTTTCATGTCAGTATTTTTATTACTGTTCTCCAGCTTCTAATTTTTGTTTACACAGAGTGTTCTTTTACTGACAGAGGGAGATCTGGGGCCTTGAAAACTCATTACTTAGCAATGGCAGGGAAGGCATTAAGAGAAAACTGAGCAAGAGATGAACAAAAAAGGTTGGACAAGCTAAAGTAGACAGAGAGATAGGAAGCAGGACCCTACCAAGGTCCCTGAGTGAGTGAGAACACACCTACTGGCAATTCTTCAGCTGCAGTGAGAGTATTGCTCTTCTGTTTATTCCAAAATCACTAAGGGGAACATATGTCTCTAGCTATATTAAGCCTGCAAAAGCGTGATGTCCTGTTCTATAAAAGTTTGTGATAGAGAGAGGGTAGTTCATCTCAGAAGCATCCACTGAGCCATGAAGCAACACGCCAGAAACCACATTTCACTAATTTACTGGGGTACTTGTTATTGTATGTTCAGCTGATGTCTGAGATAGCAGGAAGGTGGCTCTGCACAGAGGTGTAAGAGATAGGCTAGTGAGAAATGCTGTATTGATCTCAATGTGGGATCTGATCAGCACTTTACTTACCTTCTATTATCAACAGAAATAATAATTTATCATCCTGTTCAGTGACAGCAACTCATTGAGAGACAAGGAAAGTCTCACAACTGATTTATATTTCTCACTAGAATATATTTAAGCTCCAGCAACTCCCTGGGGGGCTCAGAGAGGTGGGGGGAGGGTGAGGGAGCATCACTGTTATTGACTAACAAAGCACAAGTTGCTAAAACTCTAGGTTCCAAGAAATGTAATGATCTATCTGTCTGTCGTTGTTGAGACGGACACGACACGCATGAAGTTGTGAACAAAGAACCCCTCTTTATTATTTTAACAAACTCTTTTATATCTTTTTTAGGAATGTGTGTCCATATATAATTGGCTCACTCAAAGTCCAGCAGTTCATGATTGGATGGCATCCTCCTTCTTTCTTCTCTGTTCT
>KZ505699.1:1363758-1399894 GCA_002844005.1 Limosa lapponica baueri
CCTCTGCTGGCAGTCTGACAGGTCCTTAATCTTGTTTACTCCCTTCTTCTCAGGACTCTTCAAGGATGCGCAGATGTCTGCTCAAGGCCGATGTTAAGCTCCCTTTCTCATCCCTCGGACCAGCCGAGGTTTCCCACATCTGTCATCTGAAAAATATAGCATCTCAGCTTGCCCTCTGTGTGTAATGTGGATTTTTTGGATCAAAAGGGACAGATTTGCTAGATGCTGCTGCCTTTGGGACCATTTTCTTAGTCCTATGGGAATCTCATCTAAAGTTATAGTTATATGTTGGTGTTTCTGGTACAAACCACAGCTCCTACTATACAGTCAAGTATCCTTGGGATTTCCACAGTAAAGGACATAAGGTTGTGACCCTAAATAATATTTTCTGGGCTTTCTCTGCACAATTTTGGGGCAGAGCTGACCCAAGCCTGTTCTTGTATACCCACACCAAGAGCCAGCTGTAAGAGCATATGGCTGGGCTGTGGGAGACTTTATTTTAGAGCAGGATCTTCACCCTAAACACTGAAATTCAGAGAGGAGTTCTTTAACCATGGGGAAATAGGGAAGGCACTGAGTCTACACTCTCAGTGCCCAGAGTGGAAGACTTCCCTGTTCATGTATAATGTTAATGACCTTAAGTGGAAAAAAACATACTGACTCTGTTTTGGCCAGTGGGGTAGCAGAGAAGGGCAGCACAGGAGCTTGCTCTCCTGCCTTGTGGATGAACATTCCACCTGGGAGACCCTTCTCCACCTCACTGACCTTTGTGCAAGGCTCACACCAGCAGCTGTGCTCCCATTCAGACCTTACAGATGACACCAGCATAGCACTACCTGGTTTGGGGATCTCAGTACAAATTTGACTGCTGAGCTGTTTGGTGCCAGCAGGACCAATTGATTCTGTCCAGCAGCAAATGTGGAGAAATGTAGGCACTTAAGGGTTTAGGTTGACTCCAGGCTTTGGAGGTGGAACAAGTGGTAGCTACCAGCCTATCTGACTTTAAAGCCTTGTTAAGACACATGGGAAAAATAATTTTATATTTTAGAAGGGAAACTAATCAGTAGAGATATAAGGGCAAGGTGAAAACTCCATTTATAGATTAGAGGATGGGTCAGCTCAGTCAAGATTTAGGTGATGATCACTGAGCTTTATTAAGGAGTGTTCAGTTAGTTTTCTGTGGTACCATCTCCCAGAAAAATTTCTCCTCCACCAAAAATATACGAGTAAGCAATATATGTGCTGCTTTCACACAACAATAGCGCTTTTGTCATTTGTCATCAACTCTAGGAAAAGATTTGCATGATGACAAATCTGTAGTGTCTATGTCCCCTGGGGGAAATCAGCATTCCATTATGATTTGGGTTAATATTTGGTTTATTTCCCAGTCAAAATCTTGCCTTTTTTTTTTTTTTTAGATGTGGGATAAGTTAACTCCAGTCAAATCAATAGTATGGGTCTTGAACTGTTTTGTTGCTTTCAGATAACTTCCTGCATAACTTTTGTGATATAGAAATCCTGTGTCTGAAATACCTATTCCAAAGTTGTGAAGCTGAAGGGCTGTACTCACAACAGCCCCAGTTTCCAGACTCCTTGAGCTCACAGCATCGTGCAGGGAGTTATGTCTGATAAAAATTGAATTTTTCCCTCGTACAAAAACAACATCCATATTCACTGCTAGGAATAGAGTCCATTCAGTGAGCCAGTACTCCAGGCAAAAGTTAGCAAAGATTTAGGTGTATCTTAGATCATTCTCTGAGAATATTTCCTTCAATCACAGTTAGGTCAAGGCTATCCACACCCATTGCCTCATCTGACCTCAAACACCATTCGCAAGGGTTTCCAGGTTTGCATACCAAGACCATTGAATTCTGACATTGTCTGAAACCCACTTCGAGAAGCCCCAAGACAGAGGAAGCTGCAACCATTACTATTTTAGCCCAGAAAATGAGTAGATTTATAGAGTGGTTGTAAACCCATTAAACATTCTGAAGAGACAGATTCATGCCAGTTGAGTGAAGAATTGAGTTGGGTTCATTTATATTATTCTCTGCAATTTCAACATATTTTAAATATCCAGGAAAAGTTATTTCTCCTACATTGCTGGAATTACCTTGCATTTTTGAAGCACAGGTGTACAGTATGCATATCTTTATCCTTTGTATATTATTGACATTGCTTCACATTTCTACATTCCTCAATGGCCTGAAATCCAAGTTCTCATCCTCATCTCAACTGCACAGTCTAAAAAAAAATCTTGATGTTACTGTTATTAAATGTTAGATCCAATTTAACATTTACTCACTGAAACATTTTTATAGCAGCAAATAGGTTTTTTCTCTTTATTTATGCAACATTTTGCCTAATGAGCTAAAACTTACTGATTCATTTTATTTTACTGAATGAAGATATTCATATGCAATGAGAGTCATCTTGTTAAAAGGATAAGCCTGGTAACCAAGATTCACTGAGCCAAGAACTAAAGGCTATGTGTATAGGAGTGTAATTTAGTATTCGGTCAATGGATATACGGTCAAAGCAAGTTACCTGTCACAAAGACACCAAAGAATAGTGAGGCAGGAAGAACTGAGGCAGAGCGCAGCATGTTTTAATTTGTACCTTCTTATGTTTCTTTCCTAGCACCTACATTCCTGACGGTAGCACATAGTGTGCATTGAATTATAACCACAAAGCTATCATTTCCTGTTTTAAAATTCTATCTCCAATTCTAGTGCCCACTTGCTAAAAAGCATAATGAAAAATTTAGAAGTACAGAGAAGAACAAAAATTAAAAATACTGAAGGACCAGAGAAAATGTTCTTCAGTGAAAGAACTCCATCATTTTATATTATCAGAAAGAATCATAAGACATGGCTTCATAACACAATCTTATCTCTTTTGCAGGGAAAGAAAAGAGTTAAGGAGGTGGTTCTTAAACAGCAAGGGCCAATACCTGGAAGATGATATTCAACAAATTTGCATTTGAACTAAGATGTTCCTTGAAAAACGGTCAGCTATTGGAACTTCACCCTCACTTGTTATCACTGTAAAACAGAACACCATTGCTAAGAGGGGTGCCTGGAGGCACCCCACGATGCCCACCACTCTCCTGAGAGCACACAGGCCACCTCCATGCTGCATGCTGCCAGCCTAGAAGCACACCTCAGCATCCTGCTGCTGTGGGGCAGACTCACCTACAACAGTTTCAAAGCATGGGTAGAGCAAACTCAAGCCCGCTGCTCAACAAAGCAACATATCTCTCATCAAACACAAGTTATCCAGCTCACTAGAGGAAAAGGAAACTAGACAAAATATAATAGGCTGATATTCAGAGGTCAGGCAGCAGGGCTTCCCATCAGTCTCAGTGTACAGCTCATACCTACCATATTCTAGCTCCTTCACAGAAGTGTGCCCCCTGGTACAGCAAAATATTTGTGTCACCCACCACTTCCACACTGGAGTATTGTCCAAGCATTTCTGACACTTCATAAACTATAGCTAAGCAGCAGAAGGGTTATACAGATTTCACAGGCTGCAGAACAGTTGAGTAGCTTGCCCAAAGTCATAGATGTCTAAACAAGGAAGTTACAAAAAAGCATCCTAATCCCAATGTAGAAAAGTCAACCCTAAAACCACAATGTCTTGATTATAATACAGACATACTGAAGATGCAAAGGGGATAAACAAGACAATTCCTTGGGACTTGTCTACCCAGGCTTTCCCTCTGGGTGAATTTCTCCTCAATTCTTTCTGCTCCATAGACTATCTTAGTGGAAGCTGGCATATTTCCAGGGAGAGAACCTGAATGCAAATACAGATTTTTTTTTTTTTTTTTTTAAAAGTTGATGGAAAATTAAGAGCTTGAGAACACTGAGCCAGATCCATAAGGGGTGGAAGTTTGCTGTAATTGCTGACTTGGAGAGCTAAAATGCAGATAAATTGAAGTCTAAAGAGGGTGCTTTTTCAATTCACTACAACGTAAAAAAGGCAGTTCATCTACTGTGCTAAGGAAACATTCAACTCTGTCTCTGCTATATTTGCTTCTTTGGAAAAGCCCAAAATAAACCTCACTAACCACATTCAGGTGCAAACTTTGGACTATCCCATAATATTTGGGTACCAGGATTTGGCATGATGGAAGGGGAAGACTAACAAAACTTAGATCTTGTTTCCAGCTGAGACAACTTTGTGTTTAAATTTGGGAAAGACGCTTGAAACAAAAATGTTGGTCATTGGTAGCTAAGCTAGGCTCCTAGGCAGTTTCCTATGGTTTCAAGGTTAGACCTAAATCCAAACTAATACTGTTAATTTTTCTTAGAAACACATTATAAAACTGAAAGAGTTTGTGGGTTGGAGCCTTGGATGGTGTTTGCTTAAAGTATTCTGGGATCCCCAGTAAACTGACGCCATATCACTCTTTACTCCCATTTTGGTAGTATTTAGGCTTGCATTCACTTTACACTATTTAAAATATATATCCCCTGATGCTCTTATTGTTAAATATTCAGCCCAATTGAGAATTCCTTAGACAGATATAATTGATCCTTTTACAGTACTGCATTTAGATCAGAGAAATTAACAACATCAAATTGCAACTCACAGTGATTTATCCATTTGGATTACTGACCATATTCAAGCCTATTACAGGGACAGATTTGATCATCCTCCTGTTTCATTGCCGTAAAAGTATGCATTTCATTTTTGTCTTACTGGAAGTTTTCATGAAGAAAGAACTCTTGAACCAAGGATTCCCAGACATTAGACCAATGGACTTCCACTTACCCTCAGAATATCCCGTGGGCCACAGTGCAACCTCACGATCAACATTTTAATTATAAAAAAATCATTTTTTTCTGTTCTGTGTGGTTCCATAAGCCATGTTACTACAGCCTGCTGGCTCCGTTAGGGAGACAGTGTTATGAGTGAGACCAACAGGATTACCATTAACAACCTTCAGGTTTTTGTTCCTGAAAGAGGGGGAGAGCAGGTTTTTTCCATACAGGGTGGTTTTCCCCATTTTGATGCTCTATCCTCATGCTGGTCCTTGTGCTCCTTTTCTTGTCTCTCTCCTTTATTTTTCCCCAACAATAATACAGCAAAAAGCTACACTGCAATGATTCCCTACCAAAAAGGTTGCCTATGCAAAATTCTCGAGGTATTCCTCAGATACCTCCCCCACCCTTTTTTCCTCTTGCCAGTTATGATGCACTTAAGATTAAAGTGTATTTTTTTTTTTGCTTTGAAGAGGAGATGAATGTGTTTTCCCACTTTACTAATTACAACATGATATATGAGGCAGAAAGCCTTGCAAGAGGTAGCACAGCATGCAAGTTCAGATGAATAATAATTAGGCTCACATGTTTTTAGAAATTAAGATTTTTATTAGAAGGCTGTTATTTGAGAGTTTTAGAGCTGTGTGTAAGTGAAACTAATATAAGTGGGCTTTTTTTTTTTATAAATCAACTCAAACAAGTCCTGCTTATAATTTAAGGGCCTCAACTAGCTCTCAGTAGATTCAAAGACTTCCACTGACTTCAAAGGGAGTTGACTCAAGCCCTAGAAAAAGGATTTGTAAAAGTGATTAGTGTCAGGGCTTTGTTTTAGAGCTAAATTGTAACTAAACAAAAAAAATTGGTTTTATTATAAAGATTTAATATAATCTGGGATTTAATTTAATCTGGGAATAAGAACTCTCAACACTGAGGGAGAAAGGAGGGTCCTATTGCTTTGTTACAACCCACCCTTTCTTCATTGTTGGTAAGTTTTTCCTGTCTTTCAGTGACACAGCAGCATAACAGAACAGCATTTGTGTTACCAGAGTGTACATCTCCAGGGACATACTGGGAGCAAAGCACTAAAAGACAACTAACCACATTATGCAAACCAATCTTTTCCAGCAGGACATAGGACAACATGTATCCTCTGCTTCACTCATCTAAACTGAAAAAAAAACATAACTAAAAACACAGTCCAGTATTCCCATGAATTATGAAGCTATTCAGCATGGCAGAAAGTCAATTGGACCAACAAGGAGAAGTGGAGACCCTTGGTTTGGCTGTGCTGACCCAAATTCCCCTTCTGGTTTTAAGCTGCCTATTCTCTGAATGAGTTAATTAATCCAATTCATAGAATCATTTAGGTTGGAAAAGACCTTTAAGATAAGTCTGTTAGTTGGAGTTAGATATTCCTCAGTTATGAACAGTATCCTCACCATACCCATTTCAGGCACTGCATCTCTTACCTCCCAATTCTCCTTCAGTCTTGTATAGATGCAACTCAGGCCTCGCTATTAATTTAATCCTCTTGTCCTGCATCCAGAGCAGTACCCACAGGGAAACATACAGGTCTCCACATAAATTGCAAAGTCCACCAGCAATGACTAGATTCTAGGACTAGGGAGCCCAGTATTCATTGCTTTAAGCCAAGCCTACCTTTTAGCATTAAAGAAATGGTTGCCTGGCAGCTTCTTAACTAAAAGGCCTTGAGAAACATAGATTTCTGAAATGCTGTAAAAAAAAAAAAATAATCTGAAAAACCAAGACAGCATTTGTGATTATGGAAAGTTCACCATTAAATTGTCAGTATGGACATACTCAGTTTGCAGCCCACGGAGGGAACTCCTTCAAGCCTTGTATACCAACCCAAACTAAGCTTAAACCAAGGAGGTCAGGATCCAATACTGGTGTAATAATGGCAGCACAGCGTTCTCTCAGAATGTTCTTTTCAGACAACAGTGAAGCTTAGGTTGGAACATGCAGTGTTAGAAGCATCCCCTCTAGTTTAAAACTAGGTATGGGTACACAGTACCTTTCACAGCAGTACAGTGAAAGGTGGCAACATATGAAAAAGAGCAGGTCCAACAGTGCTTGATTTAGTCCTAAATACTTGGAAATGCTCACAGTATAAGTGTAAAAAAAAATCTGGGGAAAAAAAAAAAGAAACAGCACAAATGATAGATATGTGCTTAAGCTACTGTGTTCAAGCCTTCTGAAATTCTAATGATATGCCAGTTTGGGATTTGAGTTCAGCTGAAAGATCCAGAAGTGACAGTGTGGGGAGCCACCAGAGACCTGCAGCCACAGCATGAGGGGAGCCTTATGCCTGGTAATACTGAGTAGTGGGCAGGGTAAAACATTTGCGGATGAACCTGAAAATGCTGGTGATAGCCACAGCTTTGAATACACTTTTGTTGTAAAATCAGATTAGCATAGTAGTTCTCAAATGCATTTCTTCCTAATAAGATCTCCAGAAACAGCATGACACTGACAAGTGTGCTGACATACAAGTGTTTTTTACCCACTGCTCCTTTGCAAGGAGATACTTAACTCTGTTGGGAATCAAGGGCTTCTCCATATCTGTTTGCAGTAGGTTAAATATTGAGTTTAACAGAGCTTTAGGAAATTTCATATTGATCTACTAAACTTAATCATTATTGGTTTTATGGGTACTGTTAAAACATATAGTGGCCAGGTGTCCCAGTCAATACCTATATACTGTTTTCAATTAACTCACTTTAGGGGGGAAAAAATAATCTATGGAATATATCGCTGGATATTTATTTTGCTAGTCCATGTCTTTACTGTTTATGCAACTGACCAAATCAATTTTTAAAACAACGTAACACAGATGCAAACTCCCATTGTAATTCAGGAGGAGTCTTCTAGTATTAACTACTTCAGGTTGCACTAAACATACAAAGCAATGCAAACACCAATAATCTGTTTTAGTTCATTCCCAGTTTCATTTTCTCAAAAGATTATGGTGTACATATATTTGTTTGCACTGCATTGTGGATCCTTCATAAAAAGAGTTCTGAGCTTACCAAGAGGAATTAAAAAACAGTGTTACACATCGCAGCAGCTCTGCCAATAACAGGGAAGAGTAGATTTGCTCAGTGTATAAAATGACTACATGGCATGAGGGAAAGGAATCTTAATTTAAAAGGGTTCAGTTCCAAAGTATTTTTATTTAAGATACCACATTTCTTTCCTAGTTTTCACAGAAATTATTCTTCTTTGTTACAAAGATGGGAAAAAACACCCTTTTCCCTCATTCAGGTCCACACTATTATTGTCAAAGATCTTTCTTACAGTTTATTTCAGCCTATGAAAGTGTGGCCTGCCAGTTTCACATCAAGCTTATCACAACTGGTACAAATCATTCCTGTCCATCACAGCTGCAATATACCTCAGTCATCCCCTGAAATCTAGAGAGAATGCTTTAATCATTTTACTGACTTCTGCTGGTGTTCTGGCACTGTGGAACTATTAAGAAAAGTTCTACAACTAGGTCAGGTGTATTGTTGTCATAATAAATCAGTTTAAAACATGGTTTTATTCTACTTTGTGGTTTTGGGAAGTGCTAATGGTACGTATTTCAACCTTCAGTATTTAAAAAGCAAGTCCTTCCTATTTTTCTCATTTCCTTTCCTTTTGTTAGATCATACATGTTTTGAGTTCCATGATGCAAATACCCATAGGTTGCTTCATAATTGGATAACACATCTATTCAGAAGATGTTACTTGTACAATTGTAGTGGAAAAAATCTAACACAACCCTAACCCAGATTTTAAAATATCTAGTTTCCAGAAGACTATTGTATTCACAGGTAAAACATGCGATACAGAAGGAATAAGCTAAATTAAATGTATTTGCCAACACTTTTTATCTATTCAAGTTTGGGGAATGGCATTTTAACCACATAAGTAAAACAAATCCAATTTTGTACCTACAATGCATTTTGCAAGTGAAAGAGGTGCTGATTTGGTTTATGAGCCTGGAGGCGAACATCACCCCAGCTAAAACCCAGTTAGAAAATGTACTTGTGTAAGTTTCATGGAAAAGTTTGTGTTGCCAGCACAAGAAATAAAATATCATGGAATGGAAGTAACTCAAGGAGAGAAAGAAGTGCAGAAGTGAAGATCCACAGAGCTGACAGTAAATCCTTTAAAACAGTGATTTAGCAAAGATTATCCCCCTCATTTTTTTTAAGAGATGAGTTACTAGGGTTTTGATGGCAAATACATGAGACCTGTTCCAGTAAATTCGTCTTGCCCAACTTTCTTCCATAGTAAGAAAATGGACAAAAAGAGATCGAGCTCCACTAAAGGTCTCCTTTAATTCTCTAAGGGTGTGATTAGGCATTATATTTCTCTTTTCTATTATGTTTTGTGTACATTTCATAGTATCTGTTCTGCAGCTGGCTTTCTTAGCTGTTATGTTTTTATCTTCATTTAATCAAGAGCTAAAGTGAACAAAATGATAAAAGCTCCATTACCCCATGTTTTCTGTAGGGAGAAGTTGACCATACTGCACAGATCAGAATGCCAAGAAGTCAAACTAACAAAACAGCCATCATCATTCAAAGCTCAGAGTCTATCAGGTTTTTCATTGACTTTCTTCTTGAAGTGAAAACTCAGTTCTTGTATTACCTTCTGAGGAGTTCAGAATGGGTGCAGATTTGTCTGTAGCTCAGAAACCACTCTCAGTGTCCTAAAAATGTGGGAATTGCTTATCTGACAATGATTACAGCTTTCCACGCAGATCTAGGAGGCAATAAGATATCACTGTCCTGTTAATGTAGGACACCAGTTTTTAAGGCAGCACAACCTACTGGTCTCATGATAATGGTTTTTTTAAGTTTGATTTTCACAATTCTACAACTAAAACACTCATTTTGCTAAGTGTATGGAGAGGAATTTTCAATTAATATCCTAAATAAAATAAACTAGCAAGAGGGAAATAAAAGGACAAAGTAAATTATTCTGGCTTCCAGAGGAAAACAAAGCACAATAGAGTCGACTAATATGAAAAAGGGACCAACTTCTTTATTTGCTAGGGTTCAGCTCTGAAAGAAGCTGATTATATCTGAATTTAGAGAACTCCTATTGGAGCTGAATGTGAGGAATGTGAACTGGTTGTTGTGGTAAGAGACTTGAATGTTCCAATCATGGCAGACTACTTTCTCAAAGACAAAGCTTCCAAAGCTCATGATACTCGTGGGGTTTTTATTGCAGTTCGTTGTGTTGTTTTATTTAAAAAAAAAACACAAAAAAACCAAACACACAAAAAACAAGTCCCTAATAATATTCCTACCAAGGTCATAGAAGTTACTGGAGGAAATGCAGGACAGGCCAAAAAAGTTTCTAAGGAAAGGGTCCAGAGAAATTTTTTTAAGAAGGGTTTCTTTGACACACATCCAGCTCTACACACAAAACTTTTTAGGTAAAGAAAATCACAGGACCACAACAAATGAGACAAAGGATATTTAGTTGATGGCATGTAAAAAGTTTAAGCCATGCTGAGACTCTAAAACCCCTTAGAAAAAGGAAACCAGATAGCAAGCACAAGAAAAATGAGTGTCAGTAGCACAAAAAGGCATCGAGGCATACAAGGCATTGTACTCATCAACAAGCTTTTGCAAATGAACTATTGAATTAATAGGCTTTTTCTTTTCACTTGTTCCTGTGGCTGGATAACTTGTGAATACACAACAAATGTGCATTTCTAGATTTTTTTTTTTTTTAAAAAAAAAAGCAAAAAGTGTAACAATAAGCTTATGCCCCCCTTTCTATCCCCTTCCATCTGTTCTGATCCTATGATAAAAAAATATTGCATACTTTTTAAATGGCGTGACAGTTTCCAGGAATCAAAACTGTTTGCTCAGAACAGAGACAAAAATCAGGCATACTTTCTCTTGCAGCCTGTTTTAAAGGGTTTTAAAGACAGTCAGATGGAAGATCAGGCATATAAATTAGATGATCTTTGGCCTATTTCAGAAAACAGTGACTCAATCTATCATAGAGCAACTCTCCAGATTATTTATTGGGATGCTTGTCTCCTAACAAAGACATCAGCAAGCTTCTAATTGCATTAGGTTCCCTTAAAAGGAAGTTCCAGGTTGCCTCGAGTGAGGAGGCAGCTGAAGTCTGTTCTCCATTTAGCAACCATGAACCACAAAAGAAAAATACATGCTTACATCCGTCTCCCAAGAGAGGATATAAAATGCTTCAGCCACTATTAATGCTAATTACCTCCCTCTTTAAGAAGGCACTGCTTACAGCAAATGCAGTTGACATGATTATTACCTAAGGCGGCTTTCCTCTGTGTCCCTGCTGCAGGGCAGTGCCACCTTTCCTGAAGAAGGCATGCTACCTTCCTTGTGCACTAATGCAGACCCTCATTTCAAGCTCCCTGGAAGCTAGGCCAGCATTCCCCAGCACAGCAAGTCACACCAGCCTGATAAGTCTGGTGCATGAGTTGGGGGTGCAGGACAGGCACCCTACTGCAGTGGGCAGGTACTGGAGGTCATCCTCCCCCTCTACTCTGCCCTAGTGAGGACACATCTGGAGTACTGTGGGCTCCCCAGTTCAAGAAAGACGGAACTGCTGGAGTGAGTCCAGTGGAAGGCTACAAAGGTGATCAAGGGACTGGAGCACTTCTCTTATGAGGAAAAGCTGAGAGACCTGGGTCTTTTTAGCCTGGAGAAGAGAAAACTGAGAGGAGATCTCATCAATGTTTATAAATATCTAAAGGGTGAGGATAAAGAGGATGGGACCAGACTCTTTTCAGTGGTGCGCAGCAACAGGACAAGAGGCAACAGGCACAAACTGGAACACAGGAAATTCCATCTGAACATGAGGAAAAGCTTGTTTACTTTGAGGGTGACAGAGCACTGGAACAGGCTGCCCAGAGAGATTGTGGAGTCTCCTTCTCTGGAGACATTCAAAACACACCTGGGTGTGTTCCTGTCCAACCTGCTCTAGGTGAAACTGTTTTTGGCAGGAGTGTTAGACCAGATGATCTCTGAGGGTCCCTTCCAACTCCTACCATTCTGTGATTCTGTGGGGCTGCATCACCTACCTGGATGCTGAACTGAAGGGAGCCTTGTTACAAGGTACAACTTGCTCCTGCAGCCTGGCACCACCACTGATACCCACCCCATAGTCTCCATCACATGCTACTCAAACGGCAGATACCGTGAGATTGTTGATGTGAGTTATGCATCAGACATGATCATTATGTAACCAGCAAAAAGTAAAAGAAATACTTTATCTCCAGAACCCGGAATATCTCCCTCCAGCATTCCTGACTACTGCTTAAATCCTGCCCCTCTCCCCATATAAACCAGGTGAAGATTTAGAGGGTTTTTTCAGTGTGAAAATCTATAAGAGAAAACAGACAAGCATAAATATTGCCTGCAAATCCCTGACATGCTGAGAGTAGCTTTTGGGACTGTGAGCAGCTCATATTGTGCCACCCAAATAAACTGAGTCATCCTCTCTCTAGACACTGTTACCTAATTCAACCTGCATGATTTGACCTTGGAGTTCATAAAAGTACATTGGAAAAGATCTCAGAGAGCCCATAAACCTAACAGAAAATTTCTGAGAGTTTTGAAGAGAAATTGCCTTTTTCTCCCTGAATAAGAAATAGATCAGTTTGTGGGAGTCTTATGTTTGCACACAGTTGACATCACACTAAGTTTTCACTTTACTTATGGATGTACATCTGCAGGTATACAGCATATGTTCTACCAGTGAACAGCACTACAACCTCAATATGCCGACCCTGCCTGCAGCACTAACCTCTCACACAGCAGTAGGTGCAGGATGGTTTAACACTGAAAGGGTGGGCAGAGCCTATGGTGTAAAACACCACAAGTATGATTCAAACCATTCATTTGCAGTCTAAAAATTCTTCATTCAGCATGAAAGATTTGCCCCTTAATTCAATTTATAAAATGGTTAATTTTCTGCACAACCTCTAACAGCTTGTTTTTAAATATCTCTACAGCTGTAATACACAGACATCTGATTAGGCAAATCCACATTCATTCCTACTCTCCACAAAACTCACTCAACATCATCGCTCTTACCCCTACTCCTCCTACCTTCATTCAAAAGGTCAATAAAACTCAGTTGGAAGGGGGGTCTCTGGCATCTTTGGGCCATTTACATTTTGGAACTCTTTTCTACCCTTACAGAATTTATGTTCTCTCCTGCTGTAGTTGGTTGTAAATATATAGCCCTGAAATACCATGTGTTGTCTGACTCGGTTTCAAACTTAAGTAAAACAATTAAGCTAGACAAAGAGCTTGTTTTCCATAATAGCATGAAATTATGTCAGGACATTGTTAGATACCATTTGGTATATGCACAGCCTTTTTCTTTAACTCAACCCAGGCCAGATTTCTGTGTTTTCAGAAAGACACATGAAGAGATAAACCTCAGGGCTAGGAAGACTTTGTACTAACTAGCTAACAGTTCACAGTCAGTTTAAATGAGAGCATATCCCAGTTGGTTTGGATTAGCTTTTTGGTAAACAAGCTTTCAATGCACAGAGGTAAAATTATAAGGGATATCTGGAATCCTGTGAATAACTTATGCAGAAGCTCTTAAGCAGTGCCACTGTCAATGTGCTTTATAAAGGTTCTAAGTTTGAGATTATTACATATCTTTAGATCTCAGCATCCAATATTATATTTGTACCTGCATATTTTTGCTTCTATAACAGCACATTTCTTTCTATTCCTCTTTTAGAAGTTGTATCTGAGCCTCAAAATTGTGACAATAATATTTAACAGAGATCACTTCACAGAATCACATGGGGTTGGAAGGGACCTCTGGAGATCATCTAGTCCAACCCCATTGCCAGAGCAGGTCCACCTTAGCTTAAGCAGAATCAGAAAACTTGAAGTCACACATAAAGATAGTATACCCTTTTACTATAAGTCTATTGAAGTCAGGTTATAAGCAACAAGGGAAAAAAATAACCGGGAAGAAAATTATTACCTTCTGAAGGAGAACAGAATTCCAGCAATAAACCAAACATTATCCAGGTGAGTAGCTGCTGTAACTAAGGAAAACCAGAGTAGCACTTTCATCCAAGTAATATAACTATCAAAACCTAACACCAGACTCACATTGCTGAGAAGGTAGAGAACACCACCAGCATTTATAATGTTCTCTGAGGCACCTGCATTTTATTAAAGCTCAGAGGATGGTCAGGTGTGATCTATCAAGTAGGCTGTTTGTATTTAAACCCCATTAAGCAACTGTAAGAGTTGCTATCAGGTATGTCCATCAACTGCTGGGTGTTCTTTTTGAGTATTTGTGGAGTTTCCTATTTATCTGACTTTCACTGGTCTCTGCATACCCATAGAAAGAATATTGTAATTTTTTTGAGCCCCACAAATCCAAACACTTAATCCTATATTAAGTCAAGTTTGTGGCTTATATTAAGACAAAAACTCAAGATGGGGCTACCTGTGTGGATTATTGATGAGAACCTTTTGGAAGATGATTGGGTTTTGGGTCATCCTCCTAACGAGCAGGTACGATTTAGTTCTCCTTAACTGACAGTAAATGGACAGGGGTCTCTCGTGATCTTGAGCTTCTGCAATGATAGCAATTATGCAGTCTTTCCTGATGGTTTGTTCATTGTCAATTTTGCTTTGTTTTCCCTAATATCAAAGTTACATTTTCCCTCTCTGCTTGAAGCCTTTGGCTTCTTATCTTCCTCTGTAGATTAATCATCCATGACTATAACATGCTTAATGTAGAAATTATATCTCCCCTTGATCATCTTATTTCTTGACCGGACATGCCCAGCTCTGATTTTTCCCTTGTACATTCTTATTTTCCAGACCATTTACTAATGCTTTGCTACCTCTAAATTTTCTTCAATTTGTCTGTCTTTCAAAAAATGTGGTACCCATAATCAAGTGAGGAAATATTTGAGGGCAATGGTTTCTCATTTGTAAAAGTGACAATGTGGCATAATATCACTCTTGCTTTTCATATTATGCTGACACAGTATTCGAATGTTGTTTTGATCCATTGTCATCCGCCCTGCTCAAACATCTTTTCACTGTACGTCTTATGGCTGATTGAAACTCAAAAGGTATCAAACTTGCACTGTAGGTAGAGCTGTCAGAGGAACTGGTTGTCAGGATTTGATTCTGGAAAGAGCATACTGTCTCTGTCTTATAAATGAACTTAAAGGGTGATGTTAAAAATAAGGTAGTTCATCGAGAACCATGAAGGTGTGGGAGACCTGATAGCTACAAGATTATTTAGGAAGGAAGTAGGAAAGAAAACTGAAGAAGGAAGGGAAAAGATAAATGAAAAAGGCAAAGTTTAAATAATCTAAACTGGGTGAAAAATCAAATTTAATTTGGGAGACAAGACACAAATTGTGTGGGCTTATTAGGTTGATTAATTGCCTCTTCCCCAGAACTTCCATCTAGATACGGCAACATTCCTATTCACCCATTTTATATTTACAGATGTATGTGCAGATGATAGTTCCTCTGGAGTTCAGAGTACAGGTGCTTGTAAAATAACCCCAAACATGGCATGGGAGACATTCATGTTTATTTTCTCAATTTCTGTATTTTAGTCTCTCATATTATTGGTGTTAAATCCCACTCTTGTAAACTTAAGCAGTTTCTGAGGGTTCTAAGCAAGGAAATTAAGGTTGTGCAGAACAAATTGAGATGTCTATTATATCCACAAAGCTCCCATTGTCTTCAAGTTATGTTCTCAGTGACACTGAGTAAAATTTACAGCTGTAGCTAGGTAAATAAGTCTTGTTGATGTGCAACAGAGCAGATTCCAGCCCTATCAGAGTATTAGGAGAATAAAGCAATATTATTTTTGTTAGTGAAGTCAGCAGATAGAGACTTCAGTGCAGAGATCTGCCCTCAGATCAAGAGAAGAAGAGGGAGCCTCTTAGGCACCCATTTTTCAAAATAAAAATGCACTTGAAGATTTCATTTGACCTAATCTTAAAATGTTTAGCCCATATCTCAAATTACTTAATAAATGGCTATATTTAAGTCATTCTCCAAAAGCATGTTAAGCTCCATGTTGATTTGCATTCTTCAGAATTCAGTTCTTTCTGTTCTCCAACTTTGTATTTCAGCAAGATGCTGCCAAAATTCAGATGCTGTGGGGTTTTTCTCTAAGGATTTTCTCTTTCACTTCAGTTTTGTTTAAACAGATAGGTGTCCATGCCTACTGCTACATCCAATTTCTTATTTTTGGTCAGGTCCTGGAATAGCTCAAAATCATGTGCTCAAATCTTTAACATTCTAATAATTCACCACAGAAAGTTCTTGCGTTTTCTCTCAAAAGTTATATTGTCATGCTTAAGTGTCTACAGTTATGTTCTGCTCTAATTCAGGATCAAGCATTACAGGTTTGCAGTCAGAGTATACTGCTTTTCTTGTGTCAATGCCCTCTTACAGCACACTGGGAAAAAGGGTCTTTTCTCTGATGAGTGGCAGAAAGTTCAAGCTCCCAGGTGTCCCACATGCTCCCGAGTGTCATTTCTTCCCTCAGAGGCAAACCACCACAGGTCTAGGGACTGCCAGCAGCTGATTTCCATAAGACACAGCCTTGGTTAAGATCAATAACCATCCCTATTAATTTTTGTACAGTTGTTATTCCTCAGATGATGTTAAACAAACATAGCTCATTTTCTGTTGTCTTTGCAGTCTTTACGCTGCACAGAGGATGGGACAGCGTCCGGGTTCTCCACTTGCTGCTCGGGTGTGCTGACATGGAGAATCACATCTCACATCTTTTGGCCATCCACTGCACACTTTTAGATGATAACACTTCCCATAAGTAAAGTCACAGGAACAGACTGTTGGCACATGAAGATCCACCACCTCGTACAGCGTGGAGTTATCTTTGTCAGTAAGAAGAGAATTAGTAAAAGCAGGTCTTTTTTGAATTGGATTTAATTGGAGATACTCTCTCCATAAAATTCATGACAGCCTTAACACACGAGGGAGAGATTTAGACCTATATTTTTATTTCAGTTTCTTGTTATGAGTCATTTGTCATGGCCAGATAATTTGCTGAAGGGAACTCTTGCCTCATATAGTGCTTTACTGTGGCTAACATCTTCACTCCAACTGCCTAACACATCCCTGTTGAGCTCTGCCAGCTTTTGGATGTAACATCAGTTTTTTTACTGATATATACTAGATTTGCTCAGAGAAGAGACAGATTTTAAGGGACCACACTCAGCATCCCATTTCACCTTATCAGTAGTCATTCAGTCAAACATCACAGATTCTGCTGTTATAACTGAGACAACTGGTTTTGTTTGCTTTCGTTTTGTTTTAATGACTGCCTTTCTCTGGGTACCTCTGTCTGGGCAGTACTTCACTGGGCATTAATGCGCAGTTTGGGCTGCACTGTTGCACTGCAGACAGCACAATGGAGAGGTGCTGAAGGCAGTTTTCAGAAATGACTGAGAGCACAAAAGAGCTGGAATCATAAGATTTTGTGAGAAATTTTCCACCCCTAGCCCGAGCAGATTCAGGCCTGTAATTGCCACCACTGCAGGTTGGACAAGTTCAAAAATTGTCAGTGGCTTTTTGGAAGAGGCATGGGTTTCCATCACTTTTTTAGAAGTCTTGGCATGTGAGCTGATGCAGGCAGGATGCAGGAAGAACCACAAAACCACAGATTAAAGGCAAAGAACAAATTTTATCTCAATACCTCATGGTTCAGGGAACCTCCGCAGCAGCACCGAGGCAGAGGCATGCAAGCACCACGGAGCAAGAGAGAGTTCTTAATAGCTAGAGAGTCCTTGTTAGCAAGGGAGTGAGAGCTCACACTTGCTGTTCTGGCCTGCATTTCAAGGATTCTGGCAGGCAGTTTTCCGCTGTGCTTTGATCTCTTCAACAGCGGGGCAGGAATCTCAGGCGTGTTTGATAAGGTGCCCCTGAGTCCATCCCAGGCCTATGTTATCTAAATGCAGATATTCTACTTGTTGAGCACACAAAACTAAACAACAATTAGCGTCATATATGTGTTTTCCAGCACCCCACATGCGAGTCACTTGAGTGTGTTTACAGACCTCCTCGCCAATCTTCTGTTACTTTCCTACACTTGGAAACAGGCTCACAGCATGTTATTCCATGTATCTAAGGTTTTCATGGCGTTGAGAGGAGAATTTGGGAGTTATGGAAGAGGAAAGTTATTTTTTTTTTCCCCCATTGGAACTTTTCTGGGGAAACAACTCAGCCTCTGATTTGAAAGGTTAGGAGTTGATTGCACCCATGCTGTTCTCAGTGAAAATCTTTTCGCTGCCTCCAGTGGGCTAAAGATTGGCCCATAAATCAAAATTAGTGTTGAAATATGGGTAAGTGATATAGACATTATTGATAAACTGGTCATTGGGGCTTTGATGAAAACTTACTATAAATCTTTAACTATAACTATCGTTTGCATCCTTCTGTTTTAGTTGTATCATCATGCGCAAAGGACGTTCTTTATAGAGTATTGGAACAGTCATAGTAATTTAGATGAAAATACAGTGTGAGGTCTGTAAGCAGTTGGTAGTGAGGATGAGTCATTTACTACACATTCCCCTCCCCACATGGATATAAAAATAAATGTTCTGCATTGGAGTACTTGGCATGTACAATTATGCTATTTACTCAAATCTGCTCCGTCTTGCAGTCGCAACTGTTAGTCATTGTTCTCTTGATGGTTCCTTCAGTACATTTTCCTTTCTCTAAAAACTGCTTGTCTTCAGGCTTGCAGTTGTGGACACTCTTTTCCTCTTTTAATTATTCTGGTCAGAATTTTTAAGATACCTTTGGGATCGGGCCCCCAGTAGGAGAAGTGAGGAGAACTGCATACCTCACTGTCTTAAGCACGGTTGAAAATCCTGCTCTTCAGTCAAGCAAGGCCAGGACTAGAAGATTAAAAAGATATACTTTCAGGCCATAATCTTGCAAGCATTTATGTACACAAGTTGAATTAGGCATGTGCAGAAGCATTTGCAGTATGTGGATTTAAATGGAGATTTGATTAGAAAAGAACCTTTATATATGCAAGGAACTGCCATTTTGAAGCAACATTTTAATACACTGGCGTGTCTGGGTTTCCTAGATATTTAGCAATGGAAAAAGCCAAACTTTTTAGCTCTGGTATAGCTTTAGGTTAGCAAGCAGGTCCTGCACACACATTGTATTTTATATACCATGAACAGTTTCCTCTTTATTAATCCAGCATGTAAGGCTTTCATTTCTTACTGAGGACCATCTTTTTATTTCTTGCAGATTTTAAAATCTGTTGTGTTGGCACTTTACTTCTTGGAGACCACTGGTGTCATTTTCTCCAAATTGTTAGCGTAAACAGTCTGTAACTTGAGCAAGCCAAATGTGGGTGTATTAATCTTCCTAGTGCCAGCTAAGCAAGCCTGGCAAGGCACAGTTTAATTCTGATATCAGAAAAGTAGTAAATAATAATCTTTTTTTTTTTCTTTTTTAGTGCTGAAATACCCGGATCCTTGTAAGTATGTTTGGCTCTTGTAAGTTTAAAGATGAATAGAAGATGAAGGAAATTCTTTTTATAGTCATATACAGGAGCAAGGATGAGCAAGTTAGGAGAGGAAAAGAAATGTGTGGAAGAAATAGTGGTTAAAAATATGAGACTGGCATATCCAGAGAGCTGGCATCATCAGCGTGAGTTAAAGGCTGGCTCCATTACATCAAATAAAGCAACACATGATTTAATGAGTGTTCTGCAGGATTAATAAGCTAAAAACTGGCTACTGTCAGACATCATTCAAGATATCTGCCACTTTCCTTAAGGAGAAGTCTGCCACACAAACCACTCGACTTCAGCATATGGTTGCGTTGTGAGATGTCGTTCTGTACTGTGACCATGGGGTAGTCCAGGTCAGCTTCCCGTGGGATGCTCAAGCCTGACGCTCAGGGCTGAGGGTGCAGTTCAAGTCTCAAAGCTTGCTCTGTATTAGCAGAAGATGTGGTGGCAGATTTCCCACTCCTCGAGTTGAATGTCAGGAGCTGTTACTTCCACAGCAATGTTCCCCCTTCCCCTGCAGCCCACAGACAGGATTCACTGGGTTTCAGGATCAGGGTAGATGGCACAGAGATGCAGGAGAGCAGGGAAGCAGCGTGATGCCAAGGGAAGGATCCAAACTGTCCTGGCAGCAGCATGCTTCAAACAAGAAAATATGGAGAGCCTCGGACGGTCAGTAGCTCCGTATTCACAAGGACATTGCTGGTGCTTCAGGAACATACAGGGCAACTCGCTACCCCCAAAATATTCAAAACATTCAGGGAGATTATCAGCATTCTGGAGCTGATTTCATGCTTTCTTTCAGGAGGGTAAACATCTCTCCTTGCATTCATAACCGGGGAGCAGAGCAAAGATCCCATCACATGCCCATTCCAGCAAAGCTCACATGTAATCTGAATCCCTGTGGAATTATTAAGGCAAACCCTGTGCTTATGGCCTTTATGTTCATACTCCATGCTGTGCTTAAATGCTCTGCTGGGAGGGGGCCAGAACTCCCTGCCATCTGAGCATGGGTTACCAGCAAAAGGACAGCCTAACATAACACCAGCTTTAGCCTCATAAAAACATCATGGATCAATTCAACTACAGGCCTCAGTATAACCTCAAATAAATCACTTAGCCCCCAAGCTTTTGAGATCCAAGCACTCTTGATTATCCTTGACGTGAACAGGGTGAAATGGGTTACTCAGTACCCCTACCATCTCCGACGTTTCAGTATTTACATCTACTGAAGGGGCCTGCAGACACACAGAGCCCCTGGACTTCTGTAATGTGTTCTCCTTGACAGGAGATGATAAAATTCCTCAGGAAAATAGGGTTAAATAATCCATCCCAGAAGCTTTACACATAATAATAATTTTCTATTGTGCTTTCAGGCTTCTCGGACACACACAGTCTTCCATCCTGTGGAAGAGTACTGATGCTCTGTCAGAGCTCTGGTGTTGCCATACGAGGTCAACAGCACATTTCAGAAAGGCTCTGAAATCATTGCTCTGCTTTGGTTTGGTTGTTGGGTTGAGGTTTTTTTTTTGTGAGAGGGAGGATCCTCCCTGATCTGCAGCGGCCATTCTTTTCCCAGCAGAAAACAATCCAGCTCCTTCCTTCCAGACCTAGAGAGCCAGCTTAAACCTACTGCTCTCTGCAATAACAGCAGAGAATGCCATAGCTGCTGCTTTTCTCTGGGCAACAGAACAGCAGAGAGAAGAGTGGGAGGGATGCTGCTGAATCCTAGCAGAAGTGTTTCTGGTTTTGTGCAGATAGGTAAACACATGCTTTCAAATTTTTAAAGTAAAATTTACTGTAGCTGCAAAGATGTTTGCTGTTAAAATAAAGCATTGTCTTCTCCTGCTTGAAATCAATAATTAACATTGCATTTTCTCTGACATTCCTGAAATGAAAGCAAATAATCATGTATACACAAACAACAATGATCTGTCAATCACTGCCCATCAATACTTTTTCTAGAAGTGCACAAGGCCAAAATATGGGACAAGAGCCAGTAAGAAAAATAATACTGCAGGAAGCTTTAATGCTTACTGTAACCACACTCTGAAGCATCAGCATTTCAGGTATCAATAATTTACAGGAATAGATAATGACAATAGCTTGGTTCAACTTCTCATATGCTCCACAAGAAATAAATTGACTCAGGTAACTTGAGACACACTGCAGTGAGTTCTGAAAATACAAATTCTGTAAATTTGGGTCTAGTACTCTTTCTGAGCTGCTAATAGATGTGAGGGTTGTGTTCAAGTCTGTTGATGTAAGGGAGATTCTTACCGTTTATTTCAAGAGGCTTTTCCCTGAGACCCTTCATGGCATTTCTCAAGAGGCCTGAAGTACAATACCAAATCATCAGCTTAGTTTTCAAAGAGGAAATGCTTCAATTTGTCCATTTGCAAAAAAATTTAGACACCTCTGGGATGTCAGGCAGCAAACAATAAACCCAGATGAGACATTATTTTCCCACTGAAATAAATGAGCATTTCATGATTGGTTCTGAGACTAATTTCCCACGGTGGCACATAGAAACACAGAAACATAAAGAGAAGGATCTGCAGGTGATTTAAGGAAAGTCTATGCCCACTCTTCTTAAGTGAAAAGTAAAACCTACTTTAAAACTGAGAAATTTTAACATTGAGACAGAAGTACAGCAGCAGAAAGCTGATGTCATTGCCTTTTTCTACAATGGCAATGTATTTTTAAATATCTTCAATTCTTTTCCTTTTAAATAAAATACGGTGAAATAATAGAACAAGAACAAAATGCTATCAAATTATAAAGAAACCAGATACTTTAATCTGCAGGTGACAGAACCAATGCCACCTTCATGCTTTATTGAAATATGTTATAGATGGGCTCAATTTCCTTATTCCCTCTGCTTCAGGACAGTTCACTATTTAAGACAGAAGCAACAGCACAGTACAGGTTGGATTGGTACTTGGCAAAGGAAAGTCATTAGAAGCAAGAAGCTGAATCATAAAGAATCTATAAATGTCTTTGTTTTCCATGTCTGACATATGCGGCACTTTTTACTAATCTAATATCTATGATCTCATCACTTTGAACCAAACTTACTTCTAACTCCCAGGTCTCTTTCCCATTGGTTTGTGTGGCACCTTGCTCAGGCTCCAACTAAGTGCCAACCCTACACATTCAAATGCAAAGAGATTCAAATCAGTTGTGAGCTTGTTTTTGAAATCCTGAGATTTAGATCTCATGATTTAGATTTTAATCAAATCAGACAGGGGGGTGTGCTTACCTATTTACCCTCAGTTTTCTTGACATGTCAATGTTGGTTTTCAAAATCTGTCTGCAGCTGTGACAGCTAGAAAGTCTTTCAAAATTGAAGCAGACATTTGTATGCACTCATGTGACTACTGATGCTTTATGAAACACAAACAATATCATGAAACACAAGCAACATCATGAAGCACGTAACACATTAATATGATGAGGCTTGTTGTGAGAGAATTCCTATCTAAACAAAACCACTCTGCCTGTTTGGGGATTTTGAGCTAGATCTTAAGATTTTTCTGTCCAAAACTAATACCTCTTCTGGTTCATGTTTAAGATATGTTCATATGTTTATTAACAAATAGGTATTTACCAGCAGGTCATGGGAGGTGATTCTCCCCCTCTACTCCACTCTGGTGAGACCCCACCTGGTGTACTGCATCCAGCTCTGGAACCCCCAAAGTAAGAAGGACATGGACCTGTTGGAGTGGGTACAGAGGAGGAAGATGAAGAAAGGCTGAGAGAATTGGGGTTGTCCAGCCTGGAGGAGAGAAGACTCCGGGGAGACCTTCTAGGGCCTTCCAGTACTTAAGGGGGACCTACAGGAAAGATGGGGAGGGACTCTTTAACAGAAAATGAAGTGATAGGATGAGGGGTATCATTTTTAAACTGGCAGCGGGTACATTTAGATTACACATTAGCAAGAAATTCTTTACTGTGAGGGTGGTGAGGCACTGGCACGGGTTGCCTAGGGAAGTTGTGGATGCCCCAACCCTGGAAGTGTTCAAGGCCAGGCTGGATGGGGCTTTGAGAAACCTGGTCTAGTGGGAGGTGTCCCTGCCCATGGCAGGGCGGTTGGAACTAGATGACCTTCAAGGTCTGTTCCAACTCTAACCATTCTATGATTCAGTGAAAAGATCAGAGAAAACCCTAAGAAGGCATCACAGACTTTTTTGACAATGCAAAATTTCACTAATTTGTATTTCTGGACTGAAAACATTGCTGCTGTGGTGCTGCTGCAGGTACATAGCTGATGGAATTGGAGGAGGAGACAAGGCAGCCCCAGAAAGCCTGTGTAAGGCCTGTCCTATCCACAGCCCCTGTGGTATCAAGGAGATTGATCTCATCAAGTGTCCCTGAGTTGTTGTGGACCTAAGCTGGGGTGGACAAGGAAACAGAAGTGGTGGGCTCCTCCACACTCATTTCTTTGGAGCTGACTACCTATACCCCGCAGCCTTCCCGAAGGTGGAAGTTATCCCACGAGGTTCTTGGCACATGATGGTCACACCAGGAGGGAATCTGTCTCCCAGATCCCCTTTGGGCTTTTTTCTTCCTGCTTCTCTGCCCCATGGCTAAAGCTCAAAGGTGCCTGAGTGCCCTTCTTCCATGGGTTTGACTGTCCATCAAGCTGGAAGTAGCTCATGAACAGTCACATGGAGCAGCAATGCACCCAACCCACTGGTCAGACTTGACTCATAAGCTGTTTGTGCCCCTGTTACACACAGGGGACACGTATCCCACAGGCAATGCCATTTACATGAGCAGCCTGAAATGGAGAGAGCTGTGCTGCTGACTACTTTGGAGACCTCTCCCTTTGAGTGCTGTAGATGTAGTCATCGGTTGTTTTGGCTCTGGTAGGGATGTAGGCTAAATAAGGTAGCTAATGTAGGCTACCATTTCTGCTAGAGTTTCATAAGTGTTCAGTGCCTGCAGTCAGGTTGGGTATGTAAAAGAATCCAGCTACACATTAACCACTGGAGTGTTTTCTAAAAGCAGTTGTTACTGGGTGGCAAATGCATTTGAAAATCTAGGAAAAAGAGACAGGCTACGGATCTCAACAGAGCAAAGATGTGCATCCTTGGGGCTTATCCACAACCCCCTAACTCCATGCTTTTTCCCATCTCCACATGTAGTCTGCCACCACAATTGAAAGCAATGAGATCGAAGCACCTGTGAAAGAGCAACTCTCTCTTAGGTGTTCAGATAAGCTCTAAAATGCTTTGAAAATCTGTCCCTTAAAAAGAGCACCAGCTCTTTGAAAATCTAAAGTAAAAGAAATAAGGATCTCTGTCTCCCAGCCTCCCTATGGAAGAAGAGAAGAAAAAATAAGGTGGGGAACAGGGGTTTCACCCAACCTTTTATTACCAATCACAAAGGCATCTTCTAATAAATCATCAACTTAATTCAAGCACGCTGAACTTACATTTCACTTAATTTCCTTTCAAAGTAGTTACATGTAATATAACAACATGGTCATTTTTTTAACTCCACAGGGATGGTGTCCAGACAGTACATTACAATATATGAAATTAAAAGAGCCATGTTGCCAAATTTATATTATTATGCAATTTAGTTCCCAGTGCCATAAATTTAAGGTGGCAAGTTTAGCATTTTGAGCAATTCATCTGGAAAAGTGACAGTATATTTATTTCTACCTTATTTCTCCTCTGAGTTCACATAATAGAAGGAACTGGAAAGCTATAGCAGACCTGTAATGTAATAAATACAGCACTGCATAACACATTTGGAAGCCCGTGACAAGGCAAAAACATAAATGTAGTCCTCAATAAATCTCAGGTTTGGTATAGTACCTGTTGAACAGTGCCATTTCCTCTGCTTAAATATTGTGCAAATGAGTTCTGGGGCAGATTTACTGAGGAAGGGAGAGAATTGAGAAAGGGTTTTTAGTCCTAGTCATTAATCTTAGTGGTGCAATGCCCTCTCTCTTTTTCAGATGACTCAGGGTAAGTCCAAAGCTACTTTACTAGGTACACTGGGGTTCTACCTGCCTCTGGCATGTAATGTGCATCATATATGTATGTGTCGTAGGCACATTATTTAGTGGCAGCTCTTGTTTGTGGTAAATGCAGGTGGTACATACATATATTCAGTATTTTTTTGCTGATTGGTATAAACTGACCCTCAGTAATTTGTTATTAGGAAGCTCCAGCTTCATGGAATTGACATTATGACACTCATAATATTTTCAT
The DNA here is from genome assembly GCA_002844005.1 of Limosa lapponica baueri. Classification (NCBI taxonomy): domain Eukaryota; kingdom Metazoa; phylum Chordata; class Aves; order Charadriiformes; family Scolopacidae; genus Limosa; species Limosa lapponica. The sequence goes on from KZ505699.1 coordinate 1,389,341, forward strand.
AATCAGTGAAGGCTAATAAGTGTTATTATGGAGTAAGCACTCTTGTCTTTTCATGAAGCGCTTGATAGAATTGGACCTTCTCTAGAGGTAGAATATGATTAATATAACCTCAGCCCCAGATCTAAGAATACTTTGATTATTTGCCCAGATAATTAAAGCTGTTTACTTGTGCCATGAAAGGCCAATTTAAACAGATTGTGAACCTTAGCCTAGGGAGCATTCAAGATATCTGCAGCTTGTTACTGGAAAAGGATGAATTTTAATACTAACATAATTATTTCATCATTATGAACATACTGAGGTTGGTACAGATGCTTCCTAAAACTGGGATTATGATCTACGTGTGCTGCAGATACACAGAAAGCTGCCAGCTATTTCATGAGCCTGCCTCAAGGCTAGAAATAAATTATTCTTTAAGGAAATGTGGAACACTAACTATAACCTTTAAACAGCTAAGGGAATTATGTTAACAAATATAAATATGCTCATGTGTGCAGCTTAGCAGAATGACCAAATTACTATCATTTGGGGCATCCAAACACACATTAAGCTATATGATTTCTTTCTCTGCAGGTTCTGATATCACAATTTTCTTTCTTAATACTAATTTAATCAGTACTCTTTTAGGCCTCATGGGAGAATTAATTATTAGAGACAGGGGTGATAGCCAAAAGGCAAGGGGTGTAAAATGTTTGCACAGGGCTGGAAGGAGAAGAAGAGGATATGTTGTAGGGCCATGTCTATGTCGGGAGGTTACACCTTTACCAGCTACAATGGAAATTTAGCTTGCATTATTTCTGTTCCTTTTAACTCTCTCTGTGGGCATTCATATTCAGAATTAAGAGAAATTTTTTTTAGCTCTGGGATTAACCAGAAGATCTGTTGGGGACTGACGAGGAGTGATATCAGCAGCCACTGCTTTGTGAGAAGGATGCTACGAGTTGCACAGATGACTTGTATTAGCAGACTGAGTGGGTGTTCTTAATCCTCTTCAGCACAATTTCCAAGGTTAGACAAAGTGACTGGTAAGCAACCTCTCCTGTCTTCACTTGGGTCACATATTCAAGGTTTTCTGCATCTGTGCAGAACTAGCGATTGCCTTAAAATAAATAAATAAATAAATAAATATTGATGTGGGACTGTGGAGAGGTCAAAAAGGTCTGTCTGCACACTCAAATCTCTACATACTTTTAGGAATCTTAGTTTTCACTGGTAGGAAAGGTCAGCAGATTTTATATGGAAAGGCTTTTCCTTCCAATTTACATTTTATATATAGAACTAGCTGATACAGACAAACATCAAACCGATTTTGTTTTAAAGGCAAGAAAAGGGATGAGAGGAATCCAGACTAGCAGTCCACTTGCAGTTCCAATAGGACCTCTCATTTTCCCCTTATAATTGTTGGTGTAACCTTCAAAATGGGTTGTCACTACTGCCCAGTGGCAGGGAAAGGTCTTTTGTGAAACAATATACTCCCATAGAGGGCAATTACTTAGATAAAGAAAAAGGAAGATGGGAAAAGTGCTCAATTAATGAGATATAAAATAGCGGAAACGTGGCAAAAATACATTTGAAGGGGAATGTGTGAATTCATGTGGGGCCTATTTGATCTGGTTTACACATCCATTGATATTTTAACAGGATGTTCTGCTGGCCAATTATTATAATACCAAATTCCACCTGAGTATCACACAGATGTATTATTTTTCACATTAAAAAAACTTTGCAGGAAATAACTTTAAATGTTCCTCAATTCAGGACACTGAATTTAGTCTTTGAAAATGTTACAAATGAACTTGCTGAGGTAGTATTTTGCCCCTCTTATTACGCCTGCCTCTATTTTGTTCAGCTGGGTGTAGGTTAGATGAAGCATAGTGGGCTACATGTTCTCTACTCTTGACAGCAGAAAACAAAACAGCAGTAAAAGAAACAAAACAAAAACCTGAGCTGTTAAGAAAATCAAGAAATCTCTGCTAAATGAGTCAGCAAGGTCTAGTTCCTTGCTCTTCACACAATCATGTGCAGAATTGACTCTGTCACAATAAATCCTTTTAAAGAATTACATTTTTAGGTAGGAGCATGAAAATAAAAAATAGAGTTTTAACAGCATTTGGTCTCTTCTCCAACATATTCTAATGCTTTGCTAGGAAACACTGACATGCTGGGATGCAAGCCCCTTTGATTTTAAAGTAAATAGGAAATGAGAAAAACAAAAATCATCCCTAGCCACTAATTGCAAAATTGACTTTTCCTTTCGTTCAGTTTAGTTAACATAAAATTAAAAATCAGAGTGAACTTCTGATACATGAAATGTATTAATTAGAGTAAGCTAAGGAGGTATCTGTCCTCAGAAGACCATATGGCTTAGAAGTAAGTAATTCCACATCACTGATTTGCTGGCAATAACGGAGTGAGGCGGAAGAATGAATTAATTTTAAATCACATCCATAAGGGAATGGATTGTTCAGAATGTTCTTTGTGCCACACAATGACTGTAATTTTAAACTGCTAATACCTTACAATGAGACCCATAAATGGGTTATTTCTTGCCTTTCATGGGGCCAAATTCTGCTCTTTTGATGTTCTCGTGTAGCTGTTATTAAGATCAGTGGAAGTCAAGCCAACTTTTACAAGTGTGGGATTTGTTTGAAGTCTTTTCGGACATAGTCAGATAAAGCTGGGCTGCCCAGCTCAGCTGTTCCTCCCCACCTGCCACAAAGTGCATGCAGCATTGGGCTGTGCAAATAAGGGGTTCTTGTCTAACTATTCCCTCTTCCCATCCATAAGCAGTCTTTTGGGTCAGGGCTTTGCCTTCACTTCCTTTTCTGCGATCCTGGGTAGCTCAGTGGATTGCTCTTTCTCTACCACAGGTTGCCTGTGCTGGGGCCAACGTGCCTGATGAGCAACTTTCCTGAAAAATGTAAAATGTGAGAATGCATCCTTGAAGCACAGGACACATCTGACAAAGCTGAAAATATAGTTATTAATTTAAGCAGTTCAAAGTATTGTACTTCATTACTGGGAGAAGAAAGCCGTTGCTGTTGTTGTTGCATGTTATGCATTGTAAGGCCAAGCCAGAGGCCTTTATCTGTGGGATCAATAGGAGATTAAAATCTCCACTGTCTTGGGAGTTATGTTATTCACTGGCAGCATCTGCCACTTTGGCCAATACTGGCTGATTTATATATGGGAGCACGGGTACGGGCACTTAATTAAATACAACCGAATTACAATGACCATAACTTTGAAAGGCTGAAACTTACGTGATAGCACTGCACAGCTTTGCTATTTGCTTCTCAGTTTGAAGGCTCCCTGACCAGAGAGGTACCACATCATGGCCCCCGGGGCAGATGGGCAGAGGGTGGGAGCTGTGACACACACAGGGTCAACCTGCCCTGCCATGATGACTGCCCACAATCACGTCCCTTGGCAAGGCACAGTCCACCCTTGGGGCTATGGCCCATATGTGTAAAGGTTGTTACATGTCCTAACCCTCACTGGTGTCACCAATGGGCAAGCCTCTCAAGGCCTAGATGCTGTTTAATCTACAAAACTACCTGAGGAGCACCTACGGTCATAACTGAAGCTCCACACACCCTGCTTAAGTTGCCAACTCACCCTGAAGACACCCAAAGCCCAGAGGTGCTCACCTTCTCATTGGCAAAGGTCCCACAAGTCCTCCAGTGCTGCCCTGAGCAGCTGTAGTCTGCAAACCAGGTGCTGCCTTGCCGATCCCACCTGATCGGCTGGGCTCTGTGCAAAATGAGAGGGGATGTGAGGCAGCCCTCAACTTTCAGAAAACAGCTCTACAGCTCAAAAATTTGGATGTAGGAGACCTGGGTTAAATTCAATCCTCTTTCTAAAGGGATTTGAGTCCATCTCCAGGCAACTGCTAGCCATTATACCATATAGTAGCCATCCACAGGGCGTTATTCATCTTCCCTGGTGGGACCATTCCCTTTCATGTGACATATTTAAAATACCTAGCCCACAAAGCATGCCATCTTAACTCTCAGATCTATGCTATTTCACTTAGTATTAAACTAGATAAAGCATTTATGGGGCCAGGATATGCCAGGATATGCCAATCAGGTTGTCCTGATCCACATTACTAAATGACAGAGCCCCTTCATAAGGTGAATATTTAATTTTTCTGTGCCAGGCATAGGAGCTCCAATGAGAAGAACTCGGAGGAAATCACCTACTGTCAGAGGACAGAGTAATTCCTTTTGTATCACTGCAGGAAAAGCTTTCAGGGGGAGGTACTCTGGCTAAACCCTGCTAATGAATCAGCTGTGCCTCCATGTAGGTATGGCCTTGAGATCTCTACGCTCTTCTACAAAAGATAAATGCAAGATCAGGATTATTAACTGTATTAATGTAGAGAAGCAGACAGAGAAAGACGGTATGATCTAGATGGGGTCCATAGGAAACTGGAAAGAATTATACTGATGATGTCCCATATCATTAATTTTCGTGTTCGGGTGTATTCTCCTCTGAAGGCATTCATCAGCAATCATATACCATGCAAATGTGCTTCTTTTTTCTCATATGGAATCAGAAAACATACACCTGCACATTTCTTTTTCCTGTATTGTTTTCCATGAAGCGCATTTGTAAAAGAGTAGAAGTGACTAGAAGAGCTCCGTGATGCTGTTAGTTCAGAGATGAACGTCCTGCTCAATTCATTTCTGTAGCTAGCAGTGTCAAAATGATGGAAAGAGGCAGAAGAACAGTGGCAGAAATAGAAGTTTGATGGGATGAAGGAACAGAACAGACAAATTGGAAGGAAGAAGCTAAAAAAACTTTTGCATATATATAGGTAGTTTAGAAAATATTGTCCTAGTTGGAATATATCCAGTGAGGACTAATTCTATTAACAACAGCCCAGAACAACAGCTAGGCCATAAGAAAGGAGATCAGCTCAATTTTTTTGAGTACTCACTGAGACTGAAACTTCAGTTCATGTCCCACGAGCTGAAGAACCTAAACTACAATGGCGGGCTTCTTGAAAATGAGCTATACTCATCAGGCTTGTAAGCAGTAAGCTCCACCAAGGATTTTAAACAAGCAGCTTGTTTAAAAGCCACTTCAGAGAGGGAACCCCGAGACATCTACAGCATAGCCCACTTGCAGGGGGAATGAATGCTAGGGTGGATGAATGGGAGCCTGGTGTGTTGGGAGCATGTCTCCGAGCCCAGGGCAAGTTCAGCTCACAGAACGGCACTTGCCTCCTGCTTAGGACCAACTGACCTCCATCCCACTGCTGTTGCGGGGTACCCTCCTTTCTCTGTTTTCTGCCTTTGCAGCTCCCATGCAAAGCAAAGTGAGAGACAAAGCGTTGAGGTCTGAAGCAGCTACCATTCATGTCAGTTGGTGTAAACTGCCAAAGGAGGAGGCAACCTGTGGATTCTCTGTTTCTTTCTCACTTATCTGTGCTTCACTCACTTAGATTTTTCTTATAAAAGTAATAAAGATTCATCTCAGTGATCAGCTCCAGCCCAGTTCCACTGACAAAGAACCCTACAGTTGCCTTTGTAAAGAAATTACCTTAGCCATACCAAAATGTGTGGGCAAAACAAGAATTACTACGTCTTAACCAGTTCTCTTTGTTCACAGTGAGATGACTAGAGCCCTCTTTTCTTGGCAGGGTGTCCCCTTTTTTTCCAGAGTCATTGAGGCAAATGAAGGCTCTCTACAAAAAAGTGAGAGATGAAAAATGAGTCATGAAAGGCAGAAGCAATGGCTCTAATTCTCATTGGCCCTGAAGTTGCTTTATGTTCTGCTGCACGTGTGAATGGATCTCAGAGCATACCTGAAAAAAAAATAAATCTGTTCATACCTCCCTGGCCCTGCTAGGGTGCTGTCAGTGGATCATAGTGTGAATCAAAACAGACAGTCTGTCTTTTGGCTGGGACTTGTGCTGTGTTTTGCTTTTACTGGGTACCGGCAGGGTCCTAACGGAAGAAAATTTTAACAGGAGTGCACCGAGCAGTTCATGGAGAAACACAGAATCCCCCCTGGAAGGGGATCAAAATGTCTCAAGTCTGGCTCTCAGAGAAGCACCCTATATTCTCTGCCAGTGCTTCCTTGACAGAAAACCTGCCAACCATAGCGGTCAAATATGCAAGCACTTCGTCTTGCAGAATCTGTTGCTGCCACACTCTGCAAACACATACTCCCCAGGCAGCAATTGCAATAGGTATTGTGGCAATGTAGCAGCCAGCCCTAACAAACTTCTTTTTGTTCCCAGATACACTTATTCAGCTGTCTTTGTTTTGCTCCACTGTAGTTTTACATAAGAAACCACAGAGATGTCCAAATTCTCTGAAACTAGCCAGTGGTAGAGTGGTGTGATGGTAAACAAAAATGATGGCTGTTGGACAACCTTGAATTTGTCCCAGACCTTGGCTTATTTTGGGACTGTATGCAAGTCATTTTATCACTTTGTGCTTTTTCTGCCTTCAGACTCTGCTTTTCCTTTGGCTGCTCAGATGGTCCTCTTTCCAAATGAGTCTGCATCTCCGGATTCTTGTTAAAACCACACGATAAATAAACAAACAACAGCAATAAATGGCTTTTCTTGAAAAGTGTCTTAGCAACACAGGAGCAAATCGGATAAAACAAGGGCACTCCTGTGCACTTTTACCAGGGGAGCAGTACATTCAAGCTAAGATGGATGTCATCCTCCCACTCGGTGAATCAGGATGGCTGCATCACGTGAGAAAGGACGAGCAACCTGTGCAGGTCTCTAACTGCGCTGCAACACTAGCCAGCCCTGCAGATGATGGGGGAGACTATTTAATAGCACCGTGCTTCAGTATCCTGAGAGAGGCAAACACTTCTAGGGTAAAGTGCTGCTGCCACATGGTCCCCTCTGAGCTGATGAGAGCTGAAGAACAGGCCCTTATTGTTGCTCTAGGTAACACGGCTGCTCCGAGTTATTACTAATCTTTACATGGTACCAGGAGTCCTGACACAAATCCAAAAGAAATTTTTAAAAGGCAGCCACAAAGATACAGCAGAAGAAAAAGATAAGGGCTGGGAGCTAAGTCAGAAGCAATCAAGCCTCCAGCTTCATTGCTTGCTGTAGAAAATATGGACTGTAATTGGAAAAGTTTTAAGCTGTATCTCACAGCAATTTGTGCAACTGAGAAGCCTGATAAACACAAATTAGCTTTGCTTCTTACAATTTCAGAGTCATTATTGATAGTTTTAATGCATTACACAGATAGAATAAGAAGAAAAATGATGGCAACAACATTTGGTAGAATTTATTTTTTTTATCAACCTACAGAAGCTTTTATTTGGGGGAAATACGATGCTGAAATGTTTTCTCCTATTTCAGGTTTACATTTTCTCAGAGAGTAGAATCTAATTTCCCATTGTTAGATGCCTGAAAGGTTCTCATTTCATATTTAAGTTAAATATTTTATTCACAGAACTCTGGCAATTTTGTCTTTATGCATGTATACACCTAATTGGAGAATAAAGGTCATAAATGTTATTCATTCATGGAGAATGATTAATGATTATGCAATAGATTCACATACATATTCTTAATATTCCTGTAAATTTATTCATTTTATGGTAAATTTAAGAAACATCTATATTGCTTTTTTTTTTTTTTAGATAAGTGCTCTATAAACAGTTGAGACTGTAAAGCTAGCTGAAGCCTACACCATTTGGTCTCAAAAATTCAATACGCTGCAGTAAGCAGGAAAGATTAAGTGACTTGAGTTCAGTAGTTTAAAAATATTTTCCAAGTCTCCTCTGTGAGAGGCTCGAGATTGTTCACATGACTTTCTCCCACAGAATTATGATCATGGAAAGAAAGCAATTACTCTTTCATACTCAGTCCGGGAAAGAAAACTTGCATTGAAAGAAAACCGCTGAAGTTGAAGTTGTACAGTTCAACAGTCCAGCAATAAGTGATACCACATTTGCCACCCATTAGCATCACTTTGTCAGTATTGCCATGATGGAGAATCCTAACACAGAGGGATTAAGGTAAAAAATACCCACTAATTCTTGTTGCTCTCCTTGAAATACCTTGGACTTACTTTTTTAAAGGATTTACTGTATATAGCAGCTAGCGTATCAAAAGACAGTTTCCATGGATTTCAACAGCATTTGAAAGTTATCCCTATTTCAGCAAATGAGACCCTGAGGTGTTGAATCAGATATCCAGAAAATGAAGAAAACACTGTAAAAAGACCACCTGTGAAATACCTGCTTTATATGATGTTCTTTCCACAGTGCTTTTTTCTGCATTTTCTTTCTGTAATGCCTTTTATCATTAATTGCACCTCTTCCAAATCTCATGTGTCTCCCAAATTCTGTGGCTGGTATCCTACAGAAAAAGAAGCCTCATTCATAAGAAATTGCACACCACCAGGAAACTGAAAATTGAACCTAAAGCTAGTTGATGCTTTCCTATACGAAAATTTTTGTCTTGTAAATCGGTGATGTATTGAAAGCAAATAGATTTAAGGAATGAACTGGATTGAGTGCTTTGAATTATTTTTTCTTTACTTAACTCCAAAATGTTAGATTATCATAGTTTCAGAAGAATTCAGTTATACCCGTAATTCAAAATCACTTATTTTAGCTGTATTTTATTTTATGGTGTAATAATGCTTAAAGGAATAAATGTCAAAGCTATATCCAACTTTTTCAACATTAGGAGTGAGAAACCTGTCACCTGATGTGACTTCTTTTTCCCCACAATTTAGTCTGAAATGTGATTTTTTCCAATTCTTTGGTTTCCTTTGCCTTTTCACAACATTTTCTCCAGGCCCAAGCATGAATTTCCTAAAAACTGTAAAGTCTAGGTCTTGCAAATGTCACAAGACACTTTAACACACATCTATGAAGTCTGTTTTTAAAGTTGGGCAATATGGGCTCTTTTTTCCTGCTTCTACGCTCATTAATTTCCATTTTCCGCACTGGATCCTAAGACCTCATTGTATATATTTTTTTGCCTCCTTCACCTTCTTTGTCCATCTTTGTTGGTCGCATCCATGGCATCTTTTTTTTTTCTGTTTCTTGCCAGCCTCCTCCCTTCTTTCTCTTTCCTAAGGAGCTCCATGACAAACTTTCCTTTTCTCCATAGGCTTGGTTTCTTCTTCCCTTGCTTTCAGATGAAGCAGCTTTTTCTTCTGAGGTCTGGCACAATGTCATGGAGAGCTCTGGAACAATCTTGTTACTGATAGTCCAGTTGGCCAAACGAAGCTTACAGCTGCACTTGCCAGCAGACATTGTACAGTGTCACACTGGACTGTGCTCACCATAGCCAGGAAGTTTGGGGAATTTTACCTATTAGCAATGGCCATATTTAAACAGCCATTTGTAAACAACTTGCTCTTTGTACAAACACAAGATGTACCTCCCTGTCACAACAGCCTGTCGCCACCGAATTTTCTTGACCTTGCTTCAGGTAACAAGGAAAAGAAAATAAAAATTACTGATGCTTAAAGAAAAAGACTGTCAAGTATAATTTTGTTTTTCAACTTACATGAAACAACCTAATTTTCTCAGGCATTACTCTTCAAAACAGCTGGAATGTATGGAAAATAAATACCTAAATAAACCCTACAAAAGCAGCCAGAAGCAGATACCTTATCAGAACGAAAATTATAGGTTGACAAAGTTATAAGAAACTGAGAGGAGTTTCAAGGGCAACATCCACCAATTTTAATAATAGGTAGTGCTATCCGCTCCACTGATAATAAAATACAAAGTGAAATAACCCATGAGTAAAGCAATATATTAGCAACAGTGTTAGCAGATATTAGTCTCCCTCTGGTCAACATTAAACCTACAGGTTAGTATAAAAAAGTTGACAACATGCTTTGGGATTGAATTAGGGGCTTCTAGCTTCTAAAGTTCCCTTGCCCTTTTTTTTTTCTCAAATCACACAACCATATACTCGGGTTTCAACGGGTAATATGAACCCTGTTTCAACCTGAGCTGACCTGTACAGAGACAGCTAAAATGCCTAGGTATTTGTGTTACAATTTATAAAGAAAATTCAAATAAACTACCCATGGAGACGAAGGCACTGGCTATAACAACGCTGGCAGTGAGCAGTACATACTAGAAAATAATTTGTGTTACATGGCAGTCTGGGCAGAGTTCCTGAAGAATGCTTTAAAAGGTGCCAACATTGTATCTCCTCACCAATTATTAGGAGGAAAAAGTTGTGGCTTAGGTATATTTTATATGAGGTTTGCTGAGAATATTCCCTCTCAGTAGAATAACAGTGACTGGTAATGACTGAAATCTTACTTTTGTAGCAGCATTTGGCTTTATTTGCATCAATCATGAGAGTTAGTTCAGTCTTTTTTATTAGGTCGGGATGTAATGAATACAGAATGGCTGGCAGAAAACTCAGTCTGCTCTGGAGGAACAAACTATGTGGGCTGAGTCTCATCAAAGCCATTGTGCTGATCATGGTTATGCAGATAACAGTTAATATCTGTTCGGGAAAAAAAATCTTTCTTTCTTTTTATTCCTTTTTGGGTTTTTTTGGTTTTTTTTTTTTTTTTTTTT
>KZ505699.1:1399904-1452094 GCA_002844005.1 Limosa lapponica baueri
TTTTTTTTTTTTAAGGAGGACTGAATGTTTCCTGACTCTGCCTAAACCTCTACTCACTTGTTGAAAACAAAAGTCCTATTTATATTTGGCTGAAAGAGGGATGTAATGGAATTCACTGGCTAAGAGGGCACTCTCATTCTCTGCTCTTAGCACTGAGATAATTACAGATCTTGGACAGCTCTTGGGCACAGTGTTTGACTGTGAACAGTCATTAGTGCCTGTGCTCTTGAGTCCACTGAGGTGTGTGGTTTGGGATGTCAGTGAGTTTTGACAAAGTGGTCCACCCTCTCTGAAGCCAATTTGTGAGCTGCACACGAATCCACACACAAAGCAGCTGCAGCTCAGCCTCTGGCCTCAGCTCCAGCCTCAGCTAATATTAGTTGCGTGGTCTGACATGGGCTGTTTATAAACTGCCACCAATAATTATTCACTAGCGTGCTCAGTGGAGGAGGAAAAGCATCATGAAACAAGACAAAGGGTGTCAAATGACAAAATGCAGCACCATATTAACGTACTAATGCATCTAGAACTTGCCACAGACACAACAGACTATTGGAAGTCATTCAGGTAAGAATCTGTTTTCTTCTAAAAGGAGGTGAAACTATGGAAAGACATGGCAACATGAAGGTCTGTATCTGTCTTAATATATTGGGGCCAAATTATATTTGCAGGATCCAGGGCATATGTTTCATTCACCAGCCTAAAGCTTAGTGAAAGAGAACAAGCCGTGACACAGACATAGAAATTACTCCCCCCCTAGAAAGAATTACTTTTTTGCAAGGAAATTGATTTCATACCTGAAATCAAAAAGGGAGAAATTTTTTGAAGCATTTATAGAAGGCTTCAGTCCAGCAAGTCTGACATGCTGTTTGGAGAGTTTGTACAAACTCTAATGTAAGATCAGATTGTAATGGGCCTGAGAGACATGGAACAGAGAAAAAAAATACTTTTGAAAACAGGCTTAAAGATAACAGAATAAGCAACTGAAATTTACCAGCCTGCAGAGTGTACTCAGATCAGATTACAAGTTTTGATTTCTTTTTTCTGCTCCTTGGTGACACAGTGAACTAGGTTTTAAGGCAAAATAAAACAAAACCCACAAGCACGCAGAAGCAAAATAAAATGAGCCTGCAAGAGGCAACAGTGTTTTCCAGATTGGAACAAAAACTGTGAAGAGGACAGAGATAGGCACAACTGAGCACTAACCTGCATTTGGCAGAGCTGCTTTCTGCAAAAAAAAAAGCCATTAGAGCACAACCTCACTGACGGCATCTAAGGAGAAAAAAGGTACACATATGTAAGGAAATAGATTAGTTATTTGTAGAAATTGCTCAAAACAAAGTCCTATCCACTAACTGGAATACTACACGGAAGCTTCAACACTCAGGAGATCTCACAAGTGAGTGTGATGTCTGAAGTTTGAGTGAAAGATTTGAAGAGAAAACGTAGGCACAAGGAAAGAAACAACAATGAAACACTCCCAGAGTGAGATGTCACTGGGGCATAAAGGTAAGACACAGTCTTGAAAACAGAAAGTTTGGAATTGATTCAAAAGTTCTAGGACTGAATATATGTAAGATACTGAACACCAAATGCAGTTTATTTTATAGAGCAACAGGCAGCCAAGAAGGTGGCAAACATAGAGATTCAATTAAAAAAAAAAAAAAAGTAAAAGAGTAGCCATGGTTTCAGCAAGTAGCCAAATAAGGGAAGAAAGATTTCTCAACTTTTAGAAAGCTTGGTAACAAAGAAAAATGTATAGCAATGTATGAAAAAGAAAAGATATAAAAATTATCACTTTGATACTACTCATCTAAATAAAACTAAAAAAATATTACTTGTTATAAGATTAGCTTAGATCTGTTAGTGCTGGAACAGTTGTGAACCACTTCTCTATTCATATTCCCATTACACAGAAATAGCTCTGACTCCCCACATGTTTCCCCATCTATACAACCAAGCATCACATTAAGGTTTTTTAGTCACAGAATTTTTCAGAAACCTTTTATTGAATATTCATCCACTGTGACCATTTCATCTTTTGCAAAGTTTCTGTTTTTAAATTCTCATATGGTTTGGCTGGCCTTTCACCTTCCTCTAGATTAAGTGTGGGGACTGCATTTGGGAGACATGCTTACACGGAAACAGCCTGGCTTACTGAACAGTAAAACTTTTCTGTTGGGCTGGCTCCACCTAATCATTATTTTTCACTTCAAATATTTGTGCCACTTTAAAATGTCATCAGTGACATTTATATTAATTACTAGATTGTAGATGAGAAGGATTGCTTTGCGTCTAAATACAAAATGCCTGCTGGGTCCTACAAGTCATGAAAATGTTACATTACTTTTTGAAAGAAAAGGGGGACACAAAGAAAGCAGAAAAAATAACACTTCTAATCTTTAATCAGCCACTCAGGTTCACTAATGGAGAAATGCAAGTGCTGGGAATCTATGCTCAATCTCAAGAGAGAGTATACTCTGTACAAACAAAGCCTTTGGAAAAATCTGAGTATTCACTGAGAATGTATCACTGACCTTTTTAAAATGCTTATAACTTGGTTAATATGAGCAGATTTTCACAGAGATGGAATAAGAAAAAGCTATAAGCAACAGATGTCAGGGATGTCCTTGTGGGGAACACTGGGCAATTTTCAGTAAAGCAGGATAACAGCACAACTAATAAGCATTATTGAGGGAACAGACATGGACCACAGCTTTGAGGTGGATCTGCCCAGGCTTTCATCTCCAAAGAACTCTCCCTTCCTCTGAGACAAAAGCCTTTAAAGTCAGAGAAGCCAGGTTTTACTGCAGTATTAACTAAGATCCTTAACTTCTGAAGAGTCAAAATCCAAAGTGACTATGCCAGCTGGATCATAAATATCAACAATTACATGAAAAGGTTCATAAATAACTCCTCCTTCCCACTCTGTCCTTGCAGGTGAGTCATTTCCTCAAACCCACTTTCAATGACAATTGAATGACTCTGAATTGCAGCAAAATCCGCCTGGCAACTCCTAGTCCTCAGGTAGTTTTTCAGGAGGACTTGTCTGCCTGCTGCCTGAACAACCAGCAGGCTCCCATCTCCATACCTGCATCCCCCTTTCTGCCACACGCAGAAACAAGCCCAGAAACAAGCTCAGAAAATCTTTGGCCCCAGAAACAAGCTCAATTCCCCACCACACAGAAGCAATCTGCCCTCCCTCCTGGGAATTTTACTCAATTCAGGCTTTTAAAATAAAAATAAGACTATTGTAGATAAATAAACACATACATAAATAAATATCTAAGTTGATAATAGTATTGTGCATCACTGACGTAGCTGAGGTCATGAAACAAAGCTGATAGGAGCTTGATGCAAACCAACCAGAGGAGGTAGCTCTTCACACAGAATGCAGCAGAATCCTCAGACTCCTTCCCAAAAGATGTTTTGGATGCCAGAAATCTTACATGGGTACAAGGAGAGGCTGAACAAGCACTTGGAATAATATTACACTGAAAGTTACCAAGCTCAGGAAATCTTCAGAGCTGCAAACAGTTGGATGCTGGGAGAGTACTGACTGTAATTATCATGCGCTTGCCCTGTTCTTTCCTGCAGGAGTCAACTTATGAACAGAATACTGGACTAGCACTTTGGTCTGAACCAGCACAGCTCTTCATAGTTTTTTTGCATAATAAAAAAAACTCACAAACTATTCATATTCCAAACCAAAGATATGGATGCTTCCAAATTCAGTGCACAGTGCATTTTGCAATGCTTCTCAGTGCACATATATGTCTCAATAAGACTTTATTGATACAGTTCAGACCACTGACACATCACTACAGCATCTTTTCATTAAGAAATACAACCAGATGTATTTGTATGTATGTGTGCATTCATTCATGTATCTATCTGTCTACCTACCAAACTACCTATCTACCTATCATTTTTTACCCCATCCCTTTGTGTTCTGAGCATCTTTCAAACAGAAATCTCTTCCTTCCTTTGTTTATCAACCAGCATCAATCTCAGAGTGCAGGATGCATTAAACACCAATTACAGCTTTTTATTCTGCAGGTGAGCTTACTTGTTTAGTTTTGTTTTGTTTCCAGTCATGGTACATTTGCTGCTTTTATTCCTCAGAATCCCTAGCTTGGATTATTTTTCCTCCAGTTAAGGGTTGCTTCACATAAAAGCAGGCTTCAAACATATCATTTTTAGATGAGCCACCTGGATATTATCATTGCTGTTATCATTTCCCATTTTTGTATCATTGCATTTCTTTCTTTACCAGATGTTTACGAAGTCTCTGTCGATTGCTTTTCTTTCCATTTGCTGAGAGCTGAGCACCAAACTCTGGTTTAATTATTTCAGGGCCAGTCACTTCTGTTTTCAGTAGCATGTTAGAAGATAGTCAACCCATAAACAATGACTTCTCAATCTGAGAAACTGATCTTTCTCTCAGTGAATCAGCAATTACACATTAGGGTTGGGTCCCAAAGAGGGAAGAAAACCTTGTGCATAATGAAATGAGTGTTATTTTGAAACCAGTCTTTATGTCTCATAAATATCCTAATGGTGGACCAGATGGAGAAGTTTCATTGTAATGTACAACAAAACATAGACGTCTACCATGTATTATTTATTATTATTTTAATTTAAATCTAGCTATCACCCACTAGCCTGTGAACTGTGTAGCTCAGAGTGATATGCCAAGAAGATGACATGAACAAGGAGTTGTTGGTGGCTGGACCATTAGCACCAACTACCAATATTAGGAACTACATGAAACCAGAAAGCAAGCCAAAGGAATGGCCAGCACTCAAATACCAGGAAATTTAATCAGCACTGCAGGATGGAGGACAAGGAGCAAACACCAAATCAGTGGCAAACTTGCAGTCTGGATCTGGTTTACCTACACTTATTAGAGAAGAAGACAGTGAAGGCTTGTTACTGCCAGCCCCAAAGGGCTAGTGATCTAGATACATATATACATACACTATTGATCTAAGACTCCTCTTGAGGTACCAACTGCAGAAACTTCCAAACCCCAGACAAACCAGACAGTCCAAAAGGTATACTGCTGTAATTATTGCTTGCTGCAGATTTCTGAATAGAGCTTAATCCACATAGGCCTTGTAAGATAGCATAATTAAGTTGTGCAAATGATGTAATTACACAATTTCACCAAATTCTGTCTTTTGTTGCACCGAAATAACTTATTATGATCAGCAGTTTGAAGCATATAAGCAACGGAGATATGTAATGTCTCCTAACTACCTAACTATGACAGAAGCCAAAGTCAGCCAAGGTTTTGCAATGGAACTGCTGAGACCTTTTCATTATAATGAGATCCCCAAAGAAGACCGAAAGACTTTGAAACTCAGAAAGCAATGTTTTATTAGAGCTTGAGCCAAAACCAAAAAATTGGATAGAAAAAACTCAAAATGACCAATTCAAGCAAAATAGAAACATGTTCCTAAGCATGTCTTCCTCAGTTACATGCTTTGTTTCGGCCAACTCAGTGACTTTCTAAGTTTGTCACAAACTTGACTAATCCCCCCTGATCCCTAGAAAGTCCTTTCCACCAGCCTCCAAAGTCTGCCTGTCTGCTCCTCCTGAGCGGCAGACTCCCAGCTCTGTGCTGTAACTTTTCTACCTGCCACACTCAGCTGTCTTGCAAAGTTTTTCCACCCACGTATGCCCAGCTGCTGGATAGACAGGAACCATCTGCTTTACCCTCCAAGGGGCTGCACCTGACCTGGCCTTCATATCCTACAACTGTGAACAAAGCAGTAAATAAAATTAATTCCTGTCCACTATGCAAATCTTCAACAATTTAATGATAACCTGTTTATGGATTTTAGTATAAAGGGAAATGCTAACCCTAACAGATGCAGCACCACCCTAAAATGAGTTTTTCTGCAATATAACACTTAGACAAAACAACATTGTTACTCTCCGTATATATTTGACAGTAAGGATGAATACATTAGCTACAGCCTTTGTAAAGAGGAGAGGGGGCGTAGAGCAGCAGCAATTAGATTTTACAGCTCTTTGTGAAGTTGATGCAACACAAAGATGTGTTCGTTAAATGTAAAAACACATAAATGTCTCAGCTGCCACCATTGTGGAATTGGAACAGAAAGGGATACCTAAATGGAATCTCTTAGAATAGCACGAGGCACTGATGCATTGGGAGAGGAAAGCAGTGTAAAGGTTTGAATATGGGTATAAGGTGGCTACATGAAGGGCCAGAAAAGTGAGGTTGACGGCTGAGCATATGCTAACCGTGGCGGTTCCTGTGGTTCAGCACGAGATATGAAGGGTGAGAGCTCTACAAAAGCATAGGAAAGCATAGATGTGGGATGTAGAGAAGAAGGAAAAAAGGACCTGGCCCTTCTATGGAATCAGACCTAAGCAGCTTGTGCATGCCTTATGCAAAGGAGTTACTGGGCTTAAGTTCAAGGCCAGTGCTGAAAATACATAGCATAAACCAGTCTGCCAGACTCTCCATGGCATTCTACAGATCTGACGTTAATAGAAAGGTCAGGTGCTTTCCCATTCCACGATGGCTTCTGCGATCAGGGTGGCTCTGGCCTGAAGAAAGCACGGAGATGAGCTATGACCTGCTGCACTTTTACCTTTGGCATACTCTTAAGCTTTACTTCAGGGAAACAAACCAAAATGCAACATTACATAACAGCCAATATTATATGAGCTACCAGCTCGACTGTCAGGATTGGGAAACTAGTGGGCTCAAATGACTAGGATCCAAAGGAGCAGCTAAAGGCCATTTATTTGCTCGCCCCATATAAATTATACCATGAAACCAATGTTTCAACTTAAATAGTATCAAGCTATTTATTTCAATTTCACTAACTACATTAAACAATCAAACATTTACAACCATGCCACAATATAAAAGAAATCAGTAGATCCATGGGCTCAGATTTGAAATCACTGAGTCAATATAACATGTATTCAGATTCGTGACAACTCTAACCTGATCTAAAAGTGGGTCCTTTGGCAATATAATGTAAGTGACAGTATCCCTAATTGAGGTTGGACTTGACTAGTAAGACGCAAACATTTAAAGATTGGGTTCTCCATAGCCAGTAAAGATTTGGCAATAATACCGAATTAAACATGCCTTGCATTTGGCTCACTGAGGACATTTCATTTCAGCAGAATTGCAATGTTCACTAATGACTGAAACCTTATTATTTTTGTTAAAATTGTCTAGTATTTGGCTTTGTTTGCTTCAGTCGTGGGAGTTCATTCAGTCTTTCTTTTTTATTAGTTTGGGATATAAGGGCTAGCAAAAGCTCTATCAGCTCTGGAGGAACAAACTATGTGGGCTGAATCTCATCAAATTCACTGGCGTTATGCTGATCATGTTTAATATCTGTTCAGGGATGTAAAAACTTTTTACCAGGAGTGAAATTGTACTGACTCTGCCCAGTACCCATGAAAGGAAGATAATCTAAGGGCAACTGAGGGAATACTATTCACTTGTTAAAAATTCCTATTTTAAACAGATTCTAAAGCTGGCTCTAAGCAAAGACACTTTTTCCAGATTAATAACCCTCTCCTTTCTCAGAATCCTGAGCAGATTTACATAGAGCCCTAAAGTCTGTTATAAAATGTGTTTAAACTGGCTGAAGAGAATTTTATGATAGGAAAAAAGTTCACTCTTTTTGAACCTGTACAAAAATGCACTCAATATTTTTATTATACAAGGGAGCCCAAACCTATGCATGTGTTTATTATTTACTACCTTCTTTCTGTTAAAATATATTTTAAATGCAGCACTCCCTTATTCTCAAATTATTCAATTCCATACAAAAGTTGTGAAAGAGATGCCTCTTTTCAAACCTCTCCTTTAAAGAAAATAAATCAAGAGGCTAGAAGAGCGTCATATAGCAATTTATTCACAGCTCTGACTTTCCAAAAGATGTAAAATCAAAATGAGTCTGCGACTTGGATATGCAGGTCCCTGAAGAAGCAAGACAATCTTTCAACCTGCTTTCTCCTTTTCAGGTGCTTGCAGAGCTCCTCTGTTGTTCCTCTTCCTGATCTTCTCCCTGTGGGATCTCAAGCTGCCAGTCTCCCTCCTTTCATTTCTTTGCCTCTCTGTGGTACATCTCCCTCTCTCCTCTGCCACCACATTTTTCTTACCTCTGCTGAGGATCTTTCTTGTTTTCAAGCATCCCTCCAGCTGCAGCAGAGCCCTCCCTTTTACACCTGCAGTAGCCCAGCTAGCACAGCAAGCACCTGGGAGTGGGGGACTGAAGGCTGGTGGTGGGCATGCAGCCACGCTAACTATCTATGACACCTCCCAAGTCCTGCTGAGCGTCTCCTGTTCCCTGAGTGTCAATGACAAAATGCATTCTGGCTGCTGGGGAAGGAAGGCTGTATGGTCAGTGAGGCACAAGGGAGAAAAAGATCCGATTTCCAAGATCCCAAATGCTCCTCGTGAGGCACAGGGTACACCTGTTGAGCACTGCCTTCCCTGGGATGGCAACTGGGTTCAGTAACTTTTTGGGTCAGATATATACTGCAGCTGAAAGTTCTGGGCCTGTTCAGATAACTTATTTAGCAGAACTAGAATCCCAAGTGATTAGTTTTCTGAGGAAAATCTTCTACTGAAATATTCTGTGTCACATTCCTCCTATCCTTTAATCTATAGGCAGTGCCTTGAAAACTTATTTGGAGGTAATTTGAATTTAAAAGAGGAAATAAATCCACCCAAATCATCCCAACAGCAGCTGACTTCACTAATCAAGAAAGATTTTTACATAGCCAGGGATCTTTCATCAAAGACATCATGAAACCTTCAGTGGAGTCACTCAGGACTTTGTAGGATATTATAAAGCATCTTTCATGCAAGCTCTGTCCAAAATTCATTATTAAACTAAGTAAGACTGTCAGAAAATGAGGATGAGGTTGGGCAAGTCTTGTATGAATGTAAGGGGCTGTGGTCTTGCACAGACCCTCAAACAATTCCAGCACCCGTACTGCACCCTAACCCGCCCCATGGACAACCCTGGAGGACAGAACCTGCAGTCCTCAGCCACGTTCAGCCATACTCACCAACTATATGGCACAAACGCTCTTGCAAGCACTGTGAGGTGGCCTGTTTGTTCTCACCACCAGATTTTCATACCCATAATATTCAGTTTATGAACTAAAGGGCTGCCTCAGTTGAACTTTTCTGTTTGTTTTTGATTTTGGAATTTTTCTCTATGACAGTGCTGACTGCCTCAATTCCTAGAGTAAAATCTCAGAGACATCTCACTGAGTGGGAGGATTTTAGCTTGAAATGAGGCTTGCTTCATTGCCCATTCTGCATGTGTAGGTATGAGCTGGTCTCCTGCTTTCCAATCCATTGCTCAATTTCAATCAAATTTGACAAAGATTCTGTGAGTTTGGTGAAGGCAGCAATCTAAAGGGCCGTTAGTTCCCCACTGTGACAAAGATGAATAAGATCACTGATTTTTAGGCAGAGACTCAAGCAATTGAAGGAGAGAAAGAGAGTAAGAGAGATATGTTGAAAAAAAGGGGTTTGCTTCCACTGCCCAAAGAACTAGTTGCTCCGTTGTTTCCTTCTGTTCCTGAAGCCATGACTCCCATCATTCCTGCCACATTAACCATTATGATTTCACCTCTTTTCTAGGGAACGCAATGCATTCTGGTTTCCAAATCGTTGCTTTGTTTTTACTTTTTTTTTTTTTTTTGTAGTTGGAGAAAAACCTGTGGAGGAAGCAAGAGCTGAGAGAGAGAACCTGTTACTCCTTATGAACTGAAACAACAGGATTTTTGCTAATATCTTATATGTCAGCGGTCACTACTGGGTGAATTATTGACAGTTACTGCTCTGCATTATTTTGTTCCCATCCATTGGCTCTGTAAACTGTGTGGCAGGTGACGAACTGCATGGTTCGATGCTCAGCTCTTACAGACCAAAGAGCTTCCAGGAAACACTGAGTAGCTCAGAGACTGAGCTGTGAGGCAAGTACGAATCCCGTTTGACAAAAAGGAAAAACCTTGATTAATAGAATGAATGTAGATCTTTTCTGCTTATGGTTTAGGGTAATCCTTTGTGTCCTTGAATTAGGAAGGCCAATGTCATGCCAGCTGTATTGGCATGCTTGAAAATTCAGCCTTTAGCACAGAATAATGATGAAACTTGGCTTTATAGGAGAAAATCTGATTGAGTTCCAAAGATGAAAATATACCCCCCCAAAATAGAAATAATGTTAGTAATTAGCTAAAAAAGAGTGAGATTCAATGACTTAATAGTACCATTCAAAGAGTTTTAAGCTGTTTATAATTAAGAAAAAGTTTAGAAGAACAGAATATGAACTCTCCTGTTATGAATGGAGGTAGTTTGGTAGGGGTGTTTTGGCAGCAAAGTAATTCCCAAAATAGAGTACTGGATTCACTCCCAGCTAAAAGGAGCAAAACTTGCAGATGTTGCTAATGCAGACAAAAACCAGAACACATATATGTGACCAGATGCGGCAATTCTAAGAATTGCATCTGGCACAGAACATGTGGCCGTTTTAGCACCACACCAAGAAGTGATACTGAGTTCTTATGTACTGTATCTTTCTGGAAGCCTTGATTCAGCAAACAATTTAAATACACGGTTAACTTAAATATGTAAGTAGTCCCACTGGGATTACTCATATGCAGAGGGACATGTTTAAGCAACTTGCTGAATCAAAGCATAAAACGCTTAACAGTTTCATCTGACTGCGAGTCAAATGACAAGATTCACCATTTTTTCCCGGAGACAAAAGCTCTTTTATTTTTCTGTACTTTATTTGCTGCACTCTCTTTCCTTCCGATTTATTTCTTCTCTTGGGTTTTGGTTTGCCTGCTTCCTATTGTTATTGTTCATCAAATATTTCACATACAAGTGCTTTCCAAAACAAGGCAATCAATCCAGAGCAACATATTTGTAGTAATATATAATTAACTGAGTATTTTTCTGTCATGCAATGGCTGTAGGATTTACAAAATTATTTTCTGCATGCATTTATGCTGATAAGCTAGAAAAGTAAATAAAATCTCATGCAAAAACCTAAAGAGAGCAATAGATGATAGTTATTTGGCCTCACATTATGCATAACTACTTTTTGGATTTTCAATTATATTCACAACACAATGAGGAGCTGTTAGGAAATTATCCACTTCACTTCACTACTTTCTTCTTTCTTCAGCTCTGGACTGTCCCATCTGTCTTGCTTCATGCATTTTCTGTCTGAGGACTACTAGAGATGGTGCAATGCAAAGGCCTGAGGGCATTGATTGATCATGGGAAATCAACAGACGCCAACGCTTCCTTAAATAAAAATAAAAAAGTACAACACATGATTTCCTGCTTCTAACAAAGGAGAGAAGATACCCGTTGGTGAAATATTAGAATAATCCTTTCCCTTTTTTTGTTCTGACTTTATTTCCCTCTTTCTTTGTGATTCTCTTCAACACTAAGACCGCTGAACCACAACAGTGTAAAGGAAGCGGTACGAAAGCACCCCTTGTTCCCATTGCCACAGGGACAACTAACTGGGAGACACAGTCAGAAGGGCCATCATCTTCCCGCCCACTGCTGGCCCTGCCTTTCTCACTCCCTGGCCTCTCTCCTGAACACCCAGGTCTCCCGTTCTCCCTTCTGCCAGCTCTGGCAATCCTCACTCTTTTCCATGAGCCAACTTTATGTGCTAACAAAGCAGACAGCTAGCCAGGATTGTCACTGCTTTTGCTTTCTGCTGTCAGGGAGATCCATGGCAGCTCATGGAAAGGTCTGGTGATCACCAAAGCCATTCCAAGACAAGTGGTGGGAATGCATGGCCATAAGCAGGGTGGACAATGTCAGGGTGAAGAGGGAAATCCCTCACTGAACAGCATGCAGCTCTTCAACTGATTCACAAAACTGTGTACTTAAGATGAGAATTTGAACAAGAGCCACTGGCAGTATCCACTGCTGGAGATATTGGAGATATCCAATGCTGGAGAAAATTTCCGTATGTGGTTAAGGGATCAAATAGTACCATGTCTCCTAAGAAAGAGCACCAGAGCCCCTACTTCCACATGTTCTGCAAACAGTGCAGTGGTCAGCTGGGAACTGGAGGGAAAAAACTCATCACAGCAGGCTGGCAATAGTTTACATGTAAAAAGGGGTTTAATTCTTGAAAGTGTTGGTAGTGAGTTATTTACCTAACTCTAATGCTTTACCTACAGGACTTTATAAGAACATTATGAGGATTAGCTGATGTTTGTGAAGTGCTTTATGGATGAAAGCACTAAATGTCCAGGACAGAGGCTACTGACACCAATTGCTTTCTGGCATTCTGCATTATATATGCAAGGGAAGCAATGAATTTAAACAGGTTTACTAAAACCCATTTGATTAGAAAAGGAATCACTCAGGAAAATGTTCTAAGGCAAAGCTCTTCAGAGGGAAAGAAGACAGTCCATTCCCTTGTTCTGGTAGGGCAGCAGGACACAGTAGCCCTTGCCATCTAAATAACATGATTTAAATCTTCTAGATATGTGAGAAAACTCGTTCACCAGACACAACAATGCTGTGAAATCCTTCCCCTGAGAAATAAAAAGCAGCAAATTGCAGTTAAGAATTTCATGATGCATCCCGGAAGACAGTCCTTTCAGAGCTGAGCAGAGGGGTCACTAGGCCATTTGCCCTGGGAGCAGGTCACCCAATTAATCTCTACTTAGGAGTGCAGAATAATTGGCCTCTGAAGTAAAAGGTGCTCATTCAGATAAAAACTAGGTGTTGTAAACTTTGAGATTTACCTATTCCTAGTTATTAACCTTCATCAGATTTAATTAAGCCCTGTGGGTAAAGCACAAGCACTGAGAAATTTTATACCCATGTCATATTTTCTAAAGGGAGGATAAGTACAATGTCCTCTATGTCTTCTGCTATGCTGAGTGGGAATTCTGTCATCCAGTGTCTTCCTGTATGTGGTGAAGAACATCTGAGAGTACTCTATCTGGAGTAACCTACATTTCTGCTGTTTACATGGAACATTAAGTATCAACGCTTACTTCAGGAACCCTAGTTATTGCTGCCATATGTCTGTTTATATTAATTCTTCTGTTTAATTCCTTCATAAGCACTAAATATCTGACCAAGTGTGAGAAGGTCCCTACTTTAGAGAGAGGAGACATTGCCCTTAGTATTTCATTCAGTGTCTCAGCAAGCAGGGCACATCTGTATGTTCAAAGTTTACCTGGATATCCACTGTCAAGGCATTTGATGGATACTGAAGTTACTGGCATGTTAGAGCCATACATGACCTAACCTCAATGATACAGCATTTTGCATTCAATTCAATTATTTCATTGGAAAGATGTCTAAAAAAAGACCTGATCCTTTAAGATTCACAATTGAGTCAGACATAGCTGAGATGAAGCTGCTGTGAGACGATCACATATATTCCAGACTTCTTATTGGGAAGCTCTGTTCCAAGAAAGAGATATAAGGGCTGCAGGCTGATTGTCTATACAAAAAAAAAAAAAGAGAAAAAAAATCCAAAACATTTTTAAAGTAAGTTTATCAATTTGAGAGGTATTGTACCATGCAACAAAAACTGTAGCGACTGTAAAATGACAGGGCATGTGATTTTTTTATTGCTGCAGTTCCTGTTTAGATTTCTTCCGTCCCTGGAGGTTTTACTGTGCTTCAGTGATTCATTTACAAGTCCCATGTTTGCAAGTAGCAAGAATGCAGTATTAAAACGTACAATGGTGATTTGCAAACTGTGGTCTTTTTTTTTTGTCCACAGTGAGCCGAGCAGCTCCATGATACTGCTAGCAAGAACATCTTAAAGCATAGAACTGGAACTACTGCTGCTGAGACTGCTGCGTTAGAAAGAGCCATCCTCAAACCCAGCAGGCAGAAGCATCACCAGAAAGACAAGAAGAAGGGAGAAAGTAAACTACTGCTGCTGTAGAAATAGCCACCGCATAGGACTTGCCATCCTCACCAAAAGAGTGGGAAAAAGATCAACCACTACTGTGGTCCAAGGCTACTTGTAATGAGATCTGCTACCCATTTCATGAGACTCCTGGGATGCTTGGGAGGGATGATTTTGAGAGGGCTGTAGGAGGCTGTGAGGGAAGGTAACAAGGTCTCTCACAGCAGCTCATCTCTCCCTCTCCCGAGATGCCTATCTGCCCCATCGCATGCAGATACGCTATTTTCACCTCCTGCAAGGTGCAGCATGGTCCTTGAATAGCTGATATTTACAATGATGTGCCTCCTCAGCATTGCAAACGGGGTGAGGGGGGGTTAGGCCAAAGGAAGAAAGGGGTTATTGGGCTTTTTGCCTGATAAATCCCCTTCACAGACCCCAACAGGAGCATACATCAGCACAAATTGGAGGCAGTTCTTTCAGCAGGAGCACTTACCTCTTATTGCATAAGCAAGAGAGTCATTCTGTCACTTAGGGCCAGAAGGCAGAGCTGTACACAGGATGAATGGGGGAAAGCTTCAAAACCTCTCTGAGATGGGAAGAAAACCATACATTTTTGCTGAAAATGTCAGCCTTCGAGTCCTTCCCTTGGGGTCCAATGTAACCTCACTTAGCGCATGCCAAACAAAACAGAGAACTTTGTTCACTGAGTGGGAAGTTAGAAATGTTTCCAGGAGCACTGTCATCACTGTCATCTTCACTCACAGGTTCAGAGATGACTCAGTGCATCTGAGGACGCCACTTTTGGAAACCAAGCTGAGCATGTTGCTCGTGCCAGAGACAGGGCTGAGGTCAGGCTTGCTAAACAGGCATAGTATTAGCCCCATCAGTCATACACTGGTTCTAGGTGTTAGGCTTATTTGACTTCTTTAATTGAAGACAAAGCCGGGGGGAGCTGTGCAGTATGGTTCTGCTGATAAAGTCATTACAAGTTAACCTAACCATAGCTGGTCTTGAATCAATGGTCAGAAATTGTCTGGGTATATCATTCAAATTATGTCAAAGTATAATGGGTGTGTATTTGAATGATCATGTACTTTGTTTTCAAAGACTGATATGTAAAATCTCTGCAGCATCTTCAAGCTTCAGTAAAGAACATAAAAAAGGCTACACCTTTTTCCTTGAATGCTTTACTGTTTCCATTGCCAAGCTGGCACTCTGTCAAAGAGGGGGAAATTGTTCTCCTTGAAGCTTATTTTACTTTATTTTTTTAATATACTGTTAAAGATATCTGCTATTTCTAATAATTGTTAATAATCATACTTAAAAATATCTAGAGCTCAAGTCCATTTTTAAACAGAACCACATTTTTCCTGATTCTATCTCAAATGCTAGTGCTCTGACAAAGACAGGAAAAATCAGCACAAACTGCTCTACTGGAGCAGCAGAAGAAAAGACAACTTCTAGGCAAGATTTACTAATACCAGATTGGGTGGCATGGTACGTTCCAAGTGTTTAAAAATAACAGTGTGACATTAGTGTATCGATGGTGCAAAATCAAAGGACCGCTGTCCTGGTTCGTAGGTCAGGAGTCTGGCAGAGACTGCTATTTTAAGTCTGTACAGTGACAATATAACCAAGAAAATGCTACTAGAAAAACTGTTGCTCTGTTACACCATTGACCGAAGGAAAATTTTAGTTGCAAGGCTGGCTGTACATTGCAGGTTGAATCTGGCCTACTTGCGATGTATTTATTCCAGCAAAAAAATGCACACCTAAATGTTCACAAGCAACGTGGACATGACTAAGGACTCATGGGTGCTTGAGCAAAATCCATTAGTCTGAGCAAGGTAGCATGCCTGTGTCTAGTTATTATTGCTTGACTCTGGGGGCAAAGTGAGGCAATCATGGAATCAGCTGCAATAGTAATTATTCTATATTTGTCACTGCATTTGTGACTTCCATGTTAATACCAGTAAAATTAAAAAGCTTCTAAAAGTAGAAGCCTGCTTTGTCCAGCATAAAGATATCTCAGTGAGAAGTCCATGCATTTTTATATTGCATTTTCTTACCTATATATCCAATCACTCAGATCTTTCAAAGCAAGGTAAAGAAATCCATTACCCATCTTCAAAAGTCTTAACCCAAACTTTAAAAGTCTTATTTCCTTGGTTCCCAGTAAAATGGACAAATTTCTCTCATTAAGAGACTGCATGATCAGAATTTTGTGAACAGTGTGAATTTCTATTAAAGTTTTGCCATTGGTTAAATATAGAAATGGCAGAGTAACTCTCAGAGTGGATCATTTTAAGTCTTCTAAGAGGATTAAAATATCTGATTCAGAGACATAGCCATTAGATGGATGACTTTTCAGAGTAAAGCAAAGCTCAGCCCTGCTCTGATGTTTATCCTGAAACTTCTGTACTTATTAAGGTTTACTTTGAAGGTATGTTGCCAGTGTGTTAGCTCTGTATTTCAGCAACACTAAATGTGATTTCTTACACTTGGCTTTTTACTTTATTCAGTAAGACATATGAAGTTATAAATAAGAAATGGGATTTTTTTAGCTATGCTCCCCATTGGCTTCAGTTTACTGGGATTTTTGAAAACCTTGATGATGCTCTTTTTCAGGATTAGACCAGGAAAATAACTGGAGTTTTTCACATTCCAGACTTAAAATCCTAATGCCAAAAGAAAGCATGTATTATGGCTGCTGTTCATATGGCACTGCTACCCAGAGCTCACACCTGATCCTTGTGCCCAGCACAGTGCAAAGCCTCAGCACGCCATGCCTTTCGTCTGTCAGTTTGTCTTGTCTAGATAAGAGATTATGTATCCAAGTAACATCTCATTTATATGTTTTCCCCAGTGGGACTGACCATCATTTTTCCCAAACACTTTGTTGATGACACATCAATTACCAAAAAAAGAGGTCAGGAACCTTGAATTACTCCTAACTGGTAGCAAGGTAAATAACTGTTGAACTTCCAGTGTTATTTCCACTCCAGCAATAAACTGCAGCACATTGTCCTCCTGAACTCTATAGTATGTCCTTTTGTAGATAGAAAAACAGCCATAGAAAAATAGCTTCACATGGTCTAAAGCATCTTTCTAGAATTTTTGCTGAGACACAACCAATGTATGTCAGCATGCTTGTGCTAAGTCTGTCTGCCTCTTTTTTCAATTTTTGCATGCATTAAAGCAAGCAAGTAAAACCTAAACATGTGAGAAAAAACTGGACATCTAAGGATGAGTCACCAGTGACTCAGCACTAAATTAAACCAAAATTATTTATCCAAAACCATGAAGAGCCCCAACAGTCTTAGCAAACCCTTCGCTGAACTCCCATGGAACCAAAGTAAAAGTCTTCAGGCTCTGGCCTGGAGTACAACCTAAATTACAATCATGGCAAAATTTATGATTAAAGGAAATAAATGAGTGTCACTCCAATTCATTGGACATGAATTGTTACCTTCTTGGAAGTGACAGCTGGAAGTCTTCAGGCTCTGCTCAGACCATAACACATTACCCATGGGTTCCCATGGAGATGTGGTAACGTGGTTTATCAAAGAATAAATTGAACATGCTAACTGTACGATGTTAACACAGAAGACTACTATTTACAATGGACAGTTGAACTGGAAAGTACTTTGTGGTGCTGCAACAACACTGCTACGATTTGTCTCATTCTGGATCTTTTTGTTATTGCAGACCCTTTCATCTTAAAGAATCACAACCTCCTCAAGAGTGCAGGGGTCTTCAGCGGAAGATGCTTAATCTGACACTGGCTGCTCTTGTAATTTTCCAAAAACATTCACTCTAACAAGAAATAAATAGAGTTGAAGTGTTGACGTGAATTTATCAAGTGATGATACCACTGCATTTATATTCCTTCCTTCCTTCCTTCATTCGTCTCTTCAAGTTACTAAGTTACTTGCGTGAACTTCAGTAATTTAGTGTATAATCATAACATCAGACAAAGCTTACCAGCTACATAGAAAAAAGGATGTGATCTCTTAAAGAGTCTTATATTTTAAAATCTCTGCAGTCTGTTTTGTGCTTAGCACTGAAAACCTATTTTAAAGCTTCAAACAGCAGAAATTACTTTTGTGAATTCCTTTCTTAGAGGGCACAGACCATAGAATCATAGAATGGTTAGAGTTGGAAGGGACCTTAAAGTTCATTGAGTTCCAACCGCCCTGCCATGGGCAGGGACACCTCCCACTAGACCAGGTTGCATTGAAATGAGATTTTTTTTTCCTTAACTATGTTTTTTAGCTGGCCAAGGGGCAACCTACATTTTGTAAAGGCTTTCACACCCTGGAGGCATATCTTGAGGAAGATGCTTAGGATCCAGCCCTTGTAGATGAAGCTGGGTTTTGTAAGATGTGCATATCTGTGTGCATGCCTGTCTCTCCTTGCTCTGTTTCTTTTCAGGACTTTTCAAGAGGAGATTCACTGAATATTGAAGGAAGGGGAGATTCCCTCCGTCTTTGTCACTAAGTTCCTGAATTACCACTGTTTCCTCCACTCAAACCTGGCAATGTGTGTTGGATGGACAATGAAACAGATCCTTGAACGATAAAAACCAGCCACTGATTCCGTTATGCTGATAGCCACGTTGAGAGTCTGTCCCACTCCAGAGGGTGTCTGGTGACATATGCTGCAGAGTGAATATATGTCAATCTCTCTGCAATTTGTATATAAAACATAGTGATAAAGCTTGCTTTCTATAGGTATATTAATCTTATGGTCTTCAGCTTTTTATGGTTCATGGCATGCACTAATCAGTTCACTCATGTGAATAAGAAGACTTGAGAGTAACGGAGTTATTGAAAGCTTTTGTCTGAACAACAGCCAGATGCATGTGATGCTCTGTTTTGTTTAACACATCCCTGTTTATTCCCATAGAAAAGCCAAGCCATCTCTTCTAAATTCGTAATTTAATCTCCAACGTAACACAGACTCCAAGATTTCCGAGGTTATCAATTGCACATTTTCCCCTGATACAATATTAAGAAGTTAGGTTCAAGTTAATTAACATAAAAATATAGATCGATATTAAAAGCAAGAAAATGAGAGCATTAAAAAGAAATCTAAGTAAAAATACACATTCTATATTGCCACCCTCAAACGGTCTCATTTGCACTGAAATTTATATTCAGAATGCAAGTATTGAGGTCATGTTCACTGTTTTCTTGGAAAGGCAGAATAATTTTGATAAATTTGATAAATAAGCAGAAGTCCACAATGGTTAATTGTATTTCCATACCACATGTGATTACAAAAAGAGTAGTAGTGATAAGGGTATTCCCTTGACATGACTACCTATTTCATCCCATACTCTTCAAAAACCATTCTTTAAATAGTGGAACATTCATAGCGTTTAATTTTCCCAAACTGATTCTAACTATGCACAGAATAGAAGTAGCGATTAATTTTTCAAAAGGCTTTGTTAAAGCCTTCACTGTTGAAAAATTATGCAGTAGGAATGATAACACAAACATGATCATTGCTGTTGTCTTTACAAGAATTTCTCTTCTCCAGTATTGGATTTCACCAATGGATGTGTCTAAATACTAAGTAGAAATTGGCACCTGTTGAGCTGAACATCAGATTTTTTTGAACCAAGAAATAAATATTGCCAGAAATGAAGATTTTGCCAATAATGACCTTGTAAGAATATAAATCTTTGTGTCTACAAGTCATCATATGCATAGTGGCTTTTTAATGCCTTCTGTTACTGTTTTTGTAACATTGAATAACTAGAAAGAAGTTTGTGCAGCAGAACAGCAGATTGCACCAAGGAAGAGGGCATATCACCCCTTCCAGAAAGCAGTGATCAGATGTCCCAGGCCACACTTTGGGAAGGCCCTGGCATGATGGTGTTTTGCCCTGAATTTTAATATACAGCAAGAAACAAGGAAAGTATCAGTCACGGCTGCAAAGAATCACTCAGCACCAGAACCACAAACAGCAAGCAGAAGACAATTCCCCACGTGCCCTTCCCATCCAACTTTCTGTGCCTTTGGCACTGCCTGTAACTACTTATGCTGACTCTTATGACCGAAATGCACTGGAGGTAGCTCTTTATTTTTTTAATTATCTAGCTGTAGAAGAAAGACATTGTTTAAAACAGCACAACCCAATGCCAAGACTAAGAAATTTTAGGAACTGATTTTGCTTCTTCATGCTGTCAATGACAAAACTACTATCGCGATCTTAAACCACTGAATACTATAGCTATAAAAATACAAAATAAAAAGAGGGAGGAACCAAGTAATTCTGTATTACAAAACATTGCCAAGCTATATGGATTTAGTATGCAGGCATAAATACCCAGGGCAGGGCAGAGCAGGGAAAGCTATTTGCACAAAGCTTACTCAATTTCGTATTCAGTTTTCAGGTTGAAAGCAACTAAACAAATTCTAACTCGTTAACACAGGTCACACTCACGAAGATATGGGCTAGCAAGCAAAGTGCAAGCCTAAGTTTCCCAGGAGGTTTTGTATTTGGTTTGCTAACCCACAGAGCTACGCCTCCCAGTATATCATTACTACTGTTACCTGCATCCTCTGGACAGAGTTCACATGTGCATGTCTACTTGCCTTGCAATTGTAACCTTTATTCCCTACACTTATTCTTGAAATGAAGCATGAAAGATAAACTCCAAAAGAAAAGAAACAGATCAGATGTCTTCACCCCTTCCCCTCCCTCTTCCCTATATTTAACAAATTCATTCACATATCTGCAGGGTTGTGCCTCAAGTTATGTTTGTGCCACTCTGAGGATATCACTTGTACTCATTGATATCCCACCTGCGGTAACAATCTTTAATAATAAGCACCACCCTGGGCATCCTATAGTATTCTGTTATCCTTTAGTACCACGTTTATGAACATACTTTATTCCTTTCCATGCTAAGTCTCATGACAGATGTCTGTTGTATGTCTCTCTTTAGTGTGCATAAAAGCAACAACAGTTTTGATTTGTCCTTTGATCCTTTGAGTTTTACTTTGCTCTAATCAAAGGCTGGCAAAGCATTCTGGCAAGACTGCATGAGAATAAGTGTCCAGAAGAAACACAAGTGTACCGTGTGCCCTCTGTATTAACCACTCTCAAAATAGCTCCTCTCTCCAAAATTAAGATAAGTTTGAAGAGAAAGGATAACAAACAGAGCCTTTTTCATGTAAAATGGGGACATTCATGATGTTTCTCTGAGCACAGAAAGGTAATATGGATACTTACAACAACTAGATATTCCCATTCTGCTCCAGGTAATCATTTAGAAAAATTAAAACTGTCTCACATAAGTATGTGGAGATTACTGAAATGGTAGGTAACGGTGCAAGGATAGAAGTAGAGCTGAAATAAAATCATTTTGAAATACACCCTCTATGCAAGATGTCAAGTCCTAGTCAGATTATAAAAGGGATTAAATAACTTCAAAGGAAAATTAATACATAAAGTTGATTCTTAATATCAGAACCTGGTCTGCCTGAGCACATATGTTAAAGTTTCTTTAGATCTCAGAAATGTTAATTTCTTTTTGCCTTCTACCAGCACAAACTGCCTTGCTGGATGAAGGACAAATGCCCATCATGTAATTTATCAGTTTTTATCCGGCTAAAACCCCTGTGTTTCTTTACAAGACAGAAAATATAAGGAAGGTAGATGCTGACATATGATAAACTGTCATCATTTTACTGGAGATATTCAGTAATTCTCTTGTGGCTATTTATAGTCATGTTGGAATTTCGGAAGATTTACCAACCTGCTGATATTGCCTGCCCTGTGGAAAAAAATAAACCTCCTTACACGTCTCAAATGTTTTTTAAAGCAGTGAATAAAAATGCAGTAAGAACTGAATGTTCAGAATTTTTACAGCATCTTTTTATCCCTCCAATTATTTGTTTTTTATATTTTAATCTCAGTCATTTTATGTTGCAGCAGGTTTGTGTTTTCTGAACACAATCCAGAACAAAATTGCAGCTAACCTTATTCTTTCCCAGACTTCATCCATTTTGGATCATCTATTGAATTTAACTGCCCCATGAAAGCTGTGTGGTTTTTAATTAAGTTTATTTTAGGAGCCCCAAACTAAGGACACAATGCAATGCTAAAGAAATCTAAAAATTAAATAGTGCAAATAAAAGCTAGATCATTTTAGTGGTGTTTTTGCCTTGAAAACCAAATAGGACCAGAAAGCCCAACCCTCTTAGTCTTAAAGGAAAGATCTTATCCTGGACTAATATAGTTACAATTAAGTTAAAAACAAACTGATACTTTCTACAGTTCTTTAATTAGACCAGAATTAACTGAGAGTTATTTTCCTTATACCAGATTTAACCCAACTTCTCGGACTTTTTCAGAACATCCTGACTTCAGAGGGACTGACACAGCTATTCACTATGCCACTACAGGGTTTCTAGTGTTAATTTCTAATGTGAGTCTCCTGTTAGCTTTTGTTGTGTTTTAGTATCACCCAGATACATCTTTTTAATCGTGAGCATTGTAGTGTCAGTTGTGTTAACCAGTTAGGACAGGATGATGAGGACTCCCGGCCAGATCTCTGGGATTAAGGGTGATAATAAATTGTATTGTAGACCTGTAGTACAGCATGAAGCAACATGAGGTTTCACAGTTTTGTGTAAAGAGAGAAATGGCAGGACTCAGGAACCTTTCTAGGCTCTGAAGAGAACTAGTGTATGCTGGCTCCGGTCTATGATGTCTGTCTTGCTCCCTTTTCCACCTCTGGTTCCTTGCTCATAGCTGTTGTTTTTTCTTCATGTTGCTTATCCACATCCTCATTGCATACAACCGGTCTCCTCAACCTCGTCTCAGTCTTTCTCCAGACTTCCAGGCTCTGGCCTTCCACCTTCTCCTCCTCCTCTTTCCCCATCTAAGCTATTTCTCTCATGCGTTGTTGGCTCTATTCATGCACCTTCTTCTATTACTTAGCCTTACAAGCAGCTCACAGCAATATCACTTTTGAGCCCCATAAACAGTCCTTGCCTCCCCAGGCTTTATCTTGATGCCCAGTTCCAAACTGGGTGTCCCTCAGGATTTCAAGTGTAATGTCTTCTCACAGGATGAGATCTTACAGCCCAGACACCCCTTTCTTTTTCACTGTAGGAAGCAGCTTTCTAAACCAGATCAAACTCCAAAGAATTAAATATTATTGCTTTCCTGCTGGGAAGGTGTTCCAGGCCTCCCTTAGCTTCCAGACCTGACTTAACAGATTCAGTTTATACCCTTTTCCTTTGTACCAATATTATCCACACCTAATGTTAACTGATTTCCTTAAAGACAGCAAGCATTTCCTCTTTTTTATTTTTACTAACCTAAATAAACTATGCTCTACTAATCTCCCCCCCTAAGTAAACTTTTCCATTACCCATTCATTTTAATCCTCCTGCTCTGTACCTGTTCAACCCTGGATTCATCTTCATTAAACATAGCAATCCAGAATAGAACAAAGTCTTGCAGACAGGGTCTTACACATTAGCACTAATACTTTACTTTCGATATTGGAGATGCTACATCTTAAGCTTTAACATATATTTTTGAGGCTATGTATGTCAGACTGATGTCTCATATATAGCCATAATAGATTAATACTCCCAGTTTTTTTATCCTCATCAATTTTTAAGAGTACACAAATTCCAAATTTATTGATGAAATTTGTGTTATTCATCCCTCATCCCACTTCCAGCTACTGTACTGAACCCTATTTATACCACTCTAGTCAGTGATATTCTGAAGTGTACCCTGTATGATATTCTAACTCTTCTTGAATAATGTCAATGCCTCACAACTGCCTGTTATCAGCACATTTAGCACACTGCCATTTTTGGTGTCAAGGTCATTAATAAAAATAATGAGTTCTGTTTCAAGACTGATCTTTGAGAAGTAGTGACTCTACAGCCAGATAGATGCTCTTTCAGCACAATCTGAAGCTCCCTCTCTCGTTTTTTCTTTACTAATCTTATAATTCTTCTATAAAAACTTCATCTTCTACAGTTTAACTAATCGTTTCCTATGTGACATCAGGCTGAAACAAGGCGGACTGAGAAAATGCAGTATCTCTAATCTGTAAAATCAACTCCTTAACAAAGGTGTGAAGTCAGAATACTGTGAGGCATCTTCAGCAGAATTACGTTATATTTTATCTCATTTTCATTTACTTTATGCTTTTATTCTTCCCACAAACGTTTCTGCTAAGACATACTGTGTCTAGGAGCCTAAACACATGAACCTCATTATAACACCCGTTCCCCCACCACACACTTGTCTCAAAGACTTTTATTGTGTTTGTTATTCTTTTGTCACATGGTCCAGACCCACAAGATAATAGCTCTGTTCAAACTCCTTGCTATGAATCTTACAAACTCATGTGTCAATTCTTTCTGTATTCTGCAACATGGTGTATCCAACCACAGTCACTCAAGTGCACAGTGCTCTTTGTACTCTGCTTCCAGTTCAGATGAGCTTATTTCCTCATAAGTTCTGAGTTCTGAACTCATACCTCCTTTATAAAACCATAGAATAGTTTGGGTTGGAACAGACCTTCAAAAGTCATCTAGTTCAACCCCCCTGCAATGAGCAGGGACATCTTCAACTAGATCAGGTTGCTTAGAGCCCTGTCTAACCTGGCCTTGAATGTTTCCAGGGATGGTACATCTACCGCTTCTCCGGGCAACCTGTTCCAGTGTGTCACCATTGTAACTGTAAAAATTTTCTTCTTTATATCTAATCTAAATCTACCCTCTTTTAGTTTAAAACCATTACCCCTTGTCCTATCACAACAGGCCCTGCTAAAGAGTTTATCCCCATCTTTCTTATAAGCCCTATTTAAGTACTGAAAGGCCACAATAAGGTCTCCCTGGAGTTCCCTTGTACCTGAGGGCAGTTTCCCAGAGGGTCCTATTGACTAACTCCTTCAAGAGCTGGAAGTTTGTTTTCCAAAAATTCAGGGTCCTGACTTTAGTCTTCACCTGACCCTGTCCCTTAAGACTGAGAACTCCACCAGTGCCTGATTACTGCAGCCCAGGCTGCCTCCAATCTTGACGTCACGAATTAGCTATTTGTACTGGTAACCAACAGGTCCAGTATTGCATGCCCTCTGGTAGGGCCGTCTGTTATCTGACTTAAGAAGTTATCTTTAATGCACTCCACGAGTCTCCTGGATTGCCTGCGGCTCTCCATGCTACTTTTCCAGCAGATGTCGGGGTGGTTGAAGTTCCCCAGAAGGACAAGAGCCTGTGAGTGCAATGCTTCCTGTAGCTGGAGTAAGAAGGCTTTGTCAATAGGCTCCTCTCGATCGGGCATCCCATAGTAGACTCCAACCACAAGGCTCCCTTGTTGCCTCAGTCTCTTATTTTTACCCATAGGCTTGCAACCTGCTTGTGGCTATTCTTCAGAGACAGCTCTCCACACTCTATCCATGTCTTGATGTACAGGACAACACCTCCATCCCTCTTTCCTCTCCTGTTACTTCTGACCCGCCTGTAGACATCAATAGCTGCACTCTAGTCATGGGATTTATCCCACTAAGTTTCAGTAATGGTAACTAGGTTGTAGCTTTCTGGCAGTACAGTGGCTTCCAGCTCCTCCCATCCTTGTTGCCCATGCTGTGTGCATTGGTGTAGAGGGACTTCAGCTGGGCTGTTGGCTGTGTCATCTTCTTAGAGGAACACCCCTTAGTTCCTTCAAGGTATGTTTCACTGGTGTATCCCTCTTGTCTCCTATTACCTCAGGAGCCCCTGGCTCATCTCCATAAGAATTCAAGTGTGCCACAGTGTAGCCAGCACATCTCAGAGCAACAGGCTGAGGACCCTCACTAGCATCCCGTCCCTCTAACCTTGGTGTGTCATCCCACTGCTTGCCACAAAAAAGCCTGATATCATCCCCCTCGCCCTTCAAGCCTAGTTTAAAGCTCTGTTAATAAACCCTGCTAGCTTGTTAGCAAGGTATCCTGACTTCAAGCCTGCATTAAACATCCCATTCTCCTTGTAGAGACCGGTATCTATTAGCTAGCTCAGATGTTCAAAATCAAGAACCGCTCATTTGGCTGCAATAACAAATATTCAGCACATCTGCAAACAGGGTCCCACAGTGTGAAGCCAGATCTGAAAAAGGGAGTAGCCCTCAGTTGGTAATCATTAGCCCCACTTCACACAAAAGAGAGAGAATCCCATTCCCAAGGCCAGACTATTCAATTATTTAATTTCTCCTCAACCCACAATTCACAGTCCAAGCCTATGTGCGTGCCCAGATGGTCCTGTTCTCCTGCTAGCCTTGCCTGTTGTTATTCCCTGCTGCAAAGTGGTTCCAGGGCCTCAGACAAGTTAGCTACAACCAGTCCATCACTAATTTTCTGTGCAAAGGGCGGGCTTGCAGGGATGTTTTCAATGCAAGTGGCAGTCGTGCCAGCAGCAATGCAGCTGGGAAGGACATTGCTCACAGGTCTGGCTCATAGGCTGCCTCTCTGACACTTAACAGAAAACAGATGAAACTGTTCTGAGGACAAGAAAAGTGAGCTTAAGGCAACATGCTACATCTTCTAGCTGAAGCTGGGATTAATGACACACCATCTGAATTTTGGGGCCAGAATTCAGACTGGAGCCACAACCTGGTAAGCACCCACACTGCTTACCTGCCGATTTGTAATCTAGCATGTGTCAGCTGGCTCTCCAAGCAAGGGAGCCTACCTGCAGGACTCAAGCTTGAAAGCTGTACTGACAAGCAGTTGGCACTGGCCACTCTCAAAATGACTCATCACCCAGTCTTCAAAGGGTGTCTCAGCAGGCTTGGCCCCTTCTTCCATACCATCCCACTCTTAGCATCTCACCACAAAAGTGAGATCCATGTATTGGAATAAACTGAGCTGGACAAGAATGCTAGGGGACTCATCACAGGAGAAAAAGCATCTCAGAGACTTTGGAGTAGACAGAGCTGGGTAAGTCCCCACATAAGCTAAAGCAGAAACCTTGCATGCCAGGCTTAAAGAAATTCAAGCCCAGCTTCCCGCGCAGCCGTTGAAGGGATATCATACACCCCTGGACTGATTTAAAACTATTGCTGCCACAAATGGTGTCAAAATAGTGGAGGGATCTTGACCACTGTGAACAAGTACGCCAGGCTCTGACTATAAATGGTTTGTTCAAAGTCGAGTAGGAAACCTGTTGGCAAAAAAGAGGAAGAAAGCTCATTTTTTCCAAATTTCAGAGATAATTTCAGCCATATTTGTTCACAGTTTAAAAGAAAAATTAAAGCCTTACAGTTGAAGATGGATGAACTATTCATAGCAAATAATGTAGCCATCATACATAGACTTTTAGTCACTTGATGTATTATCAATGAATAGCCTGATTTTTATGAATATGCTCATTAGTTGTAATTGTTTAACAAATGATTTATCTGAAAAAGTTTCATCCCCTGAGTTGTCTCTGATCTACTTGCCTTTGATTATTCACTAGATGTAGTACATGATTACTTTGCTGCCTCATAGAATAAGTGAAATATTATCAGTATCTGTTAACACTTGCAGCATGAATATTCATTAGTGAATGCACATGTTATATGACTTGTCATTAAAGGCATCCATTATCCCACTATGAAAAGTAGTTTGACTTTTTTTAAAAATAAAGGTAATTTATTGTGGCATCTATTCATTAGAAAGGTTACTTTAAAAACACAACTAAGTAATTACCTTTAAATGTTAATTCATCCCTTGCTGCAAATATTTTTCCTTTTTAAATACATGTTTTAAATGCTGCTATAAACATAGAAATGGAGTTCTTAACTCTTGCACAGCTGAACACATATTTTTGCATGGGTTATCTTCAGAGAATCAGCATGCCTGCACTGAAACCCAGCAGTTATGGTAACAATTTGCATTTACATATACTATGTCTTCCTGAAAGAATTTACACTGTGGGAGACTGAGAAAAGTGATGCCAAAAGATAAAGAGAAAAAAAGGAGACAGGGAGAAATTGTAAACATTAACAGGAAAAACTAAATTCCCAGAAAATAGAAAATTGCTGTAAAGAAAACAAGGTGAAGTACTGTGGAACAGTTAAAAAAACTTAACAGAAAAGAAAAGCTTGTAACAATAACTGACTAAAGAAAGGAGGACACTGAAGATGGAAACTGTACTTGGAATTCAGGCATATTAAAGGAAACATATTCATGTACAAGGCTGGCGTTACTTTGTTTGTTTACACTGGAAAATATTACACATTGTTTTGGAATTATTTTTTTCTTTATCCAGAAATAGCACTATGAGTGCTATTTCTGTGCTGTTTCAACTGCTTCTCACATGTAAAATCAATATCTGCTAAATATGGCATACCAAGTGAGGTAGTGACAAATAATGGACCACAATATGATTTGTTAAGAGTGTTTTTGATGTTCTGCTAAAGGATATGATTTTAAACACTCCAGTGCCTGGGGTACCCACAGTGATACCCACAGCCTTTATAAAAGCTGTGAGAAAATTTTTAAAAAACAAAACTTCAAAACCCATAGAAAGAAATTCAGATCCCTTTGTGGTGCCACGGAGTTTCAGGGAATGGTTATAATAATTGCATAAAATACTTTCATACAGTTCAGTAGGAAGTTGAGAGTCTCTTATGTAGTCACTATCGTTAATGACAGTATCAAAATTTTTTATTAACCATGAGAAAATGAAGCAGATGATTATGTGATAAAAGGTAACATAAGTTACAGCTTTTTCATCCATAAGACAGTGTATATAAGAACAATCCCAAAACATGGGTGCAAAAGGCAAGTGTCTCTTTGGAAGATGTTACCCACTCACTTACTACAGCAATTGCTAAGTAGAGGTAGATCAGCAGGAGAAAGAGGAGGCCTTCTCAGATATGTCTCCAAAGGAAGAAAGGAGAAAAGCTGCACTCTACGTCTAAAAATAGCAAATCAGAATGGGTGAAAAAGGACCCAGTGGATCCCCATCAGGCAATCACCTGCATAAAACCGTCCAGAAACCAAAACCTGAGAGTTATTGTGAAGGAGTACAAGACTGAAGAGATTGACTCCAACTGCTGCATTGTAACTACTGTACATCTTCCATCAGGAAGATGAAGATATTTGACAACCCAGGCATTTATAGCTTGGGCTTGGCATCCAAGGGGAATCTTACCAGAAGTCTTACTCTTATTCTTTGCTTTTTGGTTTTAGTTCTAAGATTATTTAACAGAAAGTGTTCATTATCTATCACTGGAGAACTACACTTGGTACCTGGAAACAGAAAAACAGAAGAAAAGGCAATAGAATTTGAATAGAATTCAAATACAAACAAGAATTTGATATCCCTGTGAAGCTGAGTAAAACCACAGCAAAAAATGTGAATGATAACCTGTTTTAATATGCAGAGTGAAAAATAGAGCGTACACATAATGTGGAAGCAAATGCAGACCAAAAGAGTAACCTGCTCTTGGACAGAGTTGTTGTATTTGTGAAAAACAAAATCATTTTCCAAAAACCTGTAAACAAGAATACAAAGAATAAAAGTATATATATTCTCCAGAAAATAAAAGGATTCAGCAACAATCAAGATTGTTATAATAACAGCATCACTAAGGATTTTTCTAGTGGAAGAATTAAGTACCTTGAATAGTACCTTGAATATAAATGGAGCATGTGTTAATTTTAAATTGGACAGTAGACGTCAGGTCCAGTTGCACATCAAAATTATAATTAAAAATTGAAAAGGAAACCTAGTCATGTGGAAGACAGGTGTTAAACCTAACATTTTATATTGGAAAGCCTACTACTAGTGTGAATATTTGTGAGTTGGTTATTAAGAGAAGCAAAGTTCTGCAAGATTACATAAATTGGCTCTGGTCACCCTTCCCACGCTCCACTCTGTGTAACTGAGCTTGATATTAGGACTAATATCTTGAAAACTATGCTGCATAGGAAGGGTAAGGTACCAATGGTAAACCAAGGTATTTGAATGTCTCACTGTAAATTATTCCTGTCTGGTTCTTCTGTCCTAATATAGATGTTAGAAATTTCCAAAATATAACTGAAGCTGTGCTGCCTATGCCCATCTTTCTATCGATATATTATTCATACAACACAGATTGAAGACAAATTGCCTCAATAAATTGTGTTATTTCATGCAACAGTGGGTATAACATTGTTGTTCTCATTGTGTTGGAATCATTGGAAAGATATTTGATTGTTGTAATGTTATAGAGATATTTTTTTTCAGTGTAGCACTGTGCAGTTTATTGCTTTTAGTTGATGTTTTGATTTTTGTTCCCCTGCCACCAGGTATCCCATTTAAAAATCATAATCCTATGACTTCCTTTATGGTGAATGAATGCTACTTTGTAAAAATCCCTAATAGAATTTAATTGAACACATCAGATTTTTCAGCAGTTCATTCTATCTGGAATAAAAATAGATACAAATTTCTCTCTCTCTCTAAACTTGTGGTGAAAACGTATTTATTGTAATATGACACTTATGAGTTGAAGATTTTCTTAGATTCTCACTTGAAATACTGTAGCATCAACTACTGGAATCTTACTGGCTTACAACAATTTGAAGGCATGAAGTAGTTACTGATGGTACAGGACCCAGCAGGAAAACTCACATCCCAGTATTTTCCTCTCACGTTTAAGAAAATGTCACCTGAAAACTGACTGGCTTATTAGTTGATTGCGTTTGTCCAAATTGGCAATGCAGTGGAAGAATTGCATGAGAAAAATTGGGAATTTTCTGCATTTTGGGTAAATATCTTCATAAATATTGTGTATCTAGCCAGGATGTTCAGTATCTATTCACTGACACTGTTATTCTATGTGAATAGAGGTGAATGAACAGGATTCAAACAGGAATAATGTTTCAAGATTTGGAAGTACTGAAGGAACTTGTACTACTTTCTCCAAGTGTCAGGATACAACCCAAAATGGATGGTGACAGCCTCTCTAAAATAATTTCTTGTCTTTCTTGTGAGTTTCCAAATATATGACAAAAGAGAGGGAGAAAAAAAGAGACAAATATAGATGCTGATAATTATAGAAGAAGCCTTCTGGCACGTCCAGAAATAGAATGCAAACTTCTGACTCATAGGTCTGCTTCTTGGCCACCAAACCACACTGCATTTCCTACAGGCTTATTTTTATTGAGTAAATGCATATTTCATAAATATTAAGATTAAAATATTTTTTTAAATTGTCACCAAAATCTCATTTTAAGTACTGTTAAGTCTATTGTGGTTATATACATTTTTAAACAATGCCCCACAAGAAAGCCCCCAAACTGCAAGATGTTACATCATTTAATTACTAATGCTTAATATTTTAAAAATCTTCAATGTTAATCTATCTGAGCTGGCCCTACAAACATCTTTCAAGTGTAAGTAATTGGAATTTTGCAAGGATCTTTATTTTATTAGGAAACACAAAAATGTCAAATGATAAAGGTGTTTTCGTGAGCAGAGACAGTATCATGCTATTGTGAATGAAATTAGTTTTAGCTTAACATTTTGTCAACATAGTGGAAAGCTGTGTATGTCTCTGATCTTCATTATCCATTCTCTCTGACTTCATTACAGTTAGGAAGACATTTTGTAAATAGTTTGAAGGAGATTTTAATTAAATAAGCCTAAATATAACACATTCTGTTTTCTAAGAAATATATGGGTTTGGTGTCCTGAATGTGTTCCCCATGTAGGTAAT
The DNA here is from genome assembly GCA_002844005.1 of Limosa lapponica baueri. Taxonomy (NCBI): domain Eukaryota; kingdom Metazoa; phylum Chordata; class Aves; order Charadriiformes; family Scolopacidae; genus Limosa; species Limosa lapponica. Next base: position 1,431,551 of record KZ505699.1, read on the forward strand.
ACTCAGTTCACTGAGTTCTAGAAGCTCATGCTTTGCATACAGGTATCACCTTGCTCTTTGAATGCATAAATTTTAAGGAGGGAATGTATAAAAATATAAATATATATATGTAAAGTTATAAATCTATAAAATACATAACAATATAAAATTATATTAAAATAAATAAAAATAAAGAGGGAATTGTAAGGGGTCCACCTCTGGGGCCCTCAGCACAAGAAGAACATGGACCTGTTAGAATGAGTCCAGAGGAGGGTCACGAAGATGATCAGAGGGCTGGAGCACCTCTCCTATGAAGACAGGCTGAGAGAGCTGGAGTTGTTCAGCCTGGAGAAGAGAGGCCTCCAGGGAGACCTTAAGCAGCCTTTCTGTACTTAAAGGCGGCCTATAGGAGCGATGGGGAGAGACTCTTTATCAGGGAGAGCAGCAACAGGATGAGGGATAATAGTTTTAAGCTGGAAGAGGGTATATTTAGATTAGATACCAGTAAGAAATTCTTTACTGTGAGGGTGATGAGACACTGGAACAGGTTGCCCATAGAAGTTGTGGATGCCCCATCCCTGGAAGTGTTCAAGACCAGGCTGGATGGGGCTTTGAGCAACCTGGTCTAGTGGGAGGTGTCCCTGCACACAGCAGAGGGGTTGGAACTCTAAAGGGATCTTTAAGGTCCCTTCCAACCCAAACCATTCTATCAGTCAATGATTCTATGAAAACAAGTTCAGTAAGCACAGGAAATAGAGATCTAGAGCACCGCATGTGTGCAGGTTTGTAGAAAAAATATGCATATATGCAAACGTTCTTTATATGTTATGACTTCTTTTTGGGGGGAAACAGCACATTTTTATACTTTAACAAATGTTTATGTATGGGGAAGTAGAGGGTTTGGGGTTTGTGAAACATCCCTTTGCCTTCTGTGAGCACAGACAACCAAGCAGTCTTTACGATGTACTCAACACAGAGGAAACTCATCTTCAGGAGAATGGTCTAGCTACAGCCAGGGACATTAAATGGGAAACAAAAGGAGACAGAAAAAATCAGCTCCTATTTAGTTCAAAATCAAAATACCAGAAGAAATGAAGACTCTCTATATGCTGATGTATGAGTAATAGGTGGGAGATATTCAGAGAACTTGCTTACAAGCACACATTTCACTTACTGACTGAAAGGTGGAAGGGGACATACTAGTCAAATGTTTAAAAACTTTACATATCAGAAGGAATGAAACAGAAAAAGTAATGGAGAAAGTGTGTTCTTGCTCATTCAGCACTCCCAAGTCATTGACAGCGTGGGAGCAAAAGGTCTTAAGTCGTCATGCACCAGCATTCCAACAGAAAAATCACAATATGGATAGAGCTGGCATGTTCACTCTTCCATCAAAGCACAGTGCAGAGTGACTCCAAAAGTACTCTTTAATAATGTGCAGTGGAGTAAATTCATTATTGAGGGGCTTTCCTCTCCAACTCTCCAACCGACAGATGATTCAGCAAAACTATGCTTTGGCCCCTGGAACTTGTAAATCTACAGATGAATATTTCCTGACCTGTGCGTTCGAGCTGGGGGCATCGTGTGCTACAGAAAGTCCTTGATTATCAGGCTAGTGGTGCCTAATTCAATGGAAGTGACGGAGACTGATTAACATTTCTTATGTGGAAACAGGGTCAAATATGTAACTGTGTAACCAGTATGTTCTAGACTTGGTGTTTTAATAGGGCCAACTTAGAAATGCTGAAAATAATTATGAATTAAATCCGTTGAGTGAAAACATATAAACAGAAGTCATCTGAGAGATGACTGGAACTATTCCACATTACATCCAAAATCCATAGCACAAAAAAGTGGAAAAATAGCCACTCTGCCTAAAAAGCAACCTAGTAAGGGGAAAAAAAAAAAAGCAGACACAAAATTATATTAACTTTATATATGTATGTATATGTATTTTAAAAATGGAACAGGGAATATATCCACAACTACTCAAAGTGGTCTGACTGTGGTTCATTATTTTAAAATGTGTATAAACATGGGGTAAACTCTCAACATAGTGCTCATAATAAGATTTTGATGAGAAAACTGTTCATTCCTGTTTAATATTTATGAAATAAGCATTTACTTAGTGAAAGTAAGCCTTTAAGTGAGGCAGTGTGGTTCTATGACCAGAATGAAATGAATATAAATAATATAAGTTATAAACTAAGAGCCATAGAAAATGTATAAAAGGAGAAAAAAGGAGCATGATGAAATCCCTCTAGTCAGCAGAGTTAAAAACAATGCAAATGAGACTTTTAAGTAAACTAGGAACAAAAGAAATACAGAAATCGGTGTCAGTCTATTGCTTTTTAGATAGAAATTCTGTTTTCCTCTGTCTGGGCTCAACTCAAAATTACACTACAACAATGATGCAGTCCCAGTGCAGGGGGAGGTGGTAGACTTACCCTGCTTAATGCAGGAAAGGCGATGTGTTCTGTCAGAAATATGCTATTCCAGCAGTGGGATGATGCAGACAAGCCCTGTGGTGACAAAGGTGCTGCAATAGTTCCCACACTACCAACACTTTGGTCACTGCTGCTTAACTGCTTCCTTAAGTGAGGTGTTTCTAAAGGGGCATGTCCAGGTAACTTGTATTTAACTTGTGTTTTAGACAGGGGCTGATTTTTGTTGTCTTGAACTTCCTACTGGGACCTAGATCTCAATCTTTTGTTTATTTGTTTTTTCTAAAGACTTCCTGGCAGGCTCTGTGGCAAGGACCTCTGTAAGATCTTGCATTCCCATCTCACCTATAGCACACCAGCCAGCCAACTGCAGAAAAGCTGCCTTGTTAACCTTCCAACAAAATAGTGGAGAGCCAGAAACCTGGAAATTCAAAGAGTGCTGACCTGCAGACTCCTAAGTGCCTGGCTCCTTAGCAATCCAAACTCTCATGTGAATTTGGAGAAACAAGCCAGCAAGGCTGCTAAGGAGCTAAGAACACTGAAGGCCACAGGATCTTCAGTTATGGGTCAGAGAGTCACATGAATTGCTCCAGACTCATGATTCTTGGCCTTTCCTTTTCCAGAAGGATTTCTTGATCTGTCAGGGCTTGATTCCATACTAAAAAGTGAATGCATTGCAAATCCTGTGCAAAGAAACTGTCTACACAGGTCCTGACATCAGCTAGAGGAAGAGGTAGGCTAGGACACTGTTATTTTAACGGAGATAACTTAAGCTCTAGCTTCTGTATCGATGAGAAGGGAAAAAAAATCCCAGCACAGGGCACAAAGGAGTTTTAGGTAGTGTAAGGTAGAAAAAACAGCACATCATCAGGAGTTCTCTGTTATTGCAGATGTGAAAGTACGATGGGAATGGTATCACAAGTCTCATAAACACAGGCACCTGAAGATGTTCATGCATTCATCGGATGCCACTATGCCCCAGACAATGATTTGTTCAGGTTAGGACTTGCGGGTCAACTGTTGGATCATCAGTATGGCAGTGTTTCTTGTGCAGGAATAGCAAGGTATTATAGCAATGGCAGTAGAAAGGGGAAGTCAGAAGGATTTCTGTAGAATCTGTAGCCAAAGGAAGGCACTGCCTGGAATTCCTGGATGGATGCTTGGGAGCAGGTCTCAGAGCCATCATCACCTTGTACCTACCAACATGCTCTTCAAAACTACCCTCAGTCCCACAATACCAAGGTCGAGAGTTCTTATTTCCATTTTGATGGACACTACATGCATACAAAGGCTAGAAGGACTTCTCTGCCCAGAGTATTCTGGTAGACACAAGAAAAATAATTTTTAAACAACCATCAAATAGAAGCCAGTTATTTTTAATGTCCTTTCTGGTCCACAAAGAATACAGGGCTTTTTAAAAGGACTTGCATGTAAGCTGTCTGTTCCTTCTCCTAAACAGTGCATTGTTGATCAGGGTTACCTATAGTCTTGCTTAGTCCCAGCTCAGAGTTTTTAGTTCATCAGTCAGAGCGATGTCCACCTACACCAGTCTATAGGCAACATTTTGAGTGTTTCGGGAATGCTCAGCACTTTTGCAAGTCCTTCCTTTTCTTGGGACTTCTGAACACACAGAGCTGATTGTCACACTGCTGTGAGTCCCATGCCAGTGCTAAGTTTCCAGCTCAGTTCCTCACAACATGCCTGAACTAAAACCTGCAGTACAGTCTTCCAAAAATGGCACCATCCCAGCTTTACTTTGTAGCATACTTAATTCTCTTAAAGCCCAGGGCATTTCAGCAATGTTGGACTGGAAAATCAATGCAGTTTTACACTGCATTGAAGGTCATGTCTGAAGGTCTTTTATGTTAAACAGTCATAGGCCCATGATTCCAAAAGTGACTAGTGATTTTGGAGGTTTCAGTTTCACAGGTGCTTAGTCAAAAAGGCTGTAAAGAATTTGTTTTCTCTGAAACTACTGAGGATCTGTCTTAGGAATCAACTCCTTAGAGAAAGAAGAAAATAGATTAAAAAAAAAAAAAGAAAGAGGCAAATGGAAAGATGAAGGGGGAACAAAAACTTTGGGGCACTATCTTATTGCTTTCCCTACAGTAATTTTTTTCTCATTTTTTTATAACAAATTGATTTTTGGTGAGTGCATCAAGTCTCTCTTTTCCTTTTTCTCTCTCTCTTGGAATATGCTGTTTGAACAGTTACTTCAGGCACATGTATTTTAAACTATTTACTAAATTGTGATTTGCATACTGCTAAGTATTCAAATGTAGTTGTAATTACGGTGTTTGGGAGTGACAAACACCGGGAGACCATCTATCAAGCTAATTTATCTCCCTATCTGTATCAGTATCAATCCACTCACTGTTCATCTCCTACAGTATCAGAGATAATACGGTATTTACAGTGTTATATATTTGCCAGATGCATGTTAATTAAGGGAGAGGAGATTTAAATGTGACTTTGGCTGGTTTCTTCATTCAGCTGTCTTGAGAAACAATCAAAAGCAATTTCCATTAACTGCTATGCTACTTACTGGTGAGGACAGAAATGGTCGTTAGTGACTCCCTGCTGCTGGATGCAGCTCTCCACTTGTTCACCATAACTCTTGTGGTTTGCTTTAATACAGGGAAAGAACAGTAAAAGGAACTTTATGGATCACTGTTCCAAACCTGCTGCCTTGTTGCAAATGCCAGCATAGGCTGACATTTATTTTTAAGCTTAGGATGCGAGTTTTAACAGCTGAAGCAAAAGGAGCACATTTTCTAACAGAAACTTCAGGAACAGGGGAAAAGAGAAGTCAAGAGTCCAACTAATTTGGTATTCTCTTAAAAACCTAGGCCTAGATTTTCAACATCTTAAGCCAGGAAAGGTTTCTGGAAGATTTTTTTGCACCTTTTCTGTCTGCTTCTTTGTACGAGTATGATGCGCGGAACTGTCTGGAATAGGAGAGGAGTGGCGCGTCCCCCCAGTTAAACACAGGGAAAGGACTTGCTGCTTACTCATGCCCTGTGCCATCCTATGCTGTTCCAAAAAGCTTGGGCAAAGAGATCTGATGTGCTTGTTAAAGTACCTGTCACCACCTTATCCTCCCTAGGGCTGAATTTATTTAACAAATCATTTCAGAACGTATTGACCTTGCTTAGTGTCATGGTTTGGGCCCTCCTGGGTCATATTTTTACATAGATGAACTATTCTTGAACAGTTTCTCCATTCTGTAAGAGAAAAATAGGCTTTTCTTTAACAGCAGATGAGTACTGTATGTATTCTTGTCCCACCTAGCTATTCCACAACCAGTATATTTACTGCACAACCAGTGTATTTATTGTTGAAGTTGGGAGAAAATGTCACTTCGCATTATTTTTATAGTTCCCGTATTTTTCTCTCACAGTATCTCAAGGTTGTAGCAGAATACATTCTGTTCCCCATTAAGATTGTGATAAAAAAGCAATAAGTTGCATTTATTCTTTTTCTACAGTATTCTTTACTTTCCCCACAGCATTCTGGCTGTTCAGGGACATGACAAACCCTGACTTGCTGGGAAGTAGCTAGAGGATGCTTTTTTGTAGGAGTTCAGTCCTACTTAAGACGTACGATGTGAATACACACGAGGCAGCAGTTTTCAAATATAGTTATTAATGGGCTCAAAACCATCAATAAATCGATCCATGGAAATGAGTGGTATGGTAAAAAAAGCAATACAAGCCGTTGCCATGAATCACTGCACTTTTGGCAAATTCATGTGCTTAATCACTAGTGAGAGCTGTCTCTTCCAGGCAGACTGTGTTGCAAAGGTACCAAATGATTTTTCCTTCCATGCAAAATTCCCTGTTAGTCTTCTAAATAGGCTCCCCTATCCAGAAGAGCATATGAAAGATTCCTTTAAATACACAGACACCTAAAACGTACCCATAAATTGATGCTAACATGCATATAAAAGTTTTTCTATGGAACTGTATAATGCCAGAAGCACTTTTCTTTTTCATAAAAGTCTTAATGAAGCTTAAACCAGCAACTTCTAACATCTTTACTTAGAGATACAGCACCTTGTAGGTTTTTTAAATAAATATGCTCACTGATTTCTTTAATTACATGCAAAAAACTGTGTAGGTTTATATACACATCAAATGAATAAAGTGATGTTATCTAGGCAAATGACATTCTAGTGCATGGGGAAGATCTACTTAAATAAGAATGAGGCCCTGTGCTGACTCCATGAACTCTGACTGCTCTGAGAGGAGCAGTGAGATTCATGACTTACAAGTGAGCTGTCCTCTCCACTGAGAAACTTCCTCACATCTCTAAAAGCATCTATTCTCTTCAGGAATTTTTTTTGTTTTCTTTCTAATTTGGATAATTTTCAATAATTTTTCAGAATTTTTGGTTAGGAAATACTGGTCAGGTATGTGTTACAACCAACAAAAAAATAGAGGAAAATTCCATTTTATACCGACATGATTGTGACCAGTGGGGAGAGTTGTGGTTTGCGATATTAAAGGAAATGCATAGTCTTTGCAAGTATAGGGTCTTAGTTATTTCCTTTCTTCAAGGAATGATAATGCAGTAAATCATACACCTATGAAGTTATATTAAATATTTATCATAAAGATTTACCAGCCTTATTAGTTTCACCTCTGCCAGCAGCGGGGCTTTCACAAAATGGAATGTGATTTCTGTTTTCCACTTCTCAGCCTTTGACTACAATGCATTAAGACAATACAATGATTTATTTTTCCAGATGTGTTTTTCTTCCTTTGAGCATATTTTCCTTCCTGGTTTTGTTTAATTTTACACTTGACTGAAGTATATAAACTGAAAGAGCTGAGATAGTTTTGGGAAAATACATATGTGGGTTACAAAATGCTTGAATCGTCATTTTGAAAAAAAGTTGCAGCTATAAGATAATTTTCTGGGGTCTGAATAAAATTTATTTTAAAACCCCTATTATTCATAGCAGTGGCACAGGAGTGGTGTAAAAAGTAGTTCTCCCAGCTTAGATGAAGTGATGGACTCTGGAGATATGTGCTCCATTTCAAACTTGACCCCAGGCTTTCTGATTCATGTAAGACAGAGGTGACAAGACAAGGGCACAGGGAGGAAATAAGGATTGTTTGAGTTAAAGCAGACTCTTTTTTTTTGGTTGTCTACTACCCTGGTTTCCTAAGTGTTGTCACTTTATATAATCACACTCCATTATGGTTGTGTCCTCCACAGGAACCTCCTGTGGTTTCTCTCACTAACTTTTGAATGCACCAACCAGTAGTAATCAAATCTGACAGAAATGTAAACATCGTGGAACAAAAGTTTGTGCAAGCTTCATGTACATAAACAGCCATCTAGAAAAGAAAGCCCCAAAGAAAAAAAATACAGAAACACAGAATGGTTGACGTTGGAAGGGTCCTCTGGAGGTCATCTAGTCCAAGACCCCTGCTCAAGCAGGGCCACCTAGAGCTGGTTGCCCAGGACTGTGTTCAGATGGCTTTTGAATGTCTTGAAGAATTGAGACTCCACAGCTTCTTTGGGCACCCTGTTCCAGTGTTCAACCACCCTCACGAAAAACGTGTTTTCTGATATTTGGATTTTCATGTGTTTGGATTTGAGCCCCTTGTCTTTTGTCTTGAAACAAGCCAAGAGGACCTTGAGGAAAGTGGGATCCCACCCTCCACTTAGCGGTGAGAATCCAAATGAGAAAAAGAGCTGTTAAAAATGCCTCAAGTTGCAGCTCTGCTAAATATGAAGTGAGAGTAATGAGTCAGACTGGAGTTTGGATTGCCTTTATTATGCAGATAGTTTGTTATTTTAGGTCAATATCCTAGGTATGTGCTACTCTATGTAATGAGAGACCTGCTTTCTGCCTGGATCTGTCCATCTTCCTCAAGCAGCCTAACAAGATGTCAGGCTTTTTCCAAGGCAGCAGTGCAAGTTTGCTTGGCAATTCTAGCATTAGCTAAATGAAATCAGCAGAGAATTATTAACTAAAGCCATTCCTGAGCTTAGTATCTTGAAAGGTGGTCCCAGCCCCTGCAAGCTGTGCTCCACACGACATTGTGTCTGACTGCTTTTGTTTGCTATGAATAATTGTTTAGCAGTGATGCCTCCCAGTCAAGCATGTGCTGCCTCTGGGCTCCTCTGCTCCATGACTGTGTCTTCTATTGACTCGTTACGGCATGGACCACAGGACTGGCTTGTGTCTGAGCACAGGTGGGTTGCAGGACAAGCCTGTTGAGTTTCCACTGATCCATTTGTAACTGGAAGGCCTGTGTCCTGCATCCCTCCTGGGTACAGGCCACAGCCTGAGGAATGTCTCTTCTCTCCTGACCTGAGACTGCTGCATGTTCTCCACACCAGTGTGGTATTCCCATGTCTGCTTAGGTATCGACTCCATGCTGGTGCAGCAATATAGGATGGAAGATTTAGACTAGCACTAGGTAGCTGATATCCATATGCACCTTCACTCCTGTCTTGCTACTGTCCTGGTATTGACTCTTTGTGTGGTGGCCACAGGTTTGAAGCTTGATTTCAGATTGCATGAAAAAAATATTTTGCATGGTTGTGAATTTTTCATAGATTTCATTATCCCACTCTTTATAAAATCCTGTTCACAATTAATACATTTGTTTGTAAAAGACCTGGAAAACAGCATTAAAAGGTGTAAATAACACTAATTCTGCAAAAGAAAGTAATGACTCTAACTAAAAAGGTTTGTCTTTGCTAAGACCTTATGCCATTGCCTGTACATTGAAGTAGTTATAAACATCCCCTCTCTTTCTATGTCCCCCATCCCTCTGAAAGTCAGAGGAAGAAGGCAGCATGGCAGGGATATGCAGGAGGGGAGAAGCAGCCCTGGTTGTGTCCATGGCCCCAGAAAGCATCCAGGTAAAGTTACTGATGAGGAGGTGGCAGAAGCCCCGAAACCTTCACTTGCAGTGACCTTGCTCACCTCCTGGCCTTGATTTGTACTTCCTACTGCCCAGCCCTGTGCTACTTCCTTGGGCCTCATACTTGCCAAAGTAGAAATGCCACTATTCCAACTCCAGTAACTATCCAGTTGCTTCCAAGCCTATGCCAAAGACCACCAGCCCACATCAAACCAACTCAGGGTCACAGGTTTTGAGCCACTTTATTGCCAAAGGAAAAAAAGAAAAGAAAGAAAAAAAGAAAAGAAAAGAAAAGAAAAGAAAAGAAAAGAAAAGAAAAGAAAAGAAAAGAAAAGAAAAGAAAAGAAAAGAAAAGAAAAGAAAGCAGTTTGCTGTTGTACAAAGACATTACAGGGCATGTGGGATAGCCTGCTCAGAACTAGCTCAGGTATTGGTTAGGGATCAGCTCTTTTTAATACAGGAAGACATTTTAAGCTTCCCTTGTACTATTACAATGTAGATCTTAGCAAATACATTTACCCATATGTTCAGAAAACAAATTCACTTGGTGGGGTAATTCTCCTTTCCTAAGCCTTGAATTTCACTTCCTTACCTTCTACTACCTATGGCTTTTCTTTCAGTTGGGAAATAACTGTTTCTGACAGCTCATTAACTGGTCTCCTATATTGCAGTTAGGAATAAGAAATGTCCCATTTGCTTTCAGCTTGTGCTGCTCTTGTGGTATTTATTTGTGAACCCTCTCTTTGAACTTTTCATGCCTTTCTAGCTAAACCCTCCATTCCTTTAATGTTTTGGATTTTCTGTCATGTCCAGACCGCACACCATCCACAAATTAAAGGCTTGTATTACATTACTTCTTTTGCTTGGTAAATTCTATTTGCTTTAATCATAGCTTAATTCTGTGCCACCTCTTCTCAAGATCTGTTCTCTTATCCAAGACACAGGTACTCAAAATTGCAAGCCTAGCTCTTCAGTCTTGTATCAGTCAAAAAGTCCTCTATGTTTTTCTCTCCTTTATGTAATCTCTGCTAAAATGCATCTTGCTATATACGTATTCATACATTTTCAGATGGAACAAAATGCTCCTCAGATTTCTGCAATACGGTTTCATAGTCAACCTCTTCTGTCTGGGATATCTGAAAACTATGAAAAAAATGTGCTGCTTCAGAATCTGCTATTATCAGAAACAGAGCTACCTCCACCTACCTTCTTCCTTAAAGCCCCTACTTAGATACAGTGAAGTGCTGTTCTCCAGAGTTTCACTATTATGGGTGGGCATTTTTAAAAATCTCCTTTATCTCGGCTCCACGCACTGCCCATCAATCACTCCGAGCCAAGGATTTTAACAAAGTAATGTTTCTTATCGCATCCAGGTTGCAACAGACCAACACAGTATATTATGGGTTTCTGCATAAAACAATAACCCATTGACCAATTCATACCAGAAACTTCTAAGGCTCCCTACAAGCTCTGTAACAGTAGAGCTGCTGCATTTTTATTCCTTTTTTTTGTTTTGTTTTCATCTGAAACTGTTCTGAATTGGTGGTGTTTTTAAAGTGGTAAAAGAACTTCTACCTCAAATGCTACTCTTTCCATTGATACCATTAATACATTTCCTGTGGGAAATGGAAAGGCATGGAAACTTCACAGAAAAATTATGTCTTGAGAAAAACTTCAAATCAGTTTTTCACTATTGCTTCCTCACAACTTCCCTCCCCAATCCTGCCTCCCCCGTAATAGCTTTCATGTGTATATTCAGAAACTATGCAAAGGGTTCTTCCAGATAAGAAATTGTCACTCTATGCAATTCGAGTCTGAGGTGTTGCATGTTCTCAGGAGCTTTTAATGTTTTCTTACCACTGACTTTCCCAAAGAAGGAAGATAGATAAGATCTCTTGTTTATTACCCCACACAGAGCAAGAGAAAAGAATACCCCTACCATTTGCTGAGCAAGGACTAAAGGCAAGCTAGAATGGCAATTACATTTTCAAAGTTTTATCCAATTTGGTAATGAAATGCTGATTGTTGGTTTATCTGTATCTGCAGTGATGTTGAAGCTGTGTTGAGCTTCCTGCTGCTTACCATCTCTGATTCTGGGTGTCAAAATCTCACAGGGCAGACTTGGGAGCCCTAGTACAATCTAAGGTAAGAGGAGTAGGAGCCATTCCATCGTATCCAGAAGTCTGCACAAGTGCCCTGTGCCAATGTGCACTCACTCCCTCATGAGTAACCTTCATCTTTAGATGCCTCTTTGCCAGAGGAGTGAACTGCCCCTCACTAACCCCCACTGTGCAGCAATGCCTCCCTGTCAGAAGTTGCTTCAGCCAGTAATCTGCAGGTGTAAAGGTTCATAGGTGCAGGCTCTACCTCACCAGAAGGAAAATGCATTTAAACTGTTTTCATTAACCCAGCTGATGTTACCTGAAGCAAACCAGGGAGTGCTCACTGCTGGTGCTCCCACCCTGTCCCCCGGCACCCAGGACTGGCACCCTGGCACCGTCTCACGACCACAGTGGAAGAAGTCTGGGACATGGCTGGAAGCCTGTATTTGCGTGAATGAGACTCTTGGAAGCACTCCTAAATGATCCAGGACAATCAGTGTCTCAAAGGACACTGGACTTTTGATTCATCTGCCTGAGGCACGTTTGTGCTGAGCTGAAAACAATTGGTATTGAGTGCCAGCAAAAACCTTCTGAAGAAGGTCAAATTGGTGGATAAAGGTTCTTGTGGAATGGGGCTCAGGATGGAGAGACTCTTGAAATATTGATGGAATTTGATATGTCAGGTGGAAAACAAAAACCATTTTCATTGTTGGTTGAAGCAAAAGTACGGAAGATTGAAATTATTCACAGGAAGAACGTGCTCCTTCCTTGACAGAATCAAATAATACAAACAAATACATACACTAATTCAATCCATTTGTGATATTCCCTGCTCAACACTCAATATGTGACCATTTCAAATAATAAATATAATATCTTATTATTAAAAACAAAGTAACTCGAGTATGTGCCTCCCATTTCCATACTAAAGGACTACCTACTGTCTGTTCTTGTTATCACATACCAGAAATAGCAACACCCCTTCTACATGTCAGTTTAAAAATAAAAAAGCATGGGTTTCCTGACAACCTTTGCATGACACTTGATTTAAAATTTTAGGTCAATTCCAGAAATCTGATGCTTCACATATTATTTTCTGAAAGGAGAAATTAATTATGGAAACTTAGATTATAAAATCTGCCAGATCATGCATGAATTTAAATATAGGAGTGTGCGTAAATTAGATTAAGGGTCAGATTTATAAGCATAAGGGTAAACCACATTTAATACAGCAGAATTTGACTCTGATTAATCCACAGATAGCCATCCCTCTTCAAATATAGTCAGAAGTGACTGTCCATGCAGTGGACATGATTTAAGTGTGCAAACATTGTTATATGTATGGTCCATTGAGATATTTTTATTCTGTTTTATATTTTCACTTCACTTGTCCTAGTAAGTAATATTTTCATTCATACTGTGGTTCAATTATTTTGGAAGCAGAATGTGAAATCCAGTGCAAAAAGAATCTGCGATCAGAGCTAGGAATAATTTGTTCTGTTGTAAAGGACTTGATAAGTTTTCTATTTTTTTCCTAATATCCTGTTTATTAATTGGATTGAGATCATGAAATACTAAAAGGGTACAATGATGTAAAATATTAAGGTGCTGTCAGATATTTTAACACAACAAAGTAATAAGAATGTACATTTATCTTAAAATATACTTCTGAATGTGGGAGTATAAAATGATATTGCAATTGATTCTCATTTTGTGAAACTGCTCATTGGTCCAAGGTTGTCGAGGACAATGAGAATTGTGCCTAAATCTGTGATTAGGAAGCAGGAAGAAAATGACAGAGAGAAAATCTGAATTGACAGAAAAACATCAGAAGAACTGATGATAGAAGGGCTGAAGATGCATGAAATGGGAAGTAGCATCATTAAGCCAAAAGAAGCATTTTAAGTTGAGTACATGGGTTGAGAAATTACTAGAAACAATTAACAATGATCTGATCTAACTCCTCCTGGTTTAAACACCACACATTCACATCGCTGCAAGTAAGTTAAAAGCCTGATCCTCTAGAAGTCAGTAGCCCCTTCCTAACAGAGTAAACAGTGAACCAAACATACTTAAGTAAAGAGAGAACAAAATGCAGTCAACTATGGACCTGATCCTAGTTTGGCCATAGGAAGCTCTTGGCACAGAAGTTAGAAAAACAGAAGGTAGAAATAAAAGGAAAAATAGCCTTCTTCATAGGAAACCCTACAGACAGCCATAGAAAGCAGAAACTCGTGCACCAAGGAGGAGAATAAGAAGTAACAAAAAAAATGAAAGCAACTTGAAGGAGAGAACAAAAATGGGAATTTAATGACGTAGCAAAATCTTCTTTTCCCTTTTTGGTACAGTCATAAGGGCAAAGCTCCAGCTGCCCCCAAAATAGGTAAAATAAACACATATACTCCTGCTTTTCTCCTTATTTCCATAAAGAATTAGTATTCTATACCTATATTGTTTTCATGGGAACTCCATTTTTTTCTCCTTATTTTTTTATGCCATCCTCTCTTTTCTCCTTCCAGTTCTCACACCTTTTAGATTATTTTTGTTTCTTTTTTCTCTAGTTTATAATGATTCTTACCCCTCTTTTCCTTATTTCCAGACTCACTTATTGCTACACAGTTAGCTTCCATCTCCTCTCTTTTTCTTTGGCCCCTCCTGCTAGTATAAAAACACACAATGAAGCAAGCAGAGATACTTCTTTTGTTACTTCCAGCATCACTTCACCACAATCTCTTGGCTCTGAATATATTAAGAAGCCTTACTGGCACTAACCAGCATCATCTGGGGCTTCAGCCCACAGCACTGCCCATGGACACAGACACTTTTTAAGCTAGGCCCACTGCCCTCAATCTTCATTTTTTTGGCTATGCTGTAAGAGTGCTGGTCTTGAGCTCAGCCAGTTATGCCTGGCCATGAATGGTTCTGATCTGGAGTCCAATTTTCCAGCTTAATCTCAGACCTGCTCTGTCTCTGAGACTCTCCTTTATCAGGGATTGTAATGATAGGATGAGGGTAACAATTTTAAACTGAAAGAGGGGCAATTAGACTAGACATCAGGAAGAAATTCTTTACTGTGAGGGTGGTGAGACACTGGAACAGGTTGCCCAGAGAAATTGTGGATGCCCCATCCCTGGAAGTGTTCAAGACCAGGCTGGATGGGGCTTTGAGCAACCTGGTCTAGTGGAGGTGTCCCTGCCCATGGCAGGGGGGTTGGAACGAGATGATCTTTAAGGTCCCTTCCAACCCAAAACATTCTATGATTCTATGATGGACTTGCTCAGCAGTCACTGGACTTGATCTTGTCCCTGACTTGCAGGCTGATTTCACAGCAAACTTGCCCGATGATTCAGACTCTTGCTTGAATCTGACCATGATTTCTAGGCCTGTTTTGTTCACGTCACTTGGGTGTTGTGAGATGAGTGGTGCAATGCTGGAAGGGGTTATCCCCCTTGGTTCCTTTTTCCCTGTCCTTGAAGGAGCTGCTGGTCCTTGTTGCTCCTTGACACCTTGTCTGTTGAGTTCTAGGATATTTCTTACCTTCAACAAAACCTAGCTTTATCCTAGAAATTAAGGAGTTGCTTCCACAAAAACAAACAAACAAACAAACAAAATTCTTCTCTTCTGACTAATTCATATCCTCAAGATGCCAAAAATTAAAAAGCTCATCAGAATTTAAAAAGAAAAAAAACCAACCTACAATAACTGCTTCCTTAAGAAAATCCTGTTGATAAATTTTTCACATGCACAGTAGAGAAAGCTTGTGCACCTGGGAGTGGGGTAGGAGTCTGTTACATTTTGCTGTTCTATTTTATTGGCTTGATCCTGCCAATGGTGTCCTGTAGCACTTGCTATGAGCTACTGTACATGTCTTTCAAAGTCAAGCAATCCTATTCTTATTGTCCACAACATATTTGCTATAAGTACTTGAGATGAGTTGTAATCTCTGACCCACTGTATATGATGGGAAAGACAGACTTGACAAATGAAGAGCGAGCTTCGACTTTTTTCCTGACAAATGAAGAACACGGACTGACAGCCAAATGAGAAATCCATTCTAGTCCCCTTTTAAAATGGATGAACCTGTCAGTAATCTTCTTGGTCAGATAAGAATTACCAATAAGTCTGAACAGATAGCCTACCAAAGTTTAATAAATAAACTAATAGTATGGGGGAAGAGCTAGTGTCATTCTGATGCATGGGGAAGAGCTCGTAGAGGTCAGCCTTGTATGTAAGGTGCCAGGTGCCAAAATAAGAAGCATGCTCACTTTTTAAAATGCAATTGTAATTTCAGAAATCATTGAAGTGGAATGTCATTTTGAGAACTTGTTGATTGTTTTCCCGAAGAAGTACGTTCAGTGGCGGGAGACAAGTCACTTTGCATAGCTTCTGGCACGTTTGTTCCATAGCTGTTGAAACGTAGAAAGTGAACAAAATTGGAGTAATTCAGTTTTTACAAAAGTCCATCAGTCTTGGTCCGTGTGACATCCTTGGAAGGATGCAGGAAATGGGCTGATGCTGTTACTCAATAGTACAAAGCAATTAATTGTAAAAAAAAAAAATCAAACCCCAAAAGTACTCATCACTGTCATCTAGAGATACATATTTACCAGTTTATCCCAGGAATGACTATTCATGACCTAAGTGGCTGCAGTATAAATGAATGCTGATAAAGTTAGTTATGACATCCCTCCACAAAACCCCTTATAAGCCAAGGTATCTCAAGTAATCCTTAATACTAGTGATTTTGACAGGAAGCAGATGCTAAATACAGCTGTGACTCTGGACTAGTGATCACAATAGGCATTTCCTCTAAAAGAGAGTAGAAACTTTCATATTAATAGGGAACTTAAGATAACAGCTACTTCCCTGCTGAAGAAGAAGGGATTTCCCTCCATAACTCCATCATTTGTCTGCCCAGTTTCCAGCTCAGCTGCTCTGCCTCAGCCTGGAACAAAAGATTTGCTCACAAGTGCACGTTATTAGCCTGGTTTATGTTAATTCAAGTTGGTATGTAAAATTGTTTCCAGATCTATCACAATGCTAATAATTTGAGAGGAAAAATATGATAATGCATGTCATATTTCTATTAATATGTAGTTAGATATTTAAAATTCCTGTCAGTTGCATCAAGCTGCAATCAAATAGCAAACACGACTCACTCAACATCACACAGTATTAGGAATGTTTAGCATTTTAAACACATGTAGGCTAGTATAATATAAACATTTTAAAAGAAGCCTTTGATAATAATTGGCAAAATGCATAAAAATATTAATAAAACTGTCAATAATATATAAGATCATAGGACTGTTCAGGTTGGTCATCGAGTCTGAAGTGTTTCATTTCAGTGTTTTTTGATATTTTTTCAATTCAAAAGGCTGTTTTATCTTTTATTTCCCAGTCACATTTTTGGAATTCTAACATCCTGCAAAATACTGTCTTTCACAAATGTAGTAAATCATACTATTATAAGTCATTGAATGTATGTTTCTATTGTGTTTATACAATAGAAAATAAAGTTGCACAGCTACACCCCTTACCCAGCAACAGGTAACCAGGAGATCATTTCTTAAAACACATAGTGTGAAGTAATCAACATATCTGTGACCACTGAGGAGTTCCCAAACAACTTGAAGTGCTAGTTATTGCTTGAACATCCACATTAAATTTGAGAGTCTGCATTAAATTAAAGTTTTGGTGTGCTGTGTGAAAAGTTCCCAAAAATATCCATAATCTGTGAAGTGGTGAGTGGACTCCCATCACACCTGGGCATGACTCAATGGACTTTACCATTTTCAGGTGAAGCAGACAAAAGTCTAGACAAGAGGGACAGTCAGAGGATCTCAAATTGACTGCAATAATAAATACATTTAAATTTGTGTCATATAATATTATTAGAAAAATCCAGTCTTCCTCTCCTCTTCCCCTCGTCAGGAAGCTGTAGAGGTTGCCTCTCAGCCTCTTTTTATACAAATAAGACAAGCTCAAAGTCCTCAGCTGATCCTCATAGGACATTTCCTCCAGCCCTTTCACCAGCTTTGTTGCCCTCCTCTGGACGCGTTCAAGGAACTTAACACCATTCTTAAATTGTGGGCCCCAGAACTGCTCACAGTACTCAAGGTGAGGCTGCACCAAAGGATCACCTCCTGTTGGCTACAGCATGGCTTTGGGGGAGTGGTATTAAGCAGCGCTGGAGATTTACAGACATCTCCACCAGGTTGAGAGGGAAGTAAGTTGCTCTTCGGCTGGGTCGACCCTGTGGCAGAAATTTTAAAGAGCTACTACTGGCAGGCAAGGGTTCACGGTGACCTGGTTCATATCTTGCAGCAGTATAAGGACATTGAATGTATTACCCAAACTGAAGTTTTTATCTCTTTGCCTCAGAGATTACTTCACTGCACTGTCAGCGTACATGATTTGTGTGTTTCATAATGAACCAAACACAAAGTATGTCTTCCTTTGGACTGCCTGAATGAAAACTGGAGGAAAGCTGCCCAGCACTAACTGTTTGCAGCAACAGTGACACCCTGAAGCAATGTAATGACCTGTGAGGAATGATTTTGTTTATGTCAGCTTAGATGCTCTGTCTTCTTCTCTCAGTAACCTTTCAGACTACCTTTAGGTTTTGATCAATTTAGACAATTATCTATAATGTATGTATACTGTCTTCTGGAAAAAGGATTTCTACAGGAGCTCTTTACATAATAAAAATCTCTGATTTCAACCCTTGTCATGATTTCCATTGATTTAAATGGACGTTCAGCTGTAAAACTGGCTGTTTCCCAGCACGCAAATGACTTGAGTGCCAAGTTATGCTTGTAAATCAGACATCAAATATGCAGATCCTTTGACATGGCAACTGAAATGTACATATGAAAAAGATACGCTGGCATTTAAGCATTTTGTGTTTAGGTGTTCCCGAACACCACTGGTTTAGGTGTGTGCTTTTCATAATCCAACTATAAAGCTATTCACCAAAGCATTTTTTTTTTCTGGAGAAGTGGAATTAAAAATAATAGTTCTGTGAAAATTTGGCAAAATCAATAGGGCCACAGAGTTAAAACTGACAGTAAAAACTGCCCTGATATTACTATGCATAGAGTGGCTCAGGGAACTGGTAACGGTCAGAGCCTCGGACTGCATACTGGATGGACCTGTGTTTTAGAGTAAATCGACATTTCTGCAATGGTGCAAAATGAAGCCAATGAAAGTTCATGTAAATACATGTTAACTGAGATGCAGTTTCTTGAAAATGAACTGAAATTAAAGAAAATATTTAATAACATAATGTATAAAACATTACCCCCACTTTAATGTATAAAACATTTCCCCAACTTAGTTGCTGCAGAAATCAAGGCTCCAAGAAGCACAGAGTTTATTTCCAATGTTTTTACTCCCCTTTGTATGGCTGTGAATAATTTTGTATATATTTGTTTTTAAAAAAAGAAAGACATGATCCAAATCCTGTAAACTCTTGGGTTCAGTCATTAGACTGCTGAAGAATTTGGTTCACAGAAGAAACAAGAAGAAATGGGCAGAAGCTGAGTCTGCATCGAGAAGGATCTTCCTCTGACTCCAGCTAGAAGCTCACTAAAGGAACTACATCCTCTTATTTCTGCTTCACATGAGAGATTTGGAAAGCTCATTATTCCTCCAGTTCTCTCTGCTGTAAACCTTTGGAAGCACCTCTTTCTCTGGAGGAGGAAAAAGAGTTCAAATACAGGATAATTAAATTGTTGTTCAGTTCTGAGGATGTCTTTTTCTAATTAATTAATGATTAATTTAGCAAAGATGTTCTGGTTCCAACAAAGCCTTGTGTTCAAAATATTTTACCCCCTCCTCTGTTTCAGCCGATAGTGATCAGGAAGCCAGAGCACAGAGAGAACTGCCATGTTCCTGAGAGCCTCTGTGGGAGTGCTCCAAAAGTGCCTGCAAAACCAGAGCCGCTCTGTAACCAGAGAATGGAACTGGGCTATCCGCATCCCTTGAAATATTGCACCAACAGTAGAGTATTAGGTGGTTTGGCCATCAAGATGTGTTCGGTGGGGCTGCCTGCGGTCCCCATGTGACTCACACACCGTCCTCCCTGAGGGTACCAAGGCCAGTATTTAAGAGCAACCATTACACACCCTGGTACCTCCACAGTTCTCATTCCAGACGGCTTCATCTACTGCCAGGTATCAACAAACGATACTAGTTTGAGTAAGCATCTTCCTTAGCATCAGTTTACATACTGGAGCATATCCTTCTACTATTTACTATATGCATTCCTGCTTATCTCAGTGTAACAGTGGTGCTGAAGCACAGCTTGTGTACCAGTTGCAAGTTGTGGATCCAACAGCTTGGCCTGTATTTGCTCTCATCATTTATGGGACAATGCCAATTCAAAATCACAAGTCATAAACAGGCATGTTTACTTACAATTGTTAATAGCACTGTAGATTGAAATAAAAGACTTTTTAAAAGCTCATTTATTTCTCTGCGCTTAAATTGTCCACCGTTTTTTTCGACTTCTTTCAATCTAGACAATAAAAATGTGAAAAGGTGTCAAAAGTTTTTATATTTATCTCCTTAAAAACAACTTTCACAGGATTTATTTTTAGTTGCAGAGTATTTCTGGGGGTGACAAGTCGAGTAAAAGCTTGCTTCTATAACATCTAAATGGTGAATTTTGTCAGCTGTTTAAGACAAATGTGACCCTCTGATAATCCTCATCAGCAAAATGCTTCCATTTGGATCAAGAGTGACCATCATCTGCTGGCGCTGCTCTGCGTGAGCCCCGCTCCGGTATTAAAGGCGAGGCTGGATGCAGTTCTACTACTTTTAATGAAAATAAGTACAGTTCTCAGCCTCCCCGCTTGTTGCTGGCGCTTTCCTCAATGACACCGACCGACGCTTCGGTGTCACCGCTTGTGAGGAACTGCAGCGTGCGGCCAACTAAAAGCCGGTCGCCTTTCGCCATGCCCAAGTTTTCCTTCCCACGCCCGAACTCCCCTTACCCCCTTACCCCACGGGCGCCGCGCAGGAGTTGGGGGGAGGGCAGGGGGGTCCGCAGCCCAGAGGGCGACCCTGGGTCCCGCACGGAAATGCCTGGCGGGGGACACCCGCGTCCCTCCGGCCCCGCACCGGCGC